>CM025791.1:77376467-77498077 GCA_014635995.1 Sarcophaga peregrina
CCTTGCCTTTGTTCTTCCGATGGCAATGTTAGAAGCTATAATCGAATTTTTTAAATTGTCTTTAACGGCGTATGATAATTTATTATTAAAAATAACATCGTAATTTACGAGTTGACATTTTTTGGCTTTCAAGGGATTAAAGCGGTATAAAATTCAGAAAAATCATCACAGCTATTCGAAATTAACTTAAAAATATAATACTTTACACCTTTTTACACAAAGCTTATGGAAGCCTTTAATGTACTAATGTAAAGAAAATTATGTAAATTGGTAATTGCTAAAAATCGTCAAAATAAGGCCATAAATCGTCATGTCATCAAAATGACATTTTTGCAGCTCAAAATCGTCAAAATAACAATAAATCTGGCAGCTATACGTATACGCCAAGAGTTATTTGTAAAATAAAAACTAAAACACACAACGAGGAAGAAAAGTTTCTCAAAAATCTGGCTTCCGAACCTGAAGCTTACATTTCCCTGTTTACAGGCAAGTCTAAAGAAAAACAAATACAGTCGGTAGGTTGGCTAGAGTTGGCAATCAATCGAAGACCAAGCTCGGTAGTATACATCCAAGTGCTTAAGGATAATTTTCTCTCCTTAGAGCGTTTCTACAGCTTCTACAGAAGTTGTTTGTCATGTTTCCTACACCAATTTATATCGTATCTCATATGAGTGTTCAAAACTTTCATGCTGAACGTGCTTCATAAGCAGACTTTTCGTGTGCTTTCCATCCAAACTTTGCTAGATTTAGTGAAATAACTTTAAGCCTCTATATGGTGTTAAATAAATTTTTTCATACGGATATGTGAACAAAGAAAAATTGTCTATTGTGGGACGATAACAATACACAAAAGATCCAAGAGCGCCCAATGCATTACGGAAAATAAACTGATAAGGATTTCGGTCCTTCGGCGTAATCAGTACATATTTCTTTGACTGCCGTGCGCTATAAGTTGATAATTACCAACTTCTTTTGTCCTGCATTGGATGATTGGACACCAATTGGAAGTCATGTAATGTCAGAGTCGTAGCAATTTCATTAAACTCAATTGCTTCGCTTGATCCACATCACAGTAATTGTTCGTTGTGGGGGTTTAATTTGTTTGTCATTAATTGCATGGACGATGTTATGAGCCACAAATTCGACAAATTTGTATATTCAGCAAGCTATTCAGATGGAAATACGTCTCATAAGGGCAGATAATGTTTGAAAAAAATTAACATTGAAAAAATAGCCGGTCTTTTCCATTGACTGCTGACTTAAGCTCCTAAGTACGGTGAAAGCTGCAAGCAAGAATAGGGAGATCTTTTAACATGTTTAATTCGCTGTATAGCTATGCGTTAAATTTAAGTTATTCAGAACGATACTAAATGGACGTAGTTTTTTGGAGGATAATATCGTCTACAGCAGCACCTCATTCATTAACGCACAGGAGTTTTACTTCCATAACCGAATCAATTTCTAAATTTTTTTGATCATTCTTCGAAGGGTTGACACATTAGGTGTATATTTGCAACTGAAAATGAGACCATAGATCGTAAATCCGACTGAAGAATTGTAATGACCAATTATGTACGCATGTATCAAAGATCAGCCTCGGTTCAAACCCTGGGCTAGATAAGGAAAAATTTCCTCAAATCTGCCATTCAAAGTCGATACTAAACTGTAAGCCACGCAACTTATGACTAAAATTAACACATATAACAGGAGTGACGTAAAAAGCTACATTTTAACTTGACTAAATGGTTGTAGTCATCGTAGTCTAGTAGGTAGTGAGACTACGGTTCAAACCAGAGATCAGCAATAAGTATTCAAAACGATGAGTAGGCTCGAGTCATACTTATAGTTTCAGCTACTTATACGCATTTATACTTATTTTGGTTTAGTCATACTCATACTACTCATACTCAAAGTTGAAAGTACTCGTCGTATTCATACTTAACAATACGCATGATAGTATTGACTTCGACTCGTCTCTACTTAACATTTACACGAAGCACAAAATAAGTATGATTCGCGTACGAATACTACTATGCTCACAAGAAGATTGAATGAATCAGAGTATTTAAATTTCAATTCTGTTGATTCATTCATACTCAAAATTGCATGAGCGCTTATGTGTAGCGGAAAAACGATTCATTGCTGATCTCTGATACTTATGCTATGACAGACATTAAGTCGAGTAGGAATTATGGTTTAAGGGTATACCGTTTTTTTCCTCAATTAATCTCACATGAGGCTTTAAACCGTATGGCCTAGTTATCTTGCCATCTTCCTTAATTGCTTAAAATACTTGCAGAACAAATTTAACGTTTTTATCTTCCAAATTTCTTTATGCTGACCTCTACTCCAGAACAAGGCAAACGAAATCGATTGGAAGAGAAGATTTTTTTTAAACTGAAATTTTTATTTATAAATGAAAAAGCATTCTTTTAATTGCCAGTGCCAATAAGCCAATAAATATTTTTTAAGCCATTTAATGATTATTTTATTGCTTTTTCGCTTGCCATTTACAAATTTAGGCCAATAATTCTTATAACGGCCTTGAAGAACTCCATTACGAGTGCCACTTGAAAAATGTATGGTTGTCTTCTTCTTGTGTTAATTTATTTGGTTTAAATAAAAAGGAATATAAAGGCTGTTTGTTGTTGTTGTTTTGTGGCATTAACAGGAATAGAAAGATAAAGAAAATAAACCGGCTCATTAATAAATTACTCGATTAGTAAAACGTTTATCTGAGCAATGCTCAGCAATTTTAAAAACTATGAAAACAAAAAAGACTTTAGTTTTGTAATTTCTTTCATTTTAGCCAGGTCAAGAATAACGCAAAAAAAAATTATACACACGACATGAATTTTTTTATTTTTATTTTCAACAAAATTTCCTTCTTTCATACACTATTTGGCCGAAAACCTAGTTTTTTTCTCTCTACAATTTTAGAAATTTTCCATCACAGCTGTGATGTAGTTTTTTTTCGTTTTCATTTTCAGTTTTTCCTTTTTATTTTCAGTTTATTACGATTTTTCCATTTTTCATCATATTTTTTTTTTAATTTTTTTCTTGTTTTGTTCGTTTCCAGCTTTGATGTGCGAGATAAAATGAACAGTGACCAGGCACGGCATTGGTCAGCGCCAGAAGTGTTTGGTTCACGTGCCAAATTCCATTTTGACTCACAGCCAGCCACATTGGAAATTAAGGTAAGCAAACCATACACATGCCAACCTATATAACCAACAGCTACATTTATATGTACATATACACATATATACATCCATCTATATGTATATGTCCGTATGTTTGTATGTGTAAAGATATGAATTTTATTTAACCAGAATGAGAATTTTCTTTTTTGTTTTTTGTTTCTCGTTCACTGAATTGTTATTTTAGATTTTAGATTGAAATGATTTAAGGAAAGAGAAATGAATGCTGAAAACCTATTGTTTTTAAATAAAGAAGTGAAAGGATTATTTATATATCATGACTAGGGCACAGATAAAATCAAATTATTATCCGAATAATATATTCACACAGTATTTTATAATTTAAAAAAAAATAAAGCAATAAAAAAAGGAAACAAAAAAAATATGAAATTATTAAATAAAGGTTATCTTATTAAGCAACAAAAGAAAAAAAAAAAGTTGGTCAATGTTGAAATTAAATAAACCATACAATGATCAACAAAGCTATCTGCAAATATGCCTGTCACGAAACCCTACTGCCTACTTAATAAAAGAGTATCAGTAGAGCCTGAAATTATACACATAACTTTACTGCAAATGTAATTAATAGATTCTAAATCGAGAAAATCTATAGTAAAAGAACATAGAAAAAATTTTTATAGAAAAACTAGCAAACCCGGCGAACTCCGTTTCACCACCAGATGGCATCATTTTATGTAACATTTCGTTTGGTGATTAAAAGATGAAGAAACATTTCTTTTTTGTTTTATATATGAAAAGGAAAAATTTTATTTCATTTCACAACAGTAATGAATTCATTTCGATTACAAAAATGAAGTGTTATTTAGTTGAACTTCTCTAAGGAAATGAAAGTGAATCCAAAGTAAATACTGAATCGAAGCGTTATACTTGTTCGCAAATTATCGTGAACACGCAACGTATAACTGCTCATGTGAAAAACATGACTTGCGACTTGTTAATTGTCATTGCGAACGCAAGGCGAACTGGAAATTGCAATCGTTTGAAATCAAACGGAAGATCAGTCGGAATCATTGGTATTCAAGGAATACATACATTTTCACCCGCGTACTTTCCGTTAATAATGGTTGCCTCAATCAAATTCGGCATAAGTCTTTTTACCGAAAGTCGAGTACCGTTGCCAAGTCGCGGTGGATGTACCAACTTTAAGTTGCAAGTTATGTTGTGGAAATCCTGGTAACTCCAGAGCGTTCAAAAACTCCGTTGGATAATTTACTGCATCATCGGTATTTGTTATGGAATCAACGGCTTTGTATGTCACCAAATAGCCAGCAATTTTTGATTCAATGGTGAAATTCATTGCGTGTACATCATTATTCTTTGCGGCAAGAATTGTTCGTTGACTTAACCAAGCATAATTCTGATAATTCTCACTAATGTTTGGGAAAACATTTTCAATAAGAGCTAATTGAGAGTCTGGAAATGGGCAAAAGTCGTTGGTAAGAGTAATTAATCCAGGTGACGCATCAACTGGGACATTTCCGTTTCCAAAAGCTAACAATTGTTTGGAAAATTGTGCAGCACTTTGATCATTTTGAAGTTGAACTCTCATATTAGTGGTTAGCGATAATGTTTTTACGTTATTCCATAAAAGTGATGCCTTCAGGCAAGCATTCAATTCATTTGCAGGCGTTCCACGGGGAATTACTGGCAACGTCTGCCTGAAATCACCTGCCAACAATATCATCAAGCCGCCAAAGATATTTTTATTTCGCCGAAGATCCTTCAGTGTTAAATTAAATGCTTCAAGTGATTGCTTATGTGCCATTGTGCACTCATCCGAAACAATGAGCCAATTGCGCTGGATCGGGAAATATTGCATGTTGGAGTATCAATTGTGTTTAAATTAAGTGGCAACTTAATCACAGAATGTGCAGTACGACCGCCATCTAGAAGAGTCGCGGCAATTCCAGATTATGCTAACGCCAAAGCTATGTCACATCTTGATCGAATAGTGACCAAAATCAATGAAATGACAAATGTTTTCTCTGTTCCTCCAGGTGCGTCCAGGAAGAATAGACCACAAGTATTATTGTCCACCGCTTGCATTAATGTTTCGTATACTTGTTTTTGCTGTTCATTCAGCAACGGCACATTATTTCGAACGAATAGTATTGTATTGCAGCACTCGATTTAATTGTGAAAAAAGATTTTCCCGTTTTTCTGTTGAAATTTTTCTTGAATTTTCTTTGTTATAAACCTCACGGAGCCTGAGACCTTTCCAATGATTTTCAACCGTGGAAATCGGTTCGTGCGTTCTGGAGTTATAACGTCAGGAAGGAAAACCCAACTTATTTTTATATAGTAGATTATTGAATTTAAATGTGAATTCCCTTAAATTAAATCGACTAAATAATAAACCAAAGGTAAAATAAAAGCAGTCTTTCTGCTGGTAAGGCCAAAAATACACATAATCAGCTTCCAAATGCCAGAGTAAAATGCGAGTTGTCGAGCAACATGAAGGCCCAATAAAATGTTATCTTTGCGGCGAGCGGCCACGACATTCTTCGATGATTCCTTGCTTAAATATTCACATACACCCAAAATGGTATTCTCAAAATATTCTTCCCAATTTAGACGGTCAATATCTAAGAAAAATACTTCTTTATCTACTGGATCCATAGATTTTGCCAGATCCAATATATGTTTGCTGTCATAATGCCATTCGATAAAAAGGTGAATATCTCCAAAGCGTTTAAAGAATTTCAAACGTTTTTGTGTAGTCTCATTAAGATGTGTCTACCGTCTGCAAGCTGAGTTAGCAAATCCAAAACGAAACCGGCTATAAAGTAAAAGAGTATACCACCTATACGGAATAAAGTTAAACTCTTGACAAGCTTTAGTTTTGGATACTTTACTGCCGATTGTAGTGGATATTCATGTAAGCGAGTATTGATTTTATTATTAAAACATCAAAACGGAATGGCTTGTAAGTACTGGAAGTTAAATGGATTTGTAATTCAACTGGTTTGCTACCTTTTTTAAGTTTAAATGCATTTACATAATAACCTGTTGTTATAATGGCATTTACCACTACATCTACGGGTATATAGTCTATAATCAAGGTGGAAGTCAAGGGTAAACGCCTTAATACACCTTTAGAAGCGCCCATGAAAAATTCTTATGGACCAATTTTTAATATAGTCCATCCAGACATAGGCTGTTGCCAAGCAGCGGTAATCATACTAGGCCTAATAATGCCACAAGGAAAACGTGTAGCCATGTTGGCCAGTTCATGCTCAGCCAAGTGTTTTGTAAAAGTATAGGTATTGGTAGGATCTTTAAGTAACTTGGGTTCCAGTTCCTTCAAAGCCTCATCATTTAAAGTTTCTGCCAAATCAATAATCTTTTCGGGATCATCTGGTGCAGGATATAATTTTTCTTCCACCTCGGTTATATAAGAATTGACATAGGCACTCGATACATGTACTAAAGCCTCTAATTTGCTTAACTGTTTGCACAACTCTACTACACGACGTGTGCCACGCAAATTAATATTTGTGGTTTCTTTTAAGGACTGAAAGAAATCCAAAGTAGCTGCCGAGTGAAATACCACATGTACATTGTTAATAAGTATTTGGCGATCAGCCTCTGATATGCCCAAATGTTCCTGGCCCACATCACCTTCAATTGGTTGGATTTTGTTAAAGCGTTCTTCCAATTTTAAATCTTTGAATTTATTGAACACGGAATTCTTTTTCAATTCAACTAAACGTTCTTCCACCGATTTGCCTTTCTTGGCCCGCATTAGCAAATAGACCGTACCAATGTCGGGTATATCACGTAAAAGTTTCTCAACTATCGTTACGCCTACGAAACCAGTGGCACCGGTAATGAAAACATTTTTACCCGCATAAAATTGTTTGATGGGAGAAGAGGGATTTTCTGCCATATTAATTTTTGTTGTTGTGGTTTTTAAATGATGTTTATTTTTTTATTTTTTTACTTCCTGCAAGCAATGATATTATAATAAATTTAGTGGCAATGTAATTCAATCAGAACAGCGTAACTGCATTCATATATGACAGACAGATTTAAAGTAGACATTATCTAGTAAGTAGATAATGTGGTAAGAAAATGGTGGTCAAAAATTAAAAAGACTAAACATGCTTATGGGAAAATCCTGGAAATACAGCTCAGATATGAGTATTATGTACTGTAGTCGACAAATAATATGTCCACTTATTTATCGTGAGACCATAGTCCAAACCCAAGGTCGCACATCTCCAACAAAACGAACTATGAAAAAAAATATTTCTTCTGCGATCTACTCTCAACAGTTTTCTGGCAAAAACTCTTTTTTTTATTAAAGCTGCACTCAGGGGATGACCCCAACTCATGCAGTGCATTGTGCAGGTTCGGCATCGATTTTAAACCGTAAATGCCACCACTCATGTATGAAGATTAGCACACACAACATAAATGATGTGAGAAGGTAGGTCGTAATCCTGACCGAAAGGTTAAGATGACCAATTAAATATGTAGTGATGAAATTCGTCCAAAGAAACATTTTTTTTTTATAAAACCAGCACTCAGGGGATGGCCCCTACTCAAGCAGTGCATTGTGCAGATATTTAGGAAATGTGGAAAGGGCGAGGATGCGAACGGTAAGGAAACGAGTTGCTGCTGTTGGCTATAAAATGCCAGTGCTATACCTTCACCATTAGACAGTCTACAGCCATCGTCCCCAAGAAGCTCGCAGTTTTTCAAACCACTTATGTTGTGTGTATTAATTTTATACAGAAGTAGCGGGACCTACAGTTTAAAGTCGACTTCGAATGACATATTTTTGAGAAACTTTTCAAGAAGAGAAAGAGAAGAATTCGAAGAAAAATACTTTTTGTATTTTTATTTTTGATGTCTGGCCTGGAACTCGAACCTTGGCTTATTTTAAAAAGTCAAACATGCCGTAGTGATATGCAGCAGGCATACAGGGTGGCTAATATATAATGCAACAAAATAAAGCGCTGTTTTTTTTTAATTTTATTGTTCAAAAGCAAAAAATTTTGGAAATAACATCAAATTTTAGAATCAGTTAAGATTTGTTCGAATTGGACACCTTTGGTTTGAATTATGGCCTTCAAACGGCTGACAAAGCCATCACAGGCTGCATGAAATTGGTTCTGCGGTATTTGGGCCCATTCCCGGCGAAGCGCCGTCTTGAGCTGATTGACACTTTGGTATTTTTTAGTGAGAATCTTACTCTCCAAAATGCCCCAGGCACAGAAGGCCAATGGATTGGCCAATGGGCGCAGCAACACGTGCAGGGTACAGCTAGTGTATGTATATATACAGACTTAAATTCTTGATTGGAAAATCGTGACCAAAAATAATGAAAAATTATGATAAACGGAACCAGTTACTAAGCTGTTGTGATTTAAACGCACTTGGGAAGACTATCATTGCCATTTTAAACGATAATTTTTACGATATGTTTACAAAGGATTTCTTCGTATACTCATTGCTTAAGTAAATTTTTCCATTTGCATACATATGCCCCTGGGTATAACCAGTTAATGGTTGTCGTGGGCTAAGAATGGGTGTTGTTCTACCACTTATTATACTCCAGTAAGGATATGTATGTATAACAAAAATGCTGAATATGTCAATGTTCAGTCGGTCAAAAACTCAAAGGCAAAAGGACAGAAGACAATAAGAAACATAAAGAGAGAGAGAGAGAGAGAGGTAGGTAGACAGAAAGTATAGAAAAACCAGTTTCATTTGCTCTAATTGCGCTTAATTACTTTGAAAAAGTTTTGCAACAAAATTTTTTTTCTGTGTGTCCTTTTGTTTCGCTTCTCTTATTTTTTGCTTTTACGACAAGATTGACTCGAACAAAAGTTCTTTGCTGTTTGAAAAGCGTAAAGTTAGATACTGTTTTACTCGTTATCTATGTATTTTGGGTTCTTTTTTTTTTGCATTTTGACCAACCATAAAAGTTAATTTATAATAAACTGCTAAAGATAATAGAAAGACAAACGAATGAACGGGAAATTTTAAATATCCAAAGGCCTTTACTAGCTTTAGAAGGCTTATATGTACTGCAACCAACTTCAGGTTGTTATCATTTGTGAACGGCTCGTCTAACAGCTGACAGATTTATGCCAGTGACGGTTCATTTTATTATTTACAAGCTTACAAAAGAATTTTGATCGATTGCATTCAGAGAAAAAGTTATTCGTGGTGGAATTCAAGCGTAATAGTGTGATTGCTTTATATTTGGCTGGAAAATTACAGGTGGCTATCGTTAGAGCCCTCCAGCATTTAAATGTGAATAAATCTTTAGTTTCTCGTACCATTGCTCGTTACCGTCATACTGGCAGTGTTGCATCGCAACCAAAAAGTAGACGAAAAAAACGATAACAACACCAGAAATTATCCGAAAAGTGAAGACAAGATTAGATCGAAATCCATGCCGCAGTTGAAGAAAAATTGCTGGTGAGCTGAACATATCGCGAGAACGGATGCAACACATATTGAAAAATGAGCTCGGACAAAAATAGTTAAACTGGAAAAAGCCAAGGAGTTACTTCGCTTGCACGAATGTGCCCAGTTACTGAATTTGGTTTTCTCTGGTGAGAAACCATTTCAAATTGAGCAGTTTGTGAACAAACAAAATGATCGGGTTTACTTGGCAAAGAGGTCTGCTGAAAATTTGCACCTGCGATTGGCCACCAGAAGTCAAGATCCGCCTATAATAATGGTGTGGGCCACCGTAACGGCCGATGGTCACTCCCCGCTTGTATTCGTTGACGTGAGGTCAAAATAAATGCCGAATATTATCGGGAAAATGTCTTAAAGACAGTATTGAAGCCCTGGGCAGACAAACATTTCAGCCGCAAACCATGGATATTCCAACAGTACTCAGCACCAACGCACTCAGCACGCGTCAACCAAGAATAGCTTAAAAAGGAGGTCCCTCGTTTTATTTCTACCGCACAATGGCCACCCAAATCTCCGGGCAATCTGGAGAGTAAGGTTCTCACTAAAAACACCAAAGTGTCGATCATCTCAAGATGGCTCATCGCCGGGAATGGGCCAAAATACTGCGGAGCCACTTTCATGTAGTCTGTGATGGCTTTGTCGGCCGTTTGAAGGGCACAATTCGTACCAAAGGTGGTCAATTCGAGCAAATCTAAACTGATTCTAAACTTTTATGGTATTTTCAACATTTTTTGCTTTTGAGGAATAAAATTAAAAAAAAAATATTAAAAAATATAGTGCTTTACTTTGTTGCATTATATATCAGCCACCCTGTAAACATATCGTCTTTATTTTAAATCAGACTGTTACTGTCCGTACTTGTAGTCTAGTCGTATAAATAGTTGTATTGAAAACCTCTTAAGGCCCTTTGGTGAGGCCTTATGGTTTCCTTTCTTTAATACGCATTTTGTTTAACCAATCGTTGCTTCGGTTACTGTTTGTTTATGATAAAAAAAAGCAAAAATTTGTCATAAGGAAGGAAGAGCATACAAATATTTGAAAGTTTTAACCGAAATTGTTTAATTGGATGTAATTATTCAATGCTGTCTGAATATCTACGTATGTATGTATGTATATATATCAGCAGAAAACTAAATAAAAGCAAAGGAAATAAAAAATGAAATAATGAAAAATTCCTTAAATTAAATACAAATTAAAGACTAAGAATTTAATTTAATACAGCAAAAATGTTATAGAAAAATGGCTTTGCATTATATTTATTAACAAAGAAAAAATTGAAAGTAATTCTTGGCTAAATAGCCGGTATTAATAGCATGATAAAGTTGCCGTAATCTAATAGGTAGTGTGTTGACTGTTGGCAGTAATTAAAATTGCCACAAAAAGATTCTCAAAAAAATCGGGCGTTCGAGCAAAACCTTCTACCTCTGTTCAAAGACCCATTCTTAATTCATCTACAGTGGACAACAAACGTCTTAGTACTCCAACATATTTTCACAAAAAACTCCCCACAGGCTTAATACTCTTACATAAAGACCCGATATGACTTCAATATAGTATTTAGGATATCATTTGAAAGAACGGTGACGTAATCGCTAAACCTGAAACAAAAGTCAACAGAAAAATTTGTTTATGGTGCCACTAGAAAACACTAAACAAAACGTGTACATTCAATTCCAAATGGGTTAAATGGAGTGCTTGACCTTAAAGAATATTCTACTAGATAAAAGGGATAACATTTTCATGTATTAGGCCTTTGAATTTTAAATTTACTTCGGGTTCTCCTTGAATGTACCTATAGAGTCATCTCAAACTTTTCCTTATTTTCGTCTTGTTTTCTGAAAAACATTAAAAATTTGTTTGTTTTATAATAAAACAGAAATAAATTATTAAAAGAAATATAAAAACCTTAATTTTTTATAGAACATACATAATTGGTCATTAGAGCCCTTAACTGCATTAATTTTATACACGAGTAGCGGGACCTACAGCTTAAGGTCAACTCGGAGCGACAAATTTTTAGAAGTTTTTCATGGAAATTTTATTTATTCGCAGACTTTTTGCCACAAATCTGCTAACAGGCAGTCATTGAAGAAATATTTTTTTCATTATTTCGTTTTGATGTTTGACCCGTGGTTTGAACTGCTGCCTTACGTCTAATAAGCCGGCACACTATCTACTAGACTATGGTGACTACCATTTTTTTTTTATAAAATTTTTTTATAAATTTGTTTATACAAACAAATTGAAATTGTCAAAACATATTGAAGTACTAAGACTTTTGCTGTCTACTGTTCATACTACTAAATTGTCCCTTCTAAAAAGTATGCAGCTTCCAGAAAATTTCTTTCAGTTTTGGTATTAAGACTTGTTGCAATATACATCGCAAAATCATAGACAGATAAGGTAAAATCTATCAGCCAATCGATTCCTTCGATTACAAAATGAATTTCATATTAGACTTGTCGCCTATCAATTTAACTGTAGTCTTCAAAGCTGTGGTCTGTAGAAAAAGCAATAGAGCGTTCATCGCCGGTATAGGATAGTTTATTCCATCTCATGCTAGACTATGTATCTTGTTCATCTCATTGTGAGCTGTTTTCCACTATTTTCTTTCCTTTCTTTCTTTGTGTGACCATCAAATCATCAATACATACAGTAGCGAGCACAAAAAATGCAACACTGTGCCATATGATCTTTAATAAGATCTGTTTCAAAATAACGGTAACTAATCTATCTATTTTCTTTTGCTGTTAATTCTTTCAATTATAAGTTTTCAAAGTAACCGCAGTTTATTCCAAATTCTACTTTAAAAAGTTAAATATTTTTAAATTAGTGAAAAAAGTGCAAATTTTTAGCGAGCAAAAAAAATGCAACATAATAAAAAAATAGTTAAAGTAAGTTATTTATTTAATTATAATTGAAAATTTCTTAAATAAGTTATACAACATGTGTTTTGTAATAGAAGCAGCTCTCAGCTGGCAGCAAAACTGCAATCATTAAAGCCTTAGAAGAAGGAAAATCCATGCGTGAAGTTGGACACCTCTTTGGTGTAAATCAATCAACCGTATGTCGGATTAAATCTCGATTTTCCTTGAGAAATAGTGTGGAAAGGAAACCAGGTAGTGGTAATCCTCGAAAAACTACCTCTCGCCAAGATCGCCAGATGATTGCACTGGTTAAAAAAGATCCACGAAAGACCGCAGTGGACGTTGCTAATTTCGCAAATGAGCAAATTGGAGTCTCTATAGGCGTTCACACTGTTCGCCGTAGGTTGAAAGAGGCTAATTTGCATGCGAGACGACCCGCAAAGAAACCTCTCATCAGTGCAATCAATAAAAAGATGCGCCTGGAATTTACAAAACGTTACAAGGATTGGTCAAATGAACAATGGGCTAAAGTCTTGTGGAGCGATGAAAGCAAATTTAATTTGTTTGGCTCCGATGGGATAAATTTTGTTCGAAGACCGCTTGGACAGAGATATTTTCCAAGATATCAACTTCCAACCGTAAAACATGGCGGTGGATCAATAATGGTGTCGGGTAAGGAACGATATGTTTAAAAAAAATTATTGATTTTATGTCACGTATTTACAGGTGCGTTTTCCCGTGATGGGGTAGGTCCCTTAACTCAAATCGAAGGAAAAATGGACGCCAAGAAGTACTGTGAAATCCTTGGAGAACACATGCTTCCTCATCTGCGGGAAAAAATGCCTCCTGGTAGCATATTCCAACAGGATAACGATCCAAAGCACTCAAGTCGCTTAGCTCGAAACTTTTTAAGCGACAATGATGTCAATGTTTTGGATTGGCCATCACAGTCTCCCGATCTAAACCCCATAGAAAATCTATGGGAGCTATTAGATCGGGAAGTTAAGAGGAAATATCCGTCAAATAAGAGGCAATTAGAAGAAATTTTGAAAAGTGAATGGGAGAAAATATCAATTAACACATTAATAGCTTTAATCGACTCTATGCCTTCTAGGTTGCAAGAAGTCATAAAAAATAAGGGCTACGCCACTAAATATTAATTTTAAGATCTTTTTTTGTAAGAATTACTATTTAATTTAAATAAACACATTAAAATTTATGCTGTTGCATTTTTATTGCTCCCATGAAATTCGCACTCTTTTTAATATATGACAAAATAATTTGTCATTAATTAAAAATATTTACATAATGTTATTGATAATAGGTATCTATAACTGTAGGGATTAATAATCCAAAGAAATATTTTGAACTGGTCACCATTTTTTTAAAATTATTGCACTTAAAGATAATTTTACCCAACGTTGCATTTTTTGTGCTCGCAGGATTACGATTATATCCGTTTTGATCGAAATCTCTGACCTGGGGTTTGATCGGCGGCCTCATGTCGAAAAAGCCAACACACTAAATATTAGTATACGGCGACTTCATGATCAGACAAATATTCGACAATCTTTTTTTAAATACTTTCATTTCTATTTCTAAATTAATGTGTAATTAAAATACTTAACATCCTTTCACTATTTTAGCATTTAATTTAGATTTGTTACAGGACTATCAACTCTAATTATGTGATGTTTGATGGAACTATAAACATTTTTTCTTTATAATTTTAATTAAAATCTGTTGTCTTTACTACAATAAAACCTTTCAGGATTGTTATTTAATTGTATATTTAGTTAAAGGATTAAAATATAAAGAAGACAATAAAAACGACATTTTTAAAGTTTTTTTTTTATTTTTATTTCAAAATTAAAAATTGAAAGTAAAATTAAGTCATAAAAACATTTTATAACTTTTATGGATCATAAAGTTTCTAATAAGAATTGGCAATTTAAATTCCTTATTAAAATTAAAGTATAACAGCATTCTGCTGTAAAAATTTTGGAAACTTACAAAATTAATTTAATTTTGAAACAAAAAGGATTTAATGTTACATTAGTTTCTTCCTTTTGTAAATACAGTGGAACTTCGACAATCCGGACACATAGAGTTTTAGGTATGTCCGGATTATAGTATGTAGTAAAAATTATTAAAAAATTTTATGTGAATTAATATATACATAAATATGTATGTATGTATATATTATGATTTATTAAAAAACGAAGTTAAGGTGGTTGATTTGTGCTTTTTGCTCTAGCATCCTCAACAATAAAATATACTGCATATCTATATTATTCTCCTCAGCCCACTGACACATACATAATTGCCCATTACAACCCTTAGGTCAGGATTACGGCCTAGTTTTTTATTTTTTTATAAAAACCAGCACTCAGGGGATGGCCCCTACTCAAGCAGTGCATTGTGTAGGTTTAGGAAAATAGGTTGTAGGAAGGTGAAAAGAGGAAGTAGTGTAGGGAACCTTTGATTTAAACTTACCAATTGTTATGCGTCGCCACGTCACAAATGTAATACGATCCTATTTTTCAACTGTTCGACCGCCTACATGTAACGCGTTGTATACATATTTAATAGGACCCATATAGGCCGATATACCGTATGTATAAAGTACAAATACAAAAGTTAAGAGGCATGATTTATGGTTACCCGCTAGCTCTAGCTCTAAGTCTCATTGGTTCTCAACCCGATTTGACGCATAAACATATAACACACTCTACATGCCACCAGAGTGTGCAAAAATAAATAAAGCAAAGAAAATAAATACAAGAATAAAATATTTCTAAAAGAAGTATTTTACCGACTGGAACGATGGCGAGATGAATATGCCAACGTAGGGTACACTTTTCCCATCCCTTATAATCTAACACCTATGACAGACAGAATACCCGTAGTTTTTATAGTCTGTCCCATAAAAGGATACAAGGGCAACCTATACGTTCACATTCCTGGTCGAAGATATCCTTCCCCATTAAATAATTTAATGTATCATATTCATTGAATATATACAAACAATTTTATTATAACAAAAAAATAGAAAATAAAAGAATTAACATTAATCATATAACTTCCTTACTTGGCAAATGTAAAGAACAAACTAAAGTTATTAATTCAAAATGCATTATGAAATAGAGACGATAAAAAAAATATAACAAATTCGGACAGAGGAACAGAACAGAATCGGACCGACTATATAATTATACTTAACGAAATAATAAAATTTAAAGAGAGAAATATGAATGAATTTTAGCAATCATCACTTACAGGTTATGTTTGTCCACAGCAATTGAGATGATGGGCCCAGCAGTCAATGTGTGTTGTTGTTGATTCTAAATTCTGTTTAGAGATGATTAATAAAGTTTACTCATATATCTTACAAATGCAAAAATTTAACAAAATATACTTAAAATTACACTTAACGAAAAATGTTTATAATGAAAGAAAAGGAAATTAATAAAAATTTATATTACTGAAAATAATTATAAAATTAGGTTAGAAAATTCAAAGAGGTTTAAAAATAATTCATTATACAGATATTTGGACGAACATATTTAGCTAATATTTTAGGTTATAATTTCAAGTTTATATTTAGGAAAAATTATTTTTAAATACAAATAGAAATAATTATACAAAAATAAAATTATAAAGCAATAATTTTAATTCAAACATTTTTAATTTTTAATTTTAATTAGGTTATAGATGAACTAGTTATAGATACAAATTGAACATTTTCGTTTTTAGGTTAGGTTTAAGACAATTGATAATGATTTCAAACACAACTTAATTAGACTTTAAATTCTTTTTAATAGTTATAGATTTAAACTAATTTTGGAGTTAAATGAACTTATAATGTGAGAAATTCTTTTAAAACATGAGAAAGCTTATTCAAAATCTTTATAAATAAAATATAAATATAAAATATAACAGGATTACGTGATGATTAGAAAACGAGCTGCTTCCAGAAACTTCTTTGGATCATAAATTTAAAAGCAGTATGTCGTCCTATGGTTTGTGAAAGGCGTAAACCATGTATATTGCCAGTAGAGATGATTTGATTTTCATTTTAATTATTTCAATTAAATTATACCATATGAACTTCTAATTCTTTTTACTTTGCACTAGTACACTTTCTCACTTTTCAATTATAATTTAAAAATAAATATTATTTAAAAATTTTCTTTTAAGAATTTCTTTGCAGACTTCTGCATTCTTTGAGTTCTATTTCGTAAGTCCTCTTTATGCTAGAAATTATAATCTAGCAAGCTTACATTAATTCCAATGAAAAATATCATTTTAATGGAATATGTATTAGATAGTTAAGGTAAAGAGGGATAGATATATGTAATTGTAATCTATTTATAGAAATCATACGATAATCATACGATAATCACATGATAATCACTGATCTTGTAATGAATAACGGGACAAGACAAAAATCTATCATGATATAAAAAATATATGTAATGATACAATGTAAGGATGACAGTACATAATAAAAGTTGTGTAATTAAAAAAAAATGTTAATAGTACAGAAAAAAATATTGTTGTTGTAAAATCGTAACAAACCTGCTTCGCTCATTGATTAAGCATGAAATGACGAACAGGAAAAGATTTTACTTGCTCATTCCTTAATTGTCATTATACTGAAAATATTTGTTAAAATAAGTGTGGCTCGACCCACGATAGCCGGGCAAATCTAGGATTTAAGATCAGATGTGTGATATCGGCCTATATAAACGCCTTTAAGATCTTCTATATCATATAAGTTATTACCAATCCTTTCTTTTATCCTACATTTAATAAATTTCGGGAGAAATTTCCTATTTACTGCTTTCGGCATATTGCTTAAAACATGGTTTTTCCTAAAGACAATTTCACCCTTCTTAAATTGAATCGGCCTAGTTCTCAAATTATACGTTTTACTAGCCTTTTCATGAGCTATAGTTAAATTTTTCCTTACAGTACTTCTAACTTTTTGAAGAGTGTCTGCGTTACTCAAAATCATACAATCTTCACCAGATAGACATCCTAATTTATCTAATATTTTATATGTAGATCCATGCTGAACCATGTTCTGTCCAAAACATGCATAATAAGGTGAACATTTTATGGACGAATGGTAATCACTGCGCAAAATGGACATTATTTGGGGAATAAATTTATCCCAGTCACTATGACTCTTGTGATCTTTCAAAAAGAACCTAATTTTGGTTAAAATCTCTCTATTAACCCGCTCTGAAGCATTAGACTGCGGTGCATAGAAACCAGTCTTGATATGTTGAATATCATATAAACCTAAGAATTCAACCATTTCCTTGGATACAAATTGTTTGCCATTATCACTATGGATAAATCTTGGTACGCCGAAAGTAGGAAAAATTTCATTTTGAAAGTACGAAATAACACTAGCAGATGTTGCTGCTTTTAACGGCTTTAAGAAAATAAATTTCGTAAAATGATCTAAACATACAAATATAACAGAATTTTTAATTTTCGTGTGAGGGTATGGTCCCAAAAAGTCACAATAAAATCTCTCAAAAGGTCGATTAGTTGAAAATTGATTACCCATTGGTGGTTTGGAAATTCTGTTTGAAGATTTTATCGTTTTACATGTTTCGCAATTATTAACGTACTCTTTTACATCAATGATCATTGTTGGCCAAAAATATTTCTGACGTACTCTAGCGAGTGTTTTTGTAAATCCTCCATGACAAGCTGTGGGTGTGTCATGGGCAGCTTTCAAAATCTTTCCAGATATTGACTTAGGAATCCACAAACGCCATAAATTTCCTTCTTCCGCACCATTTTGCCTAAAGTCTATTCGTTTGTATACTAAACCTTCATCCGATAAGTAAAGATCTGGAAAACAATCTCTCTTACTGGAAACTAAATCTATTATTTTCCTATATTCATCACTCTGAAAATCTGGAGCCTTCAAATCAATATCACGTGCTACGATCGATTGGAACAATTTCCTCTATATCCATTCGAGAAAGAACATCAGGGACAATATTCGAAGAACCTTTACGATGTTCGATTTTAAAATCATAACGTTGTAACTTAAGACTCCATCTGGCCAATCTACCGCTGAGATCTTTTTGTGACATTAACCATTTTAATGAAGCGTGATCTGTTATAATTCGGAACGGAAGTCCTTCGATATATGGTCTAAATCGATTTACACAGATTACTGCTGCCATACATTCGAGTTCTGTTACAGTGTAATTGCGTTGGCATTTATTCAATTTTTGAGATACAAAAGCTATAGGATGTTCTTTTCCGAAGTCATCTAACTGAAATAAAACACCACCTACTCCTACTTTTGAAGCATCACATTGTATAACAAATTCACGACTGAAATCAGGCTGAGCTAAAACAGGAGCTGTTGATAAGGCATCTTTTAATTTTTCAAAAGAAAGTTTTGCCTCATCTGTCAACGTGAATGGTCTAGAACTTTTCTTTAAACAGTCAGTTAAAGGACCAGATAAATCAGCAAAGTTGCTTATGAATGACCTGTACCAATTAGCCATACCAATAAAGCGTCGAACCTGTTTTGGCGTTTTTGGTATAGTAAAATCTCTAATTGAAGCCACCTTATCTGGGTCAACCTTTAGACAACCATTTCCAACAACATAACCTAAATAACGTATTTCCCTTTGGCAGAATTTACTCTTACTTACATTTATTGTTAGTTTCGCAAGCCGAAGACAGTTTGCTACTTCACTTAAAAGTTTCATGTGAGATTCAAAATCGGAGCTACATATCAATAGATCATCTAAGTAAATAAACACATTATCTCGCAGACGAGAAGGTATAACCTTATCCATTAGCCTGCTCATAGTCTGAGGACCATTACAAAGACCAAAAGGCATGTATTTGTAATGATATAGTGGTTTTCCTGGTACCACAAAAGCAGTCTTCTCTTTTGAAGATTCTGTCAATCTAATTTGAAGAAATGCATCTTAAGATCAATACCGGTTATAAAGTAAGTGTCTTTCAATCTGCTGAGTAATCCGTTTATATGAGGTAGAGGATATGAATCCTTTTTCGTAACAGCATTTAACTTGCGCGAATCTATACAAAGACGAACTTTCCCTGGTTTCCTTACTAAAACAACTGGCGAACACCAAGGTGAATTGGACTCTTCAATTACTCCCATATCTAAAAGTCTCTCTATTTCACGAAACGCTTCCTCCTGTCGAGGTGGAGATAAAGGATAATGCTTGCATTTAATAGGAACTGCATCACCGGTATCTATGTTATGCTCGAGAAGGTTCGTACAACCTAATCCGAGTTTTTCGAATGATGGAAATTCTTTTATTGTATTTTCCAAAATAATCTGCTGTTGCGGATTAAGATCATGAAATTTTAAATTCCTATTAGAATTGGAGAAATTTGCTTGAATTGAAGATAAGGCTGGTATAATATCAGGAGCCAATGCAAATTCTCGCCAGAAATTCGTACCAAAGTATGCATTTTGGGTAAGTGAAGGCGCTAAATAAAAATCTATATTTTTGATCACATTCCTGTAATTAATTGGTAACGTACAGTAACCAATTACTCTTTGAGTAGAACCACTCGCAGTTGATAATTCCGATCTCATGGGTTTATAAGATATCGAGTTTTTCCCTAAAAATTCTAAACAATTTCTTCCTAGTACAGATATATTCGCACCTGAATCCAATAAGCCTATCAAATAATCATCGAAAACTTTGACTTTAATAAACGGACGGTCATCAGAACCAGGTAAAATTGTTGATGCAACAAGCTTACGAAAATATTTCCGCTTTCTGAAGCGTTCTCTACATTTCAAAATTTTCTTAGAAGGATATTTGTCAAAAGATCTGAGCCTACTGTAAGTTGTGTACTGGCAAGTTTTTTCGGTTTCTCTGCGACGTCAAAGCAAATAGTTTCAGAATCTTTCCGTGTAGTACAAGCAAGAGAAGTTGATTTAAAATCAGTTTCTAAATTAGACTCGGGGTCTGTTGAGATGGACGAGTGTCCCCGGTAGCCATTTCGCCCGTTTGTCGGTTTCCCTGAAAATTATGTTGGTTAGGACACGAAGGTGTCAGATATCCTTTCTGGCCACATTTGAAACAAAAAGGTTTAATGATTTCCTTTCCACAATAAATATAAGAATGACCATAGGATAGACAATTCCAACATTTGATTTTTGAATAATCTCCTTTATCGAAATGCTTTGATAATTTTAGAGCCTCGATCTGGGGATCTATAAATTCAAAATCGGTGGTCTTCTCATCAGGTAAACTAATTTCACTAACGTTTCTCATTTGACCTCCAATAGGTGCATTCGATCTGTTGTCACGCAGAACCTTTTCAGCTTTGCGGGCGAGATCTCTGAAATCATTTAAAGAACTACAATCGGAACTGAACAATAAAAATCTTAAATTTGGTAGTATATTTCTCTTCATTATATCAAGAAGAGTGTAATCTGGTAGCGGATTTTGAAGCCTCATATTCATTGCTACAACTGCGCTATGAAAATCATCATATGACTCTTTATAATGCTGTTTACGCAGAGATATCTTCAAAATAACATCATGTTCTGATTCTGAAGTACCAAACTCCTTGGTCAGAGCATGCTTTAAAATAGAATAGGATACTTGTCGATTTTGTTTCATAAATAACCAGTACCACTGTTCTGCCTTTCCTGTAAGAAGTACATGAAAATTAGATAAAAGGTGTTCGTTTGAACATCTTGTACGAGAAGCTAATGTTTCAACCTTAAAAAGAAAATCCGAAACACAACTAGTGCCATCATATACTATTTTCCACTTCTCAAGTTTAATGTTATTGTCACCATTCGAATAAGACCTATTAGTATCAAAAGCTACATTGGAATTTATATTTTGGGTATTTGAATAACCCGTATTCAATTCTACTGCTGGTCTGTCTTGAGAACCTGCTGTATTTCCTATTTGAGATATACTGTCCCTAATTGAAGAAAGTTCTCTCCTAAACTCTTCTCTTGTAGTTCTCATGGTCTCTTCCAT
Organism: Sarcophaga peregrina; assembly: GCA_014635995.1. NCBI lineage: Eukaryota > Metazoa > Arthropoda > Insecta > Diptera > Sarcophagidae > Sarcophaga > Sarcophaga peregrina. The sequence goes on from CM025791.1 coordinate 77,398,026, forward strand.
CAATGATATTAGCACATCAAACGGAGCATTAGAATTATTGTCATTACCGTTTGCACTGACTGAATTACCATCCAAATTAACGTTTGGTAAAGCACTAACAGCTTGTGGCAAAGAAGTCGGATTATTATTCACTGGGTTAGTGTCTGAAGTATTCATATTAGCCGACAAATTGGAAAAATTTTCAGTGTGGGCTACCTGCCGTGAAGAATCTAAATTTCTTCTCACTACTGGTGAATATGCAACACGTGCATTTGTAGCTGTGGGAGGATCTTGTAATTCAATCGTGATATCATTCTGTGATGTATTTAAACTTCTATTACGACTTGCGGGAAGAAATGCTACTTTGAGCACCATGATTTCTAGTATTCATAGCAAAAAAGGGAAAAAAATAAACTATCTATTCACCAAAATATTCAAAAAGAAATAAAAAGTAAAATATAAGTTGGGGGAAAAAAAAAAACAAAAAAAATAATCGAAAGAAGTTTTTAAGTATAATTCTTAAGCTAAAATTAAAGTTTCAATCAAAGCAATCTTATAATAATAAGGTATAATTAAAGGTATAAGCAAAAATATATATCATTTATATGGGAAGGATAAATTGCGACAGGACGTTGAGCGTAAAGCAAGGCCAATGTATAAATCAACAAACAAAGTAATCATGTTGTTAATAGCAATGGAGAATGCTACCATTTAGGTGATTCTACCGACTTATTAACAATAAAAAAAATTGTTTATTGAATTAATGCATCTTGTTAATAACAATATATGCAGGATATCACTATCGAGGTGATTTCATTGACTTATCAACATTAACAAATCAAAAATTATGTTAATAGCAAAATAAAATACCATTCGTCTGGATAACCTTACAGACTTATTAACAATTCCATCAAGTTGTTTTATAATCTTAATGAATGTCATAAGATATATAATCACAATCTTATGTCTCTTCAAAGAAAAAAAAATTAAACATTTAAATGATTTACTGGAATCAATAACATCATATTGCCGCAAATAGATTTAAGAATTATTTATTCGGGATAAATCTATGTCTTACAATTGAAAATGTATTGATTCAAGGCTATTAAACCATATAGTGTATTTCAACCTGACAAAACAAAAATACTATCTTTAACTTTTTTTGTCGTTGGGCGATATATGCATTGTAGCCTAACTTTTGTATTAAAGTTCTGACAAACAGATTAGTATTTTCTACTGTGCTTAACGTTGGGCGCCATATATGTTAATCGGCCCAACTTTGGAATTAAACTTGAGCCATTCAAATAGAATAAAGCTTTGCTTTTCGTTGGGCGCCATATATGTTATGCGTCGCCACGTCACAAATGTAATACGATCCTATTTTTCAACTGTTCGACCGCCTACATGTAACGCGTTGTATACATATTTAATAGGACCCATATAGGCCGATATACCGTATGTATAAAGTACAAATACAAAAGTTAAGAGGCATGATTTATGGTTACCCGCTAGCTCTAGCTCTAAGTCTCATTGGTTCTCAACCCGATTTGACGCATAAACATATAACACACTCTACATGCCACCAGAGTGTGCAAAAATAAATAAAGCAAAGAAAATAAATACAAGAATAAAATATTTCTAAAAGAAGTATTTTACCGACTGGAACGATGGCGAGATGAATATGCCAACGTAGGGTACACTTTTCCCATCCCTTATAATCTAACACCTATGACAGATAGAATACCCGTAGTTTTTATATCTGTCCCATAAAAGGATACAAGGGCAACCTATACGTTCACATCCTGGTCGAAGATATCCTTCCCCATTAAATAATTTAATGTATCATATTCATTGAATATATACAAACAATTTTATTATAACAAAAAAATAGAAAATAAAAGAATTAACATTAATCATATAACTTCCTTACTTGGCAAATGTAAAGAACAAACTAAAGTTATTAATTCAAAATGCATTATGAAATAGAGACGATAAAAAAAATATAACAAATTCGGACAGAGGAACAGAACAGAATCGGACCGACTATATAATTATACTTAACGAAATAATAAAATTTAAAGAGAGAAATATGAATGAATTTTAGCAATCATCACTTACAGGTTATGTTTGTCCACAGCAATTGAGATGATGGGCCCAGCAGTCAATGTGTGTTGTTGTTGATTCTAAATTCTGTTTAGAGATGATTAATAAAGTTTACTCATATATCTTACAAATGCAAAAATTTAACAAAATATACTTAAAATTACACTTAACGAAAAATGTTTATAATGAAAGAAAAGGAAATTAATAAAAATTTATATTACTAGCAAATAATTATCAAACTAGGTTAGAAAATTCAAAGAGGTTTAAAATTATAAATAATTCATTATACAGATATTTGGACGAACATATTTAGCTAATATTTTAGGTTATAATTTCAAGTTTATATTTAGGAAAAATTATTTTTAAATACAAATAGAAATAATTATACAAAAATAAAATTATAAAGCAATAATTTTAATTCAAACATTTTTAATTTTTAATTTTAATTAGGTTATAGATGAACTAGTTATAGATACAAATTGAACATTTTCGTTTTTAGGTTAGGTTTAAGACAATTGATAATGATTTCAAACACAACTTAATTAGACTTTAAATTCTTTTTAATAGTTATAGATTTAAACTAATTTTGGAGTTAAATGAACTTATAATGTGAGAAATTCTTTTAAAACATGAGAAAGCTTATTCAAAATCTTTATAAATAAAATATAAATATAAAATATAACAGGATTACGTGATGATTAGAAAACGAGCTGCTTCCAGAAACTTCTTTGGATCATAAATTTAAAAGCAGTATGTCGTCCTATGGTTTGTGAAAGGCGTAAACCATGTATATTGCCAGTAGAGATGATTTGATTTTAATTTTAATTATTTCAATTAAATTATACCATATGGACTTCTAATTCTTTTTACTTTGCACTAGTACACTTTCTCACTTTTCAATTTTAATTTAAAAATAAATATTATTTAAAAATTTTCTTTTAAGAATTTCTTTGCAGACTTCTGCATTCTTTGAGTTCTATTTCGTAAGTCATCTTTCTGCTAAAAATTATAATCTAGCAAGCTTACATTAATTCCAATGAAAAATAGCATTTTAATGGAATATGTATTAGATAGTTAAGGTAAAGAGGGATAGATATATGTAATTGTAATCTATTTATAGAAATCATACGATGATCATACGATAATCACATGATAATCACTGATCTTGTAATGAATAACGGGACAAGACAAAAATCTATCATGTTATAAAAAAAATATATGTAATGATACAATGTAAGGATGACAGTACATAATAAAAGTTGTGTAATTAAAAAAAAATGTTAATAGTACAGAAAAAAATATTGTTGTTGTAAAATCGTAACACAATATCGTAATTGACGGGAAAAACTTTCGCAGGAAGACAGAGACCTGCGCCGATCGGCTGACAGCCGGCTAAGCCGAGCCGCCGATAAAATTTAAAAGCCGCCGACGCCGAAGATTTATTCGGCTTAAGTCGGCTTAAATTCAGCCGCCGTTTTTTGTATTTAAGAATATATGAAAATATGTTTTTAATATTGTATACAATAAATTTTTAATATATATGAAATACGATATTTATATATTTCGTTTTACTTGACTTAAATACATTATTGAATTTGTTTCTTCCTTTTTTGGATATGTTAATAGTAAAAATATTTAATTTCTTGATATGGTAATTTTGAACACCTTTTCTTGTTTTTTGGTGAATGTGGTAACACTTTTAACTTAACGTTAAATTTTTTTAAAAGACATAAAAAATTAAAATGGAGAACCAAAAAATTACAAATTTCTTTCAAAATTTAAATAATAATTCAAATGAGTTAAATTCATCTGATTCCGATGACGACCTTGCTGTTTTTAATAGTATTGACAACGATATAAAAAATTAAAAAGCCCAAATCCTTTTAAACAAAAAATCTTGAGCAGGGTCAATAGTTTGGCACCAATTTTGTCAAATGGTTATTGGAAATAATCCTGTGCTAAAAAGTATCACATGTGTAAAGTTTGATTTGATGAGCCCCGTATGGGTTTGAAGGGGTAGGTACATATATTATTTCTATCCAGAAATTAAATTTAAAGAAAATCTCTTCTTCCCAAAACAATAATGAAACTCCTATTTCAATTAGCTTTTTGTCAAATTTTTTCGGAAATTTTATTTGGAATATTCATTTCTGGAAGTTGTTTTTTGTAAGTGTTATAAATAATTTAAATAATTTCAGGTTTGGAGTTTCTACATCGACATCAGACCTCTGTAACCATTTACGTGCTCATGGTTTTGATGTAAAATCTAAAAAATTTGAAAATTCGACCGCCAAATCAAAATTTATATTGCCAAGAAATTCTAAAAATGCAGATTACGGAAAATTTGCTAACGCGCGTCTGCTTGTGCAAATGTGCTGCAGAGATCTAAGGCCCTTTAATATAGTGGAGCAACCAAGACTTATGGGATATATGTAAGCGATTTTACGGATCACAGCCGAAATAAAGGCGCCGCCGAAACTTTAACATATTTCGGCTGATAGCCGACTTAAAGCCGCCGCCGAAGGTTTTCAATTTTAGCCGCCGCCGCCGACAAATTTGCTCGGCGCAGGTCTCTGCAGGAAGATCATTCCACAAGCGAGCAGTGCGGGCAAAAAATGAATTCTCTCTGTAATGCACTGCGCGGTTCACTAGGCAATCAACCACAAAAGGATTGTTTCTCACACCACTCATGTTGGGTGCGTTAATTTTATACGTGAGTGGCAGGACCTACAATTTAATGTCGCCTCCGTACGATAGATTTTTGATAAAAATAGTTTGTCCTGCCAGGTTTATTTACCTTCGGGTTTTTTGCCAGAAATCTGCTGAGAGGAAATCGTCGAAGAAATACTTTTTGCATTTTGTTTTGATGTCTGTCCTGGGACTCGAACCCAGGCTTTATGTCTAATAAAAAAAAGCGGTTGAATTTTGATTCGTCTGACCAGATCATATGTTTCTAGTCATCCACTGTCCAATTTCTGTCTTCTCTGGCAAACTATAATCTCGCTTTTACATTTCTAGCTGAAATTGCAGGTTTGTTTTCTTTATAATTACTGAGCCTCTACTTGCCGTCCATCGACTAACGGTTTTCCCGGTGTTAAAAATTTGTTCCTTTTAATTTTTGTTACCATTAGCCGAGGATCTGCATTAGTTAGTAAATTTTTACAACCTCTGACTTGAGCCTTGAGGAAAACATAACGCCGTTTTTGCACTCTGATAACTACTGACTGACTAAGTCCAAGTTTTTTAGGAATTTTCCTTGATTTTTTGTTCTGTAAGTTGCAAAATACATTCATTCAATGAGATTAACTAATTAACGTTTAACCAATATTTCCTTAAAAAGTCCAAGTTGTACAAAAACATGATAAAATAACGATAGTTTTTGAAGTGCAAAATTGAGTATATGCGAGTTATTTTTGTTTTGTGTATTTAATTCTTAGAGCTCGATGCTTTCTATTTTAAATTTTATTTTATTTTGTTTATCACTTAATTTGAAATAAATGACCAAAAAAAAACCTTTGAAGTTTTCTTTATTACTTTTAGGTTTATTCAATAAAAAACGTTCAAAGTACTCATTTGTGCTCCCACTGTACGTATGTGTACGCTTAAATTATAGGTATCCACTGAAAATGCCTCAATACCAATGATTTCTAGCTTAAGTGTTAAAATCAAAGAGGTGAATTTCATTTTATTTTATTTCAAATTGTTTTCCCTTAAAAGTCTTCAAACTGTGTTCGGTTTATTCGTCGAAATATATTTTATTTGGACATATTCAAACGAAAAGTGTCCGAAAACTCCAGGCGATTCCAATTACATTTCTTTAAGCTTTAAGCGACATAACTTGTTTTACTTTTTTCTTCAATATTCCTTTCCAGACTTCTAGCAAAAACTCTGATAAAAATTGCCTTAAAAAGTTTCTTGATATATCTGCCGTGCGAAGTCGACTTAAAACTGCAGCCAACGCCACTTATGTATAAAATTAGCCCAAAATTACCAAATTATGTATGAATATGGTATTCAGTCTGTTTGCATGCATTGCATTGCATGCAGCTTAAGCTGCATTGGATATTGTGCACCACGTAGAGGTCATATCGAGGGCCATCCAACATCGTACGATGTGTCCCTTATAGACTTTTTCTTATGGGGTTTTCGAAAGTCGCAATTGTATGCAAATAAGTCTAAAAAAAACGGCAAATTTTACGAGGCAATTTTATTTACTCTTAGAATTTTTGCTAAAAATCCGCAGAGAGATAGGCGGCAAAGAAATAATTTTTACCATAATTCGTTTTGTTGGACAAGAGGGGAAAATGTTTTATTCTAATCTGTATTAACATTTCATTGTTCAATTCTAATTTTATCTAGTTGATAGATTATCTTTAAGAGTAGGATTATAAAATTTTGTCGGAACATATATTTTTAAGCAGTACGTCAGAATCAATCAAAAACACAATTTTTACCGTTTTTTTTTTTTATTAAACCTGCACTCAGGGGATGACCCCTACTCATGCAGTGCATTGTGCAGGTTTAGAAAAGATGGAAAGAGGAAAGATGGGAACGGTAAGGAAACGAATTGCTGCTGGTTACTATAAAATGGCCAGTGCTATACCTTCACCATTAGACAGTCTATAGCAATCTTCCCCAAGAAGCCCGCAGTTTCTCACACCAATTATGTTGTGTGTGTTAATTTTTATACAGAAATGAATTTTTTGGGTGTTAGGCCCCTATGCATTTCAGGTTACAGTATTTTTTTTCTATCTTATGGTTTTGTCTTCTTTAAGGGAAATAAATCAAAAAATTATAATAAGCAACTAGGAAAGCTACCACGATTTAATTCGCATTTTAGCCATCAAAAACCCGAAAATGCTACTACATACTACGTACTAGATTGCGGCGACTTCTCATAATGAAGTCTTCCAACGAAGTCTTCCTTCCAAAGTACAAATTCTATGTTGAGCAAGTCTGCAGTTTATAAACCTACAATGAAATATTAGAATTGCGTTTATTATTCTCGGGCTATTCTTGGGATAAGGATAAGGTGTTGTCTGAATAATAATTATAAACATTATTTTGTGAACATTAAAAAAAAGAAATTGTTGCTTATACCCTACTTGATAATTGTCAATTGATTGAAATGTTTCAAAAATTTATTTTCAAGCCAATTGCCAGTGCTTTATTGTTTTCTTTCAACTTTTATGTTTTATCTCATACAGCTCGTAGAACTAATCAATTTTAGATTTTCTAATTAAATTTAAGCACCTTAATTTTTATTTTTTTATTTTATTTTTAATGCCTCTATTAAATTTACCACATAATCCGTATTTATTTCGTTATTATTTTCGTATTTCAAACAAAATAAAAGCACAAGCACAGAAAGTCGAGTACTAGTATACGGCGACAGAATGGCTTGAACAAATGTTTCGCCACAAAAATTTGTATTTAATTTTGTATTAAACAATCATTAAATACCATCAGGAAAATCCATAAAAATAATACCCAATAAACGAGTATAAAAAATTAATACGAATATAAAAAGTGTTGTAATCGTATACCATACAGTATGTATGTATACTGTATACACACATACAATATACATTCATATGTTGTTTATAGAAAGGGGCATAACTAAAATAAATCCCCTACTAAATTCTATTTCCTCTATACACTCTCAGTTATTACTGCTGAAGTAGAAGCAAGGGAGCATAAAAAACGCAATAATTTCTTACACGATTATGACCGTATAACACGTAAATCCATCGAATAAAATTTATTTCAAAAAATAAAAATAAGAAAGAAAAAAATTAAGAAAGAAAATTAATGTCAAAATAAAAACAAATAAAAAAAGAAAATAAGTGTACGAAATAGGAACAACAATACAAATTGTAAAATTTATTTGTTTTGTAATTCGACATTTTCATTTTACATCTCAGCGGTTAAACTGTGAGCCCTTGTTAAGGGCCTTGAAATAAATTGTTTATTATTTGTGATTCTATTTTGTGTATACAGTTAACCCTCCTATAACGCTGTACTATCAGAACGCGGTTTTCATATAACGCGTGGCTGAAATTGCGACAGCCCTCCTATAACGCGATACTCTTATAGCGCGTTTTGCGTTCAACTTTATCCCATAAGCTACTTCCGCCTAGCCTATGAATGAATAGTAACTAGATATTGTAACAGAGTTTAAGATAAGTTTTATTTTCGACTCAAAAGCTCCTCCCAGATACAGTACCGTGCAAAACAATAGCAGTTGGTTTTTCTATTTAAAAAGAACAATGAATGAGGATGAACCAAGTGAGGATAAATATTAAAAAGATTTCATTATTTTACAAGCCTATCTTAATTTTGTTGGAAACCAGTCTTTTAGTTTCGTTTTTATTTCATTTTTTTATCAATCCTTATATGAACTCTTGAATTCAATAAAAGAATTTATCATTCAACCGGCTTTTTGTATTTTTTGGTCTCTGTATAACGTGGTACGAATGATGCGATTTTTACTAATTCTGTGTTTCTTATAGCGCGGTTTCCATACAACGCGGTAGACGGTTTCTATAGAACGCGGTAGACGGTTTCTATTGAACGCGGTAGACGGTTTCTATAGAACGCGCTACGAATTAGTTTGATTTGTTCCTGAAATCCGAGTTTCTTATAGCATTGTTTCCATATAACGCGGTAAGCACTTACGGTATTATAGGAGGGTTGACTGTACTTCTACGCTACACTGTGCCACGCCACTGTGGCATAGATGGAAACGGAAAGGGATCACAGATGTCTAAGGAGGTGCCGATAAAGGGAATTCTTATAAAAATTGGATAAAGCAGCATGGAATGCAACAATCTGTGGGTGGTCCATGCTACTTGGTTGCTGAATTTTCAAAACTGCTGGGTGCAATTAACTACTTGAGAATGACTGGGGAACGGTTTGCATTGTAACAGAACACTGTACTGTTTGTAGTTTTGCTGACAAGCTCGATCTGCGCAGAACATTTGAAGATTTGTGCATGATGGTGAACGAGTCTCTAAGGAATTCTGGATTCTGGCTGGATTCTTTCGGAGCTGGGAATAAGAATAACTCTACCAAAATAAAGTGGACGCTTTTAACCACAATTTTTGCTGAACAGACTGCAAAAATCTCTATACTTAAGGCCGAGTCACATAGAATTCTTTATATGTTCTAATTTGACGTTTTCAACAGCCGGCAAAGTAACAAAATATCAGGTTGATACAATTAATACTTTGGCGTATCTAATTCATTAAAAATCTAAAGTCAAAAATGGAAAAGAAACCAGTTGTTAGCCGTTAATGCGGTCAATGGTCATCATAACTTAAAAGTGGCCAAACTTTATCCATTCCGTTAACGTAGAAATATTGAATTAAAGAAAGAGCATAAGAGAACAAGTATTTCAAATCTGCTGGCACTTTGAAAAAACCATGCTTAACATGTGAGGGATTTATGTGCGAATTGTGGAAGCCACTCTTCAAAGTATTGATTGGAAAGTTCGTCGTCGACCACATTTGCACAATACTTGAAATCCATATGAAATTCGCATGAAAAGTAAGTCGACTCATACATACATACATAATTGGTCTTTACAACCCTTCAGTAAGGATTATTGACCTAGTTTCTCACACTACTTATGCTGTGTGTGTTAATTTTATACATAAGTGGCGGGACCTACAGATTAAAGTCGTCACCGAACGACAGATTTTTTTTGAGAAATTTTTCAACTTTTGCCAAAAATCTGGTGAGAGGAAACTGCCGAAGAAATTTGTTATTTTGATGTCTGGCCTGGAACTCGAACCCTGGCTTTACACCTAATAAGCCTGCATACTACCACGGCGACTCATACCACACTTTTGTCGCCTATAAGGCAGTCTCCGAAAGCCCTATGAGGAATCGTTTTTTTGCCGCAATATCTGAGGTTGGTATTAGTAAGTGATTCCTGATAAGGCTACATAGAATGAAGTTTATGAACTTCAGTAACTTTTTGCTACAAGCGGCCCGCCAGATTATAGGCGAGGCATGTTTATCTTGTTACTTGACAAAATGATGTTAATCTCGAGATGAAGCTTAGGGTCAACCTTGTCAACAAGTGCTATTATAATATTATTAGGCAACTAAATCCCAGAAACTCTTCACGAGGGCCGACAAGTCACTTATCCTCCCCGTGTATCCCAATGGCTTCAATGCATGGACTTTATTACGTGCCGATGCAACAGACTTGAGAGTATTCGAGAATACGTATAATATTTGGTCCATTTGACGATTAGTTTTGCATTCAATAAAAAAGTGAGTTATAAGACCTCTTCAACGACTTGGACACTCTACAGCCCCTGAACTTGTAGTGGCTGAATAAGCTAGACCATCCAGTACGAACGAGAGAGTATGTTCCGACGAAATGTATATCTGATGCGGGATAGAGGATGGCTTTGTTTGCGTTAGAAGAGATGCCTGTAAGAAAGTGTTAAGATATGCCGGCATCTGATGAACAGGTTGATGAAATTAATTAAGAAATAAAGAAATAAAAACAGAGTAAGCGGGGAAGTGTAGTGATTCCAATGTTTAAAAAAAATAATCAGAATAATCAAGGTTTGCATATGCCGGAAGGCGAAAAGATTTTCATCATCTATATGCTCTCATAATGCACCAACTAATGAACATAGAAAGCCCCCTGGTTCACAGGGATGATAGCAGAGAGGATAACATCAATATTTCACATCGGGGGAAGACAGCTCAAGGTTTTCTCTTAATGAAAAGTGGTACCCAACAAGAAAAATTGCTCTAGTGTAGGTTTGCGTAGTAAAACGTTAAATACGGTTTAGATAACGACAGACAGCAAACAGTGGATTGCTCTGTAATACCAAATCTTATAAAACAACTAACTATTGGCGTACAAATACTCAAAAGAAGGCCTCAATTAAGGCCTCTCTTCTACTCATGCCTTTTAGTAAAAGTTCAGTGTTTGTTTACGTGTAAGTGTTCCTCTCTAATTGGTTTTGTGTTAGTCAACATTGATTACGATCTGGTTGGTAATCTTACGATAAAAAAAAATGTTTTATAACCATGTGTACAAAATGGGTGGTATGAGTACTATTAGCAATTAGATTTCGAAATTAAATTTTTACCTACTTTTCCTAGAATGTAGGTTAACTCAATATATTGTTCCAGGCCTGCACTTGTACATGACAGACTTCACATAGTTCCACAACAAATAATCTACTCGGTCCAAATAGTATGATTGGTGGTTAATGCAGTGTTTCGAAACACCACTTTAAAGGCTTACTAAACTCGTTTCTCAGTAGATTCATAGTATCGAATGTCGTGTAGCATATAGCACCTTGTTTTTGGAACCACATTTCAACCAAGTTGTACCTTTTCTTTTCCGGTAAAAGCACTCAGTAATCATTTCGGTGGAGCTAGATCGTAATCCTGACTGAAGGATTTTAATGACCAATTATGTTTGTGGTATATAAGAGGAAGCTGCCACGCCTTTGATGGGGTCAAAACCTTTATGTGAAGTGAGAGGCGGATGTTAAAAAAGTGACGATCAATTCAAGAAAAATGAAGAGAAAGAAAATTTCATCATAACCAAGTGCATTTGAAACAATCGAAGCTGTTGTAATGCATCATCCTATCCAGGAATAACAGTAACCTGAGGTTGGTAAATCGGTCTGCTTAGATTTATTCAGAATGGAGGTTGTTTTCTGCCGAATATTTTATTTTGTGCCGATGTAATTGAAATCCTAGGATAACTGTACTGAGATATGATTGAAGTCAGATAAGTTTTGATTCAATTAGAGGCTAAACGTTGCAGTGAATGAACTTTTGTGGGACAGTATTTAAACGGCCGTAGTTTAGGAGGAAATGTGTTGGATTATTAGACGTGAGGCCTCGGATTAAACAACAGCGAAGACATTTGCAACGTAACGAAATATGACAAAGCGACTTCTCTCTGCAGATTTCAGGCAAAAGCCCTAAGAGTGGATGAAACTGCCCTGAAACGTACATAATTGGCCATTACAACTCTTCAGTCGGGATTACAAACTAGCTTCTCACATCAACCATGTTGTGTGTGTTAATTTTACATACAAATGAGTGGCTGGCTTATTAGACATAAAGCCAGGGTTCGAGTCCCAGGCCAGACATCAAAATAAAATTCAAAAAGTTTTTTTTTCAGCGATTTCCTCTCAGCAGATTTCTGGCAAAAGCTCCGAAAAATAAACTCAAAAATCTGTCGTTCGGTGTCGACTTTCAACTGTAGTTCCCGCCACTTATGTACAAAATTAACACACACAACATAAGTAGTGTGAAAAACTAGGTCAATAATCCTGACTGAAGGGTTGTAATGACCAATTGTGTATGTAATTATGTATGTATGTATGAGTGGCAGGACTCGCATTTTAAATTCGACTCCGAATGACAGATTTTTGCGAAACTTTTCTTTTAATTCACTTTCGGAGTTTTTGCCACAGATCTGAATAGAGGATTTGTCCGAAGAATATGGGATTTGAACCGTGACCATACGATCTACCATTACACTTGCCTTCTAGGCTACGGCAAAGTCTGCCATGAAAAGTTCGGAATCGTCTGTAGGTTCCACCAATCTTGTATAAAATTAACACCTTCAACATAAGTGGTATGAGAAGCTAGTTTCTAATTCTAACTGAAGGTTTGTAAAGCCCAATTAGATATGTATGTGGGTTCCAGACCCAATATTGAAACAATGTTTCAAAGCTTTAAGGCGCTTCTTTCTTTCTTAAAACATTGAAATACTAAAACCCTGACACACATAGTAAATTCCGTTTCAAAAGTACCTCCCGCTTACTCACTGCACACAAATGTGAGGATAATTTATGTTTCTATTAAAAAAAAAAGTAGAAAACTGAAGAGAAATACAATTTAACCTTTGCAGATACACAATAAAAAAAAAATGAAACATAAAAAGAAAAATCCAATAACTTTACAGCCGAAAAGTTTAATAAAACGGCCTTTACGGCGTATGCCTTAAGACAATTTAGAAAATTTATATTCGCCAAAGGGCGACAAGGTATACAACTGGTGGCGTCGTCTAACAGAGAAGAAGAAGAAGTAAAAGAAGAAGTGAAGGAGGAGAGAAGAAGAAAGTAAATCAAGTTATCTAGAAACATGCAAGCCATTAATAAAGAATTCGCGTGTATTTACCAATTTAACAAGTTGATATGGCCGAAATTTGTTATTGATGTTGTGCGAATTAAAAACTTGTGTTACAAACGGCAGCCAACAGCAGCTAATACAACAACAATAGCAACAACAACAAAAACAACGAACTTGTTAATGTATTTGCAAACAATAAACTTATAAGGGAAACGAAGTTACAAATATAACTCGTACTTACAGGGTGGCTGATATATAATGCAACAAAGTAAGGGGCTATATTTTTTTAATTTTATTGTTCAAAAGCAAAAAATGTTGGAAATCACATCAAATTTTAGAATCGGTTTATATTTGTTCGAATTGGCCACCTTTGATACGAATTATGGCCTTCAAACGACCGACAAAGACATCATAGGCTGTAGGAAAGTGGCTCTACGGTATTTTGGTCCATGCCCGACGAAGAGCCATCTTGAGATGATCGACACTTTGGTATTTTTTAGTGAGAATCTTACTCTCCAAAATGCTTCAGGCGTAAAAGTCCAACGGATTGAGATCCGGAGATTTTGCAGGCTATTGTGCGGTAGAAATTAAACAGGGAACCTCGTTTTTAAGCCATTCTTGGTTGACGCGTGCTGAGTGCGGTGATGCTGAGTCCTGTTGGAATGTCCATGATCTACGGCCGAAATGTTGGTCTGCCCAGGGTTTCAATGCAGTCTTTAACACATTTTCCCGATAATATTCGGCATTTATTTTGACCCCTCGGTCGATGAATTACCATCGGAGACGTTTGAGTTCTGGTGACCAATCGCAAGTGTAAATTTTCAGCTTAACTCTTTGGCAAGTAAACCCAATCATTTTGTTTGTTCACAAACTGCTTAATTTGGAATGGCTTCTCGTCGGAGAAAACCAAATTCGGTAACTGGCCACTTTCGTGCAAGCGAAGTAACTCCTTGGCTCTTTCCAATCTAACTTTTTTTGTCCATCGGTGAGCTGTTGCACTTTTTGGAACTTCAATGGTTTTAGTCCAAGCTCATTTTTTAATATGTGTTCCATCCGTTCTCGCGATATATTCAGCTCACAAGCAATTTTGCGGCATGGATTTCGATCAAATCTGGCCTTCACTTTTCGGATCATTTCTGGTGTTGTTAGCGTTTTTTTCGTCCACTTTTTGGACGCCATGCAACACTGCCAGTATCACGGTAACGAGCAATGGTACGAGAAACAAAAGATTTATTCACATTTAAATGCTGGAGGGCTCTAACGTAGCCACCTGTTGTTTCCAGCCAAATATAAAGCAAGTCACACTATTACGCTTGAATTCCATCATGAATAACTTCTTTTCTGAATGCAATAGATCGAAATGCTTTTGTAAGCTTCTAAATAATAAAATGAACTGTCACTGGAACAAATCTGTTCGCTGTCTGACGAGCGGTTTACAGATGATAACAACCTGGTTGTTATCTGGTTGCAGCACATATCAGCCACCCTGTAGAGTTAGAAAAACACACATCCGTTATGTTACAATATGCTTCTATTTGTATTGTATTTCCTTTTTCGGTGCAAAACAAAACAATTTTTTTTCTTTTTTTTTTTGTTTAAAAAAGAAACTTTTTTTCGAAATTGTTACGTTGTAAGACAGTGAAATGAAATTAACAAAACGCCAATGCCAAGAAAAAACAACAACAATGGGATACCTTCACGCTAATGTGGCTTTAAGTGTTTGTATATTAAATTATAAACCCACACACTCTCTCTCTCACGCACACTGACGTGGTGTACGCACGCATTAAGTTTTATTTACACCCACCTACATACACATGGCAGAACTCACACACATTAAGCTCCTTTCCAATTTTTTTTAGTTACGAATTTACTTTTTTTCTGTTTGGTGAACGCCTTTCATTTTAAGAAATAAAAGGAAAAAAAGTTCTCTGTGGGGAGTATCGCGTAAAAGTATAGCAGCGCATGCTTTAATCACAGTGTTTAGCTTCGAAACCACGCTATAAATATCGATCTTCTCAATAGCGGAGTAATATTTTTTATACGTCATTTAACAGCGTAGTCCGTGTTTTCCAAAGCAACTACTGACGAAATCATCGTCGTAGGTAGTGTATTGGCTTATGAGAAGTGAGGTTAAATATCTCCAACAAAATTAAAAATCCGTGCGCCACTATGCGCATGAAAAACTTTCATCAAAAATCTGTCGTTTTAATTGACTTTAAACAATAGATGCCGCCACTCATGTACGAGTAGAAGATTAACACACACACAACCATAAGTGGTGTGTGAAGCGGAGTACTGACATTTTAAAACATTTGATTTCGTCGTTGTATAATTGCAAGACATCATCAAACTAACGAACTTAAACAGCTAGTAACGGCCATGTTGTCGAAGCTATATCTTTTCAAATTACTAGTCCTGTTTTGATTTATTAAAATGGCTATACTCTCGTACCCTAGTTTCTCATCTTCAACGCTTGACAAACAAAATCGTTAATTTTGAGACGATGCAAATCCACAAAAGTCTTCAATGCAAACTGAAAAGGTATCTGTTTTCAGCAGATTTTAAGCTGGCGGTGTCATCGGTCATCATCGGCGGTGGTCATGCAATCATTACCAACGGCATGCTCCTTAGTTTGTACCGAACTGGATGGATTGATCTGGAAATACGGCATGGGCACCACAATCGTCCTACTGAAAGGACTATTCGAGACCACAGGTTCAGTTAAAAATTGGCATTTTCCCGTGCGTGTTGGCACCAGTCTAGTATAGATAGTGTGTTGGCTTTTTGAAAGTCAAACACCAGGTGATACAGCTGCAACAAAACGAAAAACAAAAAATATTTTTTCGTTGATTGCCTCTTAGCAGATTTCTTGGCAAAAACTCCAAGAGTAAATAGAAAATTGTGATGAAAAATTTCACAAAAATTTGTAATTCGAAGTCGACATTTCATCACACTCATGAGAAAAATTTACATACACAACAGAAGGGGTGTGTGAAGCTGGATCGTTATCCTGACTAAAGAGGCTTGTAATAAAATGCAAGGTCTGATCGAAAAAAACACAAACGTTCTTTGTAAGAGCGCAGATGTGAGTCCGTTACACTTTATTTCGCGTCAATCACAAATATTCAGCCTTTCGCGGACCACTACTTGGTGTTTTTCTCAGACAACATAAGTGGTGTGAGAAACTGCGGGCTTCTTGGGGACGATTGCTGTGGACTGTCTAATGATGAAGGTATAGCACTGTCCATTTTATAGTCACCAGCAGCAACTCGTTTCCTTACCGTTCGCATCTTTCCTGTCCTTTTTCTTAATAAAGAGAGAGGGCTTTATCTTCCCTCTCTCTTTCCACCTTTCCTAAAAAATCTGCACAATGCACTGCATGGGTAGGGGTCATCCCCTGAGTGCTGGTTTTATATAACAAAAAAAAATTACGTTGTGACTTGAGCAAACAGTCGTACAAGATTCAACTGACTCAGGATCTGAAGATAATCGACAACATACAGTTTCATAGACATTTCATCGAGAATTCTTCTTCAAGGATAAGGCCCATTTTTGGAAGGAATAAGTCCATGATCAAAAAAAAAAAATTGACGAGCTCGAGACGATACGAACTCAAATGAAATTCAAAAACGTTCAACGCATTTCGAAAAAGTCAGTGTATGGTGTCGTCGTAGTTCAGTAGGTAGTGTAGTAGTAGTAGGTAGACGCAAGGCCCGACTTCAAACCTTAGGTCGGACATCAAAACGAAAATATGAAAATATTTTTCCTCTCAGCAGATTTCTGGCATAAATGGAAATTTTTTTTTTCTCTAGCTTCTTAAAAATCTGTCGTTAGGAGTCGACTTTAAACTACAAGTCTCGCATCTCATGTATAAAATTAACGCACACAACAAAGTGGTGTAAGAAAATAGGTTGTTGTCCTGACTGAATCCCCAATTATGAATGTATGGTCTCGGTTTTGGATTATCGGTGTCAATAGTCAATATTACTATGAGAATAATGCTACACAGCCCATCACTACCAACGGCGAGTACTATTACATTAATAGCAACTTCTTTAGGCCTGAATTGAGTTATTTAGACAAGTGACTTCAATAGTCTAGGGCACTATATGCTATAGAGTCTATGCCACATTCGATACTTTACTTTACCAATATGAAGACATGGTCATGTTATGTGGTAGCGATGTGAATTTGCCAACGATATTGTGAAGTTTGACAATGTTCGACTCTTTTTTGTAGGATTTTCTTTCAGGTATATGCGTCGCACAGACTACAGTTGTCCCCAAAGCCAATATAACCCCTGAAATGCATTAAATTCAGCTTTATTTATGTACATGCCATAACTCTGGCATTTTAACGATTTTGAATGCCTTCCACCTAGAGAAGACGTTTCAAACATTTGGAGGATCTTATATTCCATATCTGGGCATCAAGTGGTCTTTCAAAGGAATAAAAATAAAATGTTGTCAACATTATCACGTTTACAACTGTAAGCCTATCAGAAGACACGTTTAATGCAAGAACTTAAGGAAAGTACTGTGTTAGCATAATAGATAAGACCCTTTGGTCCATACTCTAGCTCACACATCTCAAGCAAAACGAATGAAATATAAAATCTCTAGAAATAAATATCGGTTCCGCCATCTAACGTTTTTTTTTCAACTAGTGCTGATTTCATGAATGGTAACACTTAGCTCATGTCTAATTTAACATACAATTAGTTTTATCCTACCGCGGAACGAATATGGTGTGTGGTATACGCTTACGACAGCGTATATTGCAGAATGTGTGCGAAAATTGCGTACGTATTTTGGAAGAATAGAAGCACCGTCAGCTCCATATGTTCGTTATCTTGTGAAAAAAGTGAATGAAACTGACATCCTCATCGATAAATCAAAGCGTGAAAAGCCAAAAACAGTGCGTACACCCGAGAATATTGCTGCTGTGACAGAAGGTATGAGTGAAGGGATATCAACATCTATTCACCGTAGTTCTTAACAATTGAACATTCCAGAGACATCGTTGAGACGAATTTTGCATAAAGACCTTGGTATGACGCCAAACAAAGTCCAATTGTTTCAGGAGTTAAAGTCAACTGACCATCCAATGCGTTTTCGTTTCGCTAAGTGAGCTTGCGATTGAGTTACAGAAGATGCCGATTTTGGCAAAAAAAAAATCATCTTTTCAGATGAAGCTCATTTTGATCTTGGCGGGTATGTCAACAAGCAAAATTGTCGCATTTGGGGTACAGAAAACCCGCACGCATACATTGAAACGCCGACGCACCGAAAACGAGTCACTGTTTGCTGAGGATTTTGGTTCAGAGGCATAATTGGGCAATTTTTCTTTTCGAAAATAAGCAAGGAGTGACCATTACAGTCACTGGCGATCGTTATCGGGCCATTTTGAACGAATTTTTGTTCAAAAAAAATGAAAAGGAAGATATTGGCAACATTTGGTTTTAACAGGACGATGCTATTTGGCACACTGCCGAAGCTACACTCGATGTTTTGCACCCTGTTTTTGAAGATCGCATTATCAGCCGCAGAGCTGATATCGTTTGGCCACCTAGGAGCTGCGATTTACCACCGTTGGACTATTATTTGTGGGGCACAGTCAAAGATTAGTGTTATGTCGACAAGCCAAAGATAGTTGATGCTTTAAAGAACAATATTCATGAAGCCATTAGTGAAATGCAGCTCCACACAATCGATAATGTGCTTAAAAATTGGACGATCGTGTAGGCTACTGCATGGGCAGCAGAGGCAGCTATTTGAATGAAATTATTTTCTATTATTAACCGGTAGGATTGTACTTTTAAATAAGAAAAGAAATTTGAGAAAATATTCAGTAGTTTAATTTTAAAGCATTTTCAAAAAGAAAAGGTATTTGGCGGACCCTTTACAATTGTGATTAAAAAGTTTTTAAATTTATCGTTTAGAGTTGACGTTAAACCATAACTTACGCCACTATTGGATAAATCCAACACACATAACCTGTGTGGTGTGAAAAGTTAGATTGTAATCCTGGCTTAAGATTTGTAATGATCTGTTAAGTAAGCCTATGGCGCATTTTGATGGCAGTCGTGGTATCTATTGCGGTAGGTAGTGCGTTGACTTTTTAGATATAAGGACACGGTTCAAATTCCACGTCAGACATCTCCTACAAAATGAAATATGAAAAACATTTCTTTACCAACTCCTTCTCAACAGATTTCTGGTAAAAACTCTGAATGTAAATAAAAAATTGCCATGAAAAGTTTCTCAACAAAAAATCTGTTGTTCAAAGTCGAATTTAAACTATAAATCCATCACCAATTTGTGGTGTAAGAAACTAGATGGTAGTCCTAATTGAACGGTTGTAGTAACCTTACTGTATCCTATTCGATCGGATCAATTTCCGTGCACTTTTTCGAGTGCATGGAGTTATATTTCTGCAATGGCATCTCGAATGTTAGCCTTCAAATGCTCATTTGTCTCTGGTTTACCGGCATAACACTTCCCTTTAACTGCGCTCTACAGAAAATAGTCCAACGATGTCAAAACGCAGCTTCCTGGCGGCCAATTGGCATCACCATTTTGGCTAATTAAATGGTTATCAAACGTTTGATGCAATTAAACGATTGTGGCATGAGATGTGCGGCAAGTTTCACCATTCTGTTGAAACCATATATCGTTCACATCAATACCATAACGAGCGGCTACAAAAAAAATCGGTTATCAAGATCTGAAAGGTGTCTTCTTTGACCGTGATGGTGGCGCGGTAGTGACTAATTATGTATGTAAGGAACCTAAACATTCGTCTCAAGTTGTTGGTTAAAGTGTATTTTTGTCTGGGCCAACTTTATTTTTCTATAACTAATGCTTTTGGGTATGAATTGCGACTTCGAGACATGTGGTATTGCTACCGATTCGATACGAGAGTTGGTCACTTATTACGATAATAAAAGACAGTGTACCACGTAACAACTCAAATTTACTGCAAATAGAATCCGTAAGTGAAGTCGCCCTGGTCTAGTTTGTAGTGTGTTGGCTTATTAGACGAAAGGCCCGGGTTCTAATCCCAGGTCAGACATCAAAACGAAAAATTTTTCTTATTCGACTTCCTCTCAGCAGATTTCTGGCAAAAACTCTGAGAGTAAAAATTGGCATGAAAAGCTTCTCAAAAATCTGCCGTTCATGGTCGACTTTAAACTGTAGGTCCCGCCACTCATGTATAAAATTAACGCACACAACATAAGTGGTGTGAGAAGCTAGGTCGTAATCCTGACTGAAGGGTTGTAATGGCCAATTATGTATTTAGAACCCGTAAGTAGAATAATTTCATGAAATGTTGAAGAAATTCGAGGTCTAAGGTCAACAAATTTAATTCCTATGGAGAAGTAGCAGTTAGGCAGTTTAACAGAAATTGTTTACATTTTTAAAGATAACATTCGTCTTTAAGTGTCCAAAAATAGCCGCCTATTTTAGTCGTTTGTGAAAGTGTGTGAATTTTATTTCTGTATTGTTAAAGTGTGCTATAATTTTGTGTTCTTCTTTAAAGTCTTTACTTTTGTTCGGAAAATACTGTGTAAGGAAATGTATGTGTTGCTTAAAGAATTGTTTTTTTTTTTTGTTCATTTTTAAGAAAAGAAAAACAAAAAGAAATAATGTGTGTATTTTGGGTGTTCTTTTCCCCTCCCTCGGTTTTTTTTTGTTTATTTTCTTCATTCTTTTATTTAAGGAAGGAAGACTTTTCATTTCTTAATTACCTTCGCTATTTTCTTTTTTTTTTTTTTTATTTTTCCATTCTTCTTCTATTCTGAGGTTTATTTAATTTGGTTTTAAGCACTTTTTTAAAATCATTTTTCATTTCCGTTTTCCTAATTTATTTTTGTTCTTTCTTGCTTTCTTCTAATTTTGACACATTACGCCTACCATGTGAACGTTGTAATATGGGGGCAAAAAACATTTAGAAAATTAAGTCCAAAATGCTTTTCAATTACAATACAAGGAAGGGAAAATACAAAATTAGATTAAAAACAAGTTTGGTTTTTTCTTTTGCTCCATCTTTTAAGGATTTTCTCTTTTGAATTCTTTACAAGGCATTGTCTTGTAAAGAACAAAGGCATTAGCACAGCGCTAATGTGATTGTTTGTTAATTTAAATTTAATTTTTTTAATGTATTTTTTGTTTTTCTGTAATGCCTCCATGTTTATGTAATTTTTCTGTTAAATTTTAAAATAAATAAATTAAAGCCTAAAAACAATTGTCTTCTCTTTTTATTGCAGGATATTAAACGTCACGATCAAGGAATTTATCGTTGTCGCATTGATTTTCGTACAAGTCAAACTCAAAGCTTCCGTTTTAATTTATCCGTCATAAGTAAGTATTTATTGCCTTTTTAAAACAACAATAACAACAACAACAATTACCATATTTTGTCGAATTTATTTGAGAAATTTAAAATTGTTGATTCAATGCTAGAAAAACAGAAAGAAGGTTTCCTTTTTTTTTTTTCTTCCAAAATAATCTCACATTTAATGGCAGTAATGCTTGAAGTAGAACAAAGATTTTTATTTTCAAAAATAGTTTACTTTTAACAAGAACTATACTTACAGCTGGTGGCAACTAAATAGCCACTTTAAATTCAAAAAGCTATAAAACTCCTTAGAATATTTCGCACTGCTCAAGTAAATCTGTCCTCTATCCATTCCATTAGTTGAAATCCAATCGAACATATTTCCCTAATAAGGGAACACAGTTACAACCTTGGATCCAATAGATATTATTTATTATTTATTTTATATTACACAGGGTGGGTGATTTAAAAGTTTAAATTTAAAAAAGCGATAAAACGGTTTGAAATTTTGCCAAATTTATATTGTTTTGTTATGAAGTACAATTGTTTCGGTTAGAAATGGAATATTATTTCATTTATATGGCTGCCGCGTCTAATCCTACGGTATCCTATTCGATCGGATCAATTTTCGAGCACTTTTTCAAGTGCATGGAGTCGTATTTCGGCAATGGCGTCTCGAATGTTAGCCCTAAAATGCTTAATTGCCTCTGGTTTGTTAACGTAACACATTTTCTTTAACGCACCCCTCAGAAAATAGTCAAACGATATCAAAACGCAACTCCCTGGCGGCCAATTGACATCACCACTTCGGCTAATTGAATGGTCATCAAACGTTTGACGCAATTAAATGATTGTGGCATAAAATGTGCGACAAGTTTCGCCATTCTGTTCAAACCATATATCGTTCACATCAATACCATGACGAGCGGCTACAAAAAACTCGGTTATCATGATCTGAAAGGTATTTTCTTTGACCGTGATGGTGGCGGGGTCTTAATTTTTAATGAAATATGGCCCCATGATGCCTTCGCTTCACAAGTCGCACTAAACAGTCACTAGTAATGGATGTATTAACTTATGTAAGAAGTTAGAATGGGGATATCTGAGCCCCAAATACAGAAATTTTGCTTATTAACGTATACCCCAAGGGGATTAACGTATTCCTCCGAAGACATATTTTTTTTTTGTCAAAATCGACATCATCGACACCATCATTCCCGTTGGCCTAATAAATTCTAATGTTACTCAAGCGTAAATCGATTCATTACGTTCAGTGGAGACAATCAATTGAATTTTGTCACAGGATAGAATGACGTATGTATTGCCAGCTTCGAAATAACCGATCGTACAAATTTAAATCGATAGATAGCCCACTCTATATATAACAGTTAGGTCGCTATTCCAGTACACGGCTATGAGGTAAAATCGAAGGGTGTAAAAAAGCATCTGAAGAAGTTTAATTGGCTACGTAGGCACAATCAATTCCGAGGAGCCTCCATTAGCTTCCGGTGTAGTGATATTTCAGTGTAATATTTCGTGGAACAAGCTGGATGATGTCCTTGATTTTCTAATTACAGTTAACCCTCGTATAACGCGGTGAAGTGCGTACCGCGTTATATGGAAACCGCGCTATAAGAAATTTAGATTTCAGGTACAAACCAGGCTAATTCGTAGCGCGTTCTATGGAAACCGTCTACCCGCATTGGTAAGGAAATCGCCGCGCTATAAAAAAACACAGAATTAGTACAAATCACATCATTCGTACCACGTTATATGGAGACCAAGAAATACAAAAGGCAGGTATGAATTATTTTTATTGAATTCAAGAGTTTCATATAAGGATTGATAAACAAAAAAATTAAATAAAACGAAACTAAAACACTGGTTTCCAACACAATTAAGAAAGGCTTGTAAAATAATTTAAATTTTTTAATATTTATCCTCACTGGGTTCATCTTCATTCTTTGTTTTTATAAAAAGAAAATCCACCTGCAGAAAATCCAACTTATTTTGCATGGTTCATTAACTCGGCTGAGATTTTGCGTCGAAACTAAAACTTATTTAAACCCTCAATTCATGGCCTATGCCGGAAGGAACTTATGGATGAGTTGAACGCTACCTAAACTATAAAAGTACCGCGTTGTAGGAGGGCTGTCGCAATTTCAGCCCCGCGTTATATGGAAACCGCGTTCTGAGAGTACCGCGTTATAGGAGGGTTGATTGTAATTGGTAAAGTGGTAATTGAATACGGTACGACAATAAATATAAGAAGTTTGGTTCAATAGTCCAAGCAAAGCCAGGATAGATGTCATGGGGCTAGAGGCGTTTGGTATCTACTGACTGTAGAATAACTAGTTTGCTGCTGCGGTTCAATAAGTTCCAACGTAAGATTGGATTTCTTATGGATTGAAAGACCGTTGGCGGTAATCTGCATTTCTGACAAATTTCTCCAGTATATGTAAAGCCTTGTCATTGTTTGGCTCTTGGCCCTGGGGAGGGTTTCTTCAGAAGTTTAAGTTCTCTTATATTAATAGTCGATCATTACAACTCTTCAGTCAAGAGTACGACTTAGCTTTTCGTAGCACTTATGTTGCGTGTGTTAATTTGATACATAAGCGTTAGGACCTACAGTTTAAAGTCGACTCCGAATGATATTTTTCATGACCAGGTTTTTATTAAAACTCAGAGTTTTTGCCAGAAATTATCCGCGAGGAAAATTACAGAAGAATAATTTTGTTTATTTCATGTTTAATAATCCAACACACTACCTATTAGACTACGGCATCTTCGTTGAAGCTCTCTTACGTATCTGATATGCAGATTCTTAAGAAGTTTATTATAACTTGGCCTTGAGTACGCACATTCCGGCGTAGTTCATTTCTGCTCTTATTGGTGACAACTCTTTACGCGACCCATTTAGCATACGCATCCATCTTATTTCATCAATTAATTTTCATTACTTATTACTCGTCCTCAACTGTATAATTCTTTATGTACATATTCAAGTACATCATATCGTATGTACATTTTTATTCATGTATTATGTGAACATCATTAAAGAATTCTACAAATAACGTTGCCGTTGTTATTTTTCATTCTTTTTTTTTCTGCTGTTTTTTTGTTCCTTTTGAAACAGAAATAAAAAAATAAATACAAATGAAATAAAACTACTTTAAGATGAAACGAAAATAAAATACAGAAAAAGCAGGATATAAAGTCGTTTTGATGGTACGATATTATATTGGATCTTTCAGCAGGGAGATTCGAACTTTGAATGTTGATTGCGGCCATACTGTTGAAGCTATGTCTGTAGAATATGGAGTCATTTATTCTGACATGTTGTCATATCATCATGGACTGGATGGTCGTACTGTACAATACCACGTACAAACAATAGAATTATTTTAACAAAATGGATGTCCTGTTTGAGCTCTGTACCAGAGATCAGCAACGAGTATTCAAAGCGAGGAGTAGATTCAAATCATACTTATAATTTCAGATACTTATATGTATTCATACTTATTTTAATATGATAGTCATACTACTCATACTCATACTACTCGTCGTATTCATACTTAACAATACGCATGATGTTATTGACTTTGACACGTCTCTACTTAACTTTTACACGAAACACAAAATAAATATGATTCGCGTACGAATACTACCACGCTCACAAGAAGATTGTGTGATTGAATGATTCGAGCCCTTCCAATGACTTATAAGTATTATAAGGATTTTTTCTAAATTTATGAATGTTGTGACTTTGATGTCAACGTTTTGCTCATACTCATTGCTACTTATACTTAAAGTTAAAAGTACTCGTCGTATTCATACTTAACAATACGCATGATGTTATTGACTTCGACTCGTCTCTACTTAACATTTACAAGAAGCACAAATTAAGTATGATTCGCGTACGAACACTACTATACTCACAAGAAGATTGTGTGTATGCTTTGCTTGTTGTCTTTGGCTTTGTCTTTCCTTTCTTCTTTGTTTGTATATGCAACAACAACAAAGGCTGTATATTTAGATGAATGATTCGGATCACTCGAATCACTTATAAGTATTATAAATATTTTCCTAAATTTATGAATCAGAATGAGTAGGCTTATGAATCAACAATGTACTCATACTCATTGCTGCTTATACTTATGAATCAATGTTGTAGTGAGTACGAATGAATCAGAGTAGTTGAATTTTAATTCTGTTGATTCATTCATACACAAAATTGCATGAATGCTTATGAGTAGCGGAAAAACGATTCATTCAGGATTCCTCCACTTTGCGGTTGTCATAAGCGTCCTATCTAGAGGAATACCCATAACATGGTGAATGAATTCGAGTTTACTGATTTTGTAAATCAACACCTGTAAGTTAGCGAGTACTAAGATCTGTCGAAAATATTTTGACATAAGAATATGGCCTTTTGTAGGCCACAGATATGCATACATACACAATTGTTTATTACAATCCTTCAGTTAGGATTACGACCTAGCTTCTCTTACCACTTAATTTTTTATATGAGTGGCGGGTTCCACAGTTTAATGTCGACTCCGAATGGCAGATTTTTGAGAAACTTTGCATAGCAATTTTTTTTATTAACACTCAGAATTTTTGCCAGAAATTAAGAGGAAGCCGCAGAAGAAATACTTCTTCATATTTTGCCTAGCCTGTTGTTTAAACTATGACCTCACATCTAATAAGCCAATACACTACGAACTTCAAGTGCACAGCACAACGTAGTGAATTTTAAGTCGTGACTTTGGTCAGCAAACGTATAAATTTATTTAACCTACAATCTAAGGGAGAACGTGCTTAGAAAACGACGTGTGTTCACTGAATGAACTGTGAAGCAGTTCATTACTGACAGTTACATTAATTCATTTCTCCAGTTACATTACTTCCTTTTAACGAAAAGTCAATTGCAATCCTCTTCTCCTAAATGTGTGGGTATGAAACAAATAAAACTGTTGAATTGGAACGATACCAATCCATAATAAGACCGGAAAAACATACTCTTTGATATTTCAGGAATGTCAGCGGTTCAAATTTCTTTTGACCAGGCTATCACTGTCAACTGCGAGCATTATGGGTTAATAATTACTAACTTCTCTTGGATTAAATTCACATGAGATCCGATTCACATGAAATCCAATTCCCATGAGATCCAACTGACAAAAGATCCCATCTCTATGATATTCAAGAGAGACCCGAAAAAATTATCTTTTGGTGTGGATTTTTAGGTGGCGGTGTCATCAGTTCATATTTTTGTTTGAAAACCGCATTGGCCTGGCCACCACTGTCAACGGCTAAAGATTATCAAATGCTGGCCACTACAAGACGGCGCTACAAGCTACACAGTTCATGCCACATTGGATATTCTTAGATTATTGGAAATTTTTTAGATTATTCCTGTGAGTTTTCCTTAAATTGGAGGAGAATGCGAATAAATTACAAACAACAGTGGCGCTCAAAGCCAGTGTAGGAAATTCTGTCTAGCTTATGTTCCGAAGCCATGGAAAATTGAATTTCGCATGCAATTCATTCAGAGGAGCAGTGGCGGACATTTAAACGTCAAATAAAAAACTTCGATGTCATCTCATGAAGTCGCCGTGATCTAGTAGGTAGTCTGTTGGCTTATTAGACGTAAAAGCCAGGGTTCGAGTCCCAGGCCAGACATCAAAACAAAATACAAAAAAAGTATTTTTCCGGCGATTTCCTCTCAGCAGATTTCTGGCAAAAACTCTGAGAGTAAATAAAATTGCCATGAACAGTTTTTCATAACATCTGTCGTTCGGACTCGACTTTAAACTGTAGGTCCCGCTACTCATGTATAAAATTAACACACACAACATAAGTGGTGTAAGAAACTAGGTCAATAATCCTGACTGATGGGTTCTAATGGCCAATTATGTATGTATGTATGATGTCATCTCATACAAACTTTGTTTAAATTTAAAGATTGGAAGCCCTTAGTGAAAGACCCCTTTTCAAGTACATGCACTTTCTCTATTGTTTGAGTATTTGTTTATCCTGGTTGTTATTTCTATTTATAAACAGATACACATGCATACACATACATACACACACACACACAATGCCATCATTATAAAAATTTCGAAATATGATAACAACAACAACAAAAACAACAACAGTTTCTCATTGTAAATATTATAGTTAAAGTACAAAAATAACAAAAACACCAAAAAAAGATAGAAAAAATGCAAATTCATGCATTTATCTCTGTATGAACGAGAAAGCAATTGAAAAAGTGATTGACGTTACCAACCAATATCTGTTTGGAATCGCATCTTTTCAAGATTGTTTTTCATACGTAATTACATACATATACATACATACATAATTGGACATTACAACCCTTCAGTCAGGATTACGACCTAGCTCTCACACCACTTATGTTGTGTGCGTTAATTTTATCCACAAGTAGCGGGACCTACAGTTTTAAAGTCGACTCCGAACGACAGATTTTTGAGAAGCTTTTCATGGCAATTTTTACTCTCAGAGTCTTTGCCAGAAATCTGCTGAGAGGAAGTCGCCGAAGAAATATTTTTCGTTTTGATGTCTGACCTGGGATTTGAACCCGGGCCTTTTGTCTAATAAGCCAACACACTATCCACTAGACCACGGCGACTTCAATACGTAATTATAATCCGAAAATTAGTTTCAATTAGGTTACTTGGGGTAGAATAAAGCGGTAGTCAGTATAATTAAGTCTAAATTCCAATGGGCGGCACCCCCTTTTTAAGACCATGGCCGTAAAAATTTCACATGACTTGGGATGGTAAGCCTATTTTTCATACTTGGCTAATTCAGCTTTAACCAGACAGTCTCATACTATTTTGGATGTAACCTCTTAGGAGGCAAATACCGGTTTGTGGACCAAAATGCCAGTACAAGATGTAAAAATATTAACAAGAGAATGGTGGAATTTGCCACACATCTCAAGCCTCAATTGATTTATTTTGGCAAAAGTGTAATGGTGATATCAATTGGCCGCAATGAAGTTGCAACCTGACACCGTTGAATTAGTTTCTAAAGAGCACCGCTAAAGAAAAGTGTTATGCCCACAAATCAGAGATAAATGAACATTTGAAGGGCAATATTCGTGATGTCATTGCCACACTCGGAAAAGTACGTGAAAATTGATTCGATCAAATGAGGTTCAAACCGTTTTTTAAGTTAAAACTTTTAAATCGCCCGCACTTTACATGCTCTGTCTTCGATAGCATCCATGAAAGTGGAATTTAGCACTTCCATTTGGAAAGTAACTTTGGGCAACACCAAAAAATTCTGGCCTTACTTCCAGATCTGTTCTTGAACCATCTGTTTACTGTATACCATGATCCTTCTGACGCCATAGGAAGGCCACTACAACACTCTTGTTGGCTTATTATACATGAGGTGGCGATTTAAACAGCAGGGTAGACATCTCGATCAAAACTCTCAGCAGATTTCAGGCAAAAACTGAGAGCAAAAAAAAACAGCCATGAAAACTTCCTCGTTAACGTATTGTTCGAAAAAGACTTGAGACTGTAGGTTCCGATAAACATGTATAAATTAATGTGGTGAGAGAAGCTAGGTTGTAATCCTGACTGTAGGGTTGTTCTAGTCAATTATATATGTATGAAGCTTCTAGTTATTTCTATTAATTTTTATTACTACGTTCTCCAAACTTTTGATACCGTGCGAGTTTTCAGATAAGGCGACTCCTTATCATGCGAGTTCTTCACCTACGTCATGGAGAGTGTTCTGCGAAAGGCAGTAGTGCATCGCAATGGTACTATATTTCAAAAAAGTATCCAATTGCTTGCGTACGCTGACGACATCGACATCATAGGGCGTACCAAGCGAGATGTTACTGCTGCCTTTAGCGCTATTGAACGGGAGTCTAAGAAGATGGGTCTGGCATTAAATGAGGGCAAAACAAAGTATATGTTATCGACAAGTAGAAACGAGCGGCGTATTGATTCTCAGATTATGGCCGATAACTATACTTTAGATACAGTCAAGGAATTTATTTATTTTGGGTCCGCCGTTACCACCAAAAATGATGTCAGTTTGAAGATCAAACGCAGGATTGCTTTTGCCAACAGGTGCTATTATGGTCTCAATAGGCAATTGAGTAGCAGAGACCTCTCTCGGGCGACAAAATTAATACTCTACAAGACGCTCATCTTGCCCGTGCTTCTTTATGGCGCAGAGGCATGGACCCTATTAAGAACTGATGCAGCAGTCTTAAGGGAATTCGAGAGGAAAGTCCTACGGAATATCTTCGTTCCTGTGCGTGTTGGCGATGATTTCCGCAACCGATCTAAAAGTGAGCTGTATAAGCTCCTCAACGACATAGACGTTGTGTAGCGTATTAATATCCAGCGGCTTCGCTGGCTCGGCCATGTCGTTCGAATGGAGGAGGATGCTCCGGCGAAACGAGTATTTGATGCGGGAATCTGCGGAAGTCGGCGAAGAGGACGACCTTGCATCCGTTGGAAGGACCAAGTCGAAGAAGCCCTGTCATCGATTGGTGTGACCAACTGGCGTAGGCGCGCAAGAAGCAGAGTTGGGGTTGTTAATGGTCAATTAAGTAAGTAAGTATTATTACTACGTTCCGTATAGAACCATTTGTCAAAATCTCTAGTTCTCTTTAGAAGAGATATCTGAAATTGGGATTTAAACCGTTGCCTCATGTCTAATAAATCACTATTTACTGGACTATGACGATTTCAAGTCAGTCAATTAATTATTCGGTGTTATTCCCAAATATTTCAACTTTATTTTCTGTGATGTTATCATATTTAAGAATCGAATATTGTTTCATTTTGAAAGTTTTCTCCAACTGGTAAATGGTATTATCCTGATTTTGTCCGCTATTATTCTCAGGCCCTGTGTCATATAAAAATAACTAACAATCTTGAGACCTCTTTCAATGATGTCGCAGAGTTCTTTAAATTTTCCTGAAAATATCAAAACTGTATCATTTGCATATCCTAGGTAGACGATGCCTCTCCTCGGATAATTTTATTAGAAGTTAACTGAGCTTTGAACTTGGTTCTATTTACTACTTGGTACAACACGACGACCACAGTAGTAGTGGTATTGTTATCCTTCTTAAATCACGAGCCAGCTGTGGTCCTAATCTAGCAAGTAGTATCTTGGCTTATTCAAACTCCAGGTCAGACATAACCAACAAAACGAAATATTGAAAAATATTTCTTAAGGGGTCGTAGATTTCTGGCAAAAACTCTGTGAAAGTAAATAAAATTGCCATGAAAAAGTTTCTAAAAAAATCTATAGTTCAGGGTTAACTTTAAACTCTAGGTTCCGCCACATATGGATAATATTAACACACACACCATAAGTGATGTGAGAAGCTAGGTTGTAATCCTAACTAAAGAATTTTTAATACGAATTATAAATTTATGTATGTAGTTCGCTATTCGGAAACCATCTGGAGTGCTTGTCCAACCGAACTCACCCCTGACAATAATAAAATCTTGGAATTTTCTATAAGAAAGAGAAACCGCCATCGAACAACGTAACTAGTAAAATTCGTAATCATAAGAGGAAAGAACAGCTTCGTACACAACATCACAAAATTCTCTTGACCTCTGCAATTCTACAATGAAACAAACTAAACTGATTCCCTGATATGTGTGTTAAAGAATAGCAAGGAAATCTGCAAAATCTTTTTAGTTGGTCACCCTCACCCGTACGTTATTCAAATAAACAAAAAAATTTATGTCAGCTTAAAGCAAAAATGCGAAATAAAAGTAAAAGAAATAAATTCACAGTAATTCTTTCATTTCGCTCTTGTTGTTGTTGTTGTTAAAATATGCAATTGTGTAGAAGCTGTCAGAGTATCAAGCATATACGATTGCAACAGTTGAATGCTGTTTCATAAGGAAATTTCTTATGATGCGCCGCCAAATGGGAGATAAAAATTGAAAAATGCAACCGACATTGTATTCAAGAAAATTTTTTGTTTGACAATATCCGAAAGCAACTGTTTTTTAGAGTTTTGAAAAACTTTTTCATGGCAATTTTATTTACTCGGAGAGTTTTTGCTAGAAATCTAGTGAAAGGAAGTAGCCGGAGAAATATTTTTTCATATTTCGTTTTGATAAAGATGTTTGACCTTTAGGGGTAAGCAGTGGCCTCTAGTCTAATAAGACAACATACATACATAATTGGTCATTACAACCCTTCAGTCAGAATTATGAACCTAGCTTCTCACACCACTTGTGTGTGTTAATTTTATACATAAGTGGCGGGACCTACAGTTTAAAGACGCCATATTTTTTTTGTGAAAAGTTTTCATAGCAATTTTTTTTACTCTCAGAGTTTTTGCCAGAAATCAACATAATTTGTCATTCGAACCTTTCATACATAATTGGCCATCACAACCCTTCAGTCAGGATTACGACCTAGCTTCTCACACCACTTATGTTGTGTGCGTTAATTTTATACATGAGTGGCGGGACCTACAGTTAAAGTCGACTCCGAACGACAGATTTTTGAAAAGCTTTTCATGGCAATTTTTACTCTCAGAGTCTTTGCCAGAAATCTGCTGAGAGGAAGTCGCCGAAGAAATATTTTTTCGTTTTGATGTCTGACCTGGGATTCGAACCCGGGCCTTTTGTCTAATAAGCCAACACACTACCCACTAGACCACGGCGACTTCTTTCGAACCTTTCAGTCAGGATTATTGACCTAGCTTCTCACACCACTTGTGTGTGTTAAAGACGACTGATTTCTTTTTGAGTATCTTTTCATAGCAATTTTATTTACTCTCAGAGTTTTTGCCAGAAATCTGCAGAGAGGAAATCGCCGAAGAAATAATGTTTATATTTTGTTCAGATGTCTGGCCTGGGATAAGCCAACACACTACCTACTAATAAGGCAACGCATTACCTAAACTAATCTCGAACATTGTTATTTTTATTCATTTGTTCTATGAATGTGGTAAATGCAACACCTCTTATTCTATTAAATCTATGACCTCCAGCAAAATCCATGTAAAAAAACATACGAGTAGCGTAGTTATTCACAATTCACAAGTATATGTTGCTAAAAGAAATTGAAAAAAAATAGGAAATTTAATATTTTGCATTCTCTTTCCTTTGTGTTTTGATTCGTATTGATTATGTTGTACATTCCCTGTCAATGCTACTTATGTTTTCTATATTTTTTTTGTATTCTGACCTTTTTACGAATTGTTTCAGTAAAAAAAAAAAAATGGTTGAGTAAAGAATGTTTAAAACTAATATGCCTTCCAGTTGGATTAAGGAGCTTAATTTAATATTCATAATGAAACAGAAACTCTGTGAGTGAAATATTTTAAGTTTCAAAGGATTTTAAAAACAATTTTTTATTTTAATTTTTATTTTTTGTTAAAATAATATATTGTTGACCTTATTAGCAAACCTGGATTTTAAAAGGCTCTGCTGTAATACCGAAATATATAAACTCCATTATAAGCTTTTAATACCCGGCTGACATTTCTCAACATCCGGATTGTTTTGTGAAGGTTAGGATTCCATTCAAATCAATTTTTTTCAATAAATTTCGAATACCTGAGCCATTTCCGGTTTCGAATTGCCAATGAAAATCTTGCAATCATCTTATAATAGGAGTACTTCATGCAAACAAAGACTAGGCAGTCCCGTTAGGTGCATGTGCACATTGTTTTCACATACGTACGTACGTAATTGGCCATTGCTACCCTTCAGTCAGGATTACGACCTAGCTACTCAGACCACTTATGTTGTGTGCGTTAATTTTGTACATGAGGGGCGGGACCTACAGTTTAAAGTCGACTCCGAACGACAGATTTTTGAGAAGCTTTTCATGGCAATTTTTACTTTCAGAGTCTTTGCCAGAAATATTTTTCGCTTTTTTGATGTCTGACCTGGGATTCGAACCCGGGCCTTTTGTCTAATAAGCCAACACACTAGACCTGTTTTTACATACGGCCAGTTAAAGGCCAACTAAGAATCTGCTAATATGAAGGTTTGTCTTGTCAAAGTTGTAGTCTCAAACTGTTAGTCAGAAAACTGTTGAAGGAAGAACGACTTTGTTCCAAAAGTTTCTCTATTTTTGGAAATCTCAGCGCAGAGGTGTAAACTCTCGTCCTAATAGCCAAGCCCCTACTCATTGGATTATAACAACCTACACCTACTGAAAGAAACTAAACTAAAACTTTAAAATTCAAAGCCATTTTCAGCATCAGCAAGAGTTCAAAAGTATTACAAGAACAACGCAAGAGTGTAATATCCGAAATTGGAGAACCATGGTCGACCAAAGCACATCCCTATTATTTTATTATTTTTCTTTTAATCCATAAAGTGTTTCCCTATAACCACTTTCTAACCCATTTGCTCTGACAAGCCTTGGGTATGTCGTACTGTATAAGTAAGGATAACCGCAACGCCAGCGAGTGACATACAGGCTGGCTGATATATAATGCAACAAAGTAAAGCAACAAAGTAAAGCGCAATATTTTTTTAATTTTTGTTTTAATTTTATTGTTCAAAAGCAAAATATTTTGGAAATAACATAAAATTTTAGAATCAGTTTAGATTTGTTCGAATTGGCCACCTTTGGTACGAATTATGGCCTTCAAACGGTCGACAAAGCTATCACAGGCTGCACGATAGTGGCTCTGCGGTATTTTGGCCCATTCCCGGCGAAGCGAATTCTTGAGTTGATCAACACTTTGGTATTTTTTAGTGAGAACCTTACTCTCCAAAATGTCGGATGCGCAAAAGTTCAACGGATTAAGATCCGGAGATTTTGGTGGCCATTGTGCGGTAGAAATGAAGCGAGGAACCTCCTTTTTAAGCCATTCTTGGTTGACATGTGCTGAGTGCGGTGGAACTGAGTACTGTTGAAATGTCCACAGTCTGCGGCCGAAAAGTTTGTCTGCCCAGGGATTCAATACTGTCTTTAAGATATTTTCCCGATAATATTCGGCATTTATTTTGAACCCACGGTCGATGAATACGAGTGGGGAGCGACCATCGGCCGTTACGGCGACCGACTCCATTACCATCGGCGACGCGTGAGTTCTGGTGGCCAATTGCAGGTGTAAATTTTTAGCTTACTTCTTTGGCAAGTAAACCCATTGATTTTATTTGTTCAAAAACTGCTCAATTTGGAATGACTTCTCATCGTAGAAAACCAAATTCAGTAACTGACCACTTTCGTGCAAGCGAAGTAACTCCTTGGCTCTTTCCAGTCTAACCTTTTTTTGTCCATCGGTAAGCTTTTGCACTTCATATATGGCTTCACTTCACTATGGCTTCAGTCCAATCTCAATTTACAATATGTGTTGCATCCGTTCTCGCGATACGAGCAATTTTTCTGCCACTGTTCAGCTTACGAGCAATTTTTTTACTACTGCGGTATGGATTTCGATCAAATGTGGCCTTCACTTTTCGGATCATTTCTGGTGTTCTTTTTCTTTCACTTTTTGGAGGCAACACTGCCAGTATCACGGTAACGAGCAATGGTACGAGAAACAAAAGATTTATTCACATTTAAATGCTGGAGGGGTCTAATGATAGCCGTCTGTGGTTTTCCAGCCAAATATAAAGCAATCACACTATCACGGTTGAATAGATCAAAATGCTTTTGTAAAGCTTGTAAATAATAAAATGAACTGTCACTGGAATAAATGTGTCAGCTGTCAGACGGGCGGTTTACAAATGATAACAACCTGAAGTTGGTTGCAATAGATATCAGCCACCCTGTAATTGGTCATTACAATCCTTCAGTCAGGATTACGATCTAGCTACAAATTTTATTTTTAAACGAGTGGCGGGACCTACAGTTTTAAATCAACTCCGAACGACAGATTTTTGAGAAGATTTCAATGGCAATTTTATTTTACTCTCAGAGTTTTGGTCAAAAATTTGCTGAGAGTACATCACCGAAGAAATATTTTCATATTTTCGTTTTTATGTCTGACCTGGGATTTAAACTCGGGTCTTACGTCTAATAAGCCAACACACTATCTACTTGAAACCTAAGTTAAATGCATGAACGTCGCACTGGTACCAAGTATATGTTCTGTTAATTCTTTCTTTTCATCACAGAGCAAACACATAAGGATTTAACTGATTGGTTTGTGAAATTATGGCTTGAGTTTACGGTGAACGGCCAGAAGTTGGGTGTTTTCTGAATAGTCTGGTTAGTTACTAATAACTACCAAATGTTTAGATTACCTCTAAGCCATCTGAATAGTCTCCCACTATCTTCCATTGTCAAGAATATCTCCTTAAACTTTGTTTATCTATCCACAGAATTTTTTTGATTGCGCCATGGGCAGACATACAGTAGCGAGCACAAAAAATGCAACGTTGGGTAAAATTATCTTTAAGTGTGATAATTTTAAAAAAATGTTGACCAGTTCAAAATATTTCTTTGGGTTATTAATCCCTACAGTTATAGATACCTATTATCAATAACATTATGTAAATTTATTTTTAATTAATGATATATTATTTTGTCATTTATTAAAAAGAGTGCGAATTTCATGGGAGCAATAAAAATGCAACAGCATAAATTTTAATGTGTTTATTTAAATTAAATAGTAATAGTATAAGGGAGTAGCCCTTATTTTTTATGACTTCTTGCAACCTAGAAGGCATAGAGTCGACTAAAGCTATTAATGTGTTAATGGATATTTTCTCCCATTCACTTTTCAAAATTTCTTCTAATTGCCTCTTATTTGAAGGATATTTCCTCTTAACTTCCCGATCTAATAGCTC
This sequence comes from Sarcophaga peregrina, assembly GCA_014635995.1. Classification (NCBI taxonomy): domain Eukaryota; kingdom Metazoa; phylum Arthropoda; class Insecta; order Diptera; family Sarcophagidae; genus Sarcophaga; species Sarcophaga peregrina. The sequence goes on from CM025791.1 coordinate 77,434,373, forward strand.
CCATAGATTTTCTATGGGGTTTAGATCGGGAGACTGTAATGGCCAATCCAAAACATTGACATCATTGTCGCTTAAAAAGCGACTTGAGTGCTTTGGATCGTTATCCTGTTGGAATATGCTACCAGGAGGCATTTTTTCTCGCAGATGAGGAAGCATGTGTTCTCCAAGGATTTCACAGTACTTCTTGGCGTTCATTTTTCCTTCGATTTGAGTTAAGGGACCTACCCCATCACGGGAAAACGCACCTGTAAATACGTGTCGTAAAATCAATAATTTTTTTTAAACATATCGTTCCTTACCCCACACCATTATTGATCCACCGCCATGTTTTACGGTTGGAAATTGATATCTTGGAGAATATCTCTGTCCAGGCGGTCTTCGAACAAAATTTATCTCATCGGAGCCAAACGAATTAAATTTGCTTTCATCGCTCCTCAAGACTTTAGCCCATTGTTCATTTGACCAATCCTTGTAACGTTTTGCAAATTCCAGGCGGTTCTTTTTATTGATTGCACTGATAAGAGGTTTCTTTGCGGGTCGTCTCGCATGCAAATTAGCCTCTTTCAACCTACGGCGAACAGTGTGAAAGCCTATAGAGACTCCCATTAGCTCATTTGCGAAATTACCAACGTCCACTGCGGTCTTTCGTGGATCTTTTTTAACCAGTGCAATCATCTGGCGGTCTTGGCGAGAGGTAGTTTTTCGAGGATTACTACTACCTGGTTTCCTTTCCACACTATTTCTCAAGGAAAATCGAGATTTAATCCGACATACGGTTGATTGATTTACACCAAAGAGGTGTCCAACTTCACGCATGGATTTTCCTTCTTCTAAGGCTTTAATGATTGCAGTTTTGCTGTCAGCTGAGAGCTGCTTCTATTACAAAACACATGTTGTATAACTTATTTAAGAAATTTTCAATTATAATTAAATAAATCACTTACTTTAACTATTTTTTTTATTATGTTGTATTTTTTTTGCTCGCTAAAAATTTGCACTTTTTTCACTAATTCAAAAATATTTAACTTTTTAAAGCAGAATTTGGAATAAACTGTGGTTACTTTGAAAACTTATAATTGAAAGAATTAACAGCAAAAGAAAATAGATAAATTAGTTACCGTTATTTTGAAATAGATCTTATTAAAGATCATATGGCACAGTGTTGCATTTTTTGTGCTCGCTACTGTATCTGCCCATTCATTGGTTTGAATTTCCCGTATTTTCGAATCAAAAAAATTCCTACCTCCGTACGAAGGTGAACTGTATTGTTAAGTTCTTCTATGGATTCTATGGATTTCTCTCTGAGACCAAGTAACCTAGTTCTAAACCAATTGTCTGCCTTCGATCCATATCTACTTATACCACAGAATTGCCATTCTTTAAAAAGATTTTGTGGGTTACAGATTGGTGGGCTTATTTAGAAAGTGTCTTCGATATGGTCAGACAACCTCAAGAGAAGTTGCACAATATACGTGGGAATAAAAGCTAAAACTTTGCTGATAATGGTTAATACAAAGGGACATAGTCTTAATTCAATTCCAAAAGGATTTCATGACCTAAGGAATCAATTGGATGACAGTTCCTTACTTATTTGTCTCCTGGAATGAACCAGTAGCCTCTATGAGCCTGGCATGTGATTCGCAATGAGATTTTGTAACCAAAAAATTATTGGAATAGTCTTTAAAAGAGGTACTGTTTTTTTTTTTTTTTTTTTTGTATATCGACAAGACTAGAACGGCTCTTGCGACCAGAGCGGTAATGAAATTTTCCGAACCCATGATGAAACTCTAGGGAAAGTATCCCTAGACGAAAGTTTATGCCATATAAAGATGTGCTCCATCTAATTTGGATAGGATGTAGAAAAGATAGAAGGCACTCAGCTGAAGGGAAGAGAAAGAGCTTGAATTGGGTGGACAGACTGAATACAGGGTGTCAGGTCAAGTGAAATTCCAGCAATGAACTGGAGACGATCTTGTGAAGAGGATAGCTGATGTTACCAGAACACTTCTGTGGTATAAAAATACGAAATGATAGTCTAAGATAGGCAAAGACTCTACTCAAACCAAGAAAAGGATTATCAGGATCGTGCATCAACCACTCCTAGAATAACCTAGGGCTCAAGGTACATTTATTCAGCAAGAGGATTATTTAGAGTCCAACAAATGGATTCAGTAGACTAAGTGCTGAGTATCTTAGTAGACAATATTCCACAGCCCTTGCAAGAAGTCTTTAATTTTCTTGTAACAAAACTCCACTAGAAAGTATAACATTCGTGCACATTTATTCCCTGCTTCTTCATTTATATATGAATTTATGGATTTCTATTGTATGTAGCACAGACTAGATCCATTTAATTCTATTACTGCCCCCGTAAACGGATTTACTCGAGCCTCTTTTGTTATGCCAACAAATTGACAATAGAAGCAATTTAAATCAATTTTTTTTTTCCTTTCTTGTTGTTTTTTTTTCAAATTGTTATTGCTCTTTTTAATATTATTCCTTATACTTCTTCCTTTTCTTCTTCTGCTGCCGTTGTCAAGAGCAACGAAACGAAGAGAAAAAAGGAGAAGAAAGAATACAAAAAATAATGTGTTGCGGAAATAGCAAATCTTTTGAAATTGTTGTGATTTGTTGCAAGTTATTTAAAGGGATTTGTACGAAGTCAATACGTTTAACAAAATAGGCAGACAATAAAGGACATTCAGTTGACATTCAATGATATTAGAGTCGAGTCCCCTTTCCCCCCCTAAACAATACAAACAAAGAAATTTAAAAATACAGTGTCCCATTATACAAGAAAACAAATTGAAAGTCTGTACGGTAGTAAGTCATTATAGATGTTGTAAAGGCAAATGGGAAAATTATACCAAAAAAAAAAAAAAAAGTTTAAAAGCCCTGTTGCTATTACAGGAATATTTTTGAAGGCCATAATTGAAAACATCGTGAACTTTTGACAGGGTATTGGTATTCGTCTATTGAATTTTTAAAATTTAAAAACAAATTTCAAACAAATTCGTTGAAATAATTTTTAAAAATTGATTTCATGTACATATTTTCTCTTTGAAGAGATTGGTTTCCAATGGAAACTAATTGTTTTCGATTTCTTTAGTCGCACTGAATACAGAGTTCAGCGAGACATTTTTAATATTCATATTACATATACAGAGTCTTTCATAAAGCCCATAACTTTTTAAATTTAAATTAAACACCGTATGTACAGTAGCGAGCACAAAAAATGCAACACTGTGCCATATGATCTTTAATAAGATCTGTTTCAAAATAACGGTAACTAATTTATCTATTTTCTTTTGCTGTTAATTCTTTCAATTATAAGTTTTCAAAGTAACCACAGTTTATTCCAAATTCTGCCTTAAAAAGTTAAATATTTTTGAATTAGTGAAAAAAGTGCAAATTTTTAGCGAGCAAAAAAAATGCAACATAATAAAAAAATAGTTAAAGTAAGTTATTTATTTAATTATAATTGAAAATTTCTTAAATAAGTTATACAACATGTGTTTTGTAATAGAAGCAGCTCTCAGCTGACAGCAAAACTGCAATCATTAAAGCCTTAGAAGAAGGAAAATCCATGCGTGAAGTTGGACACCTCTTTGGTGTAAATCAATCAACCGTATGTCGGATTAAATCTCGATTTTGGAAATGAAACCAGGTAGTGGTAATCCTCGAAAAACTACCTCTCGCCAAGACCGCCAGATGATTGCACTGATTAAAAAAGATCCACGAAAGACCGCAGTGGACGTTGCTAATTTCGCAAATGGGAGTGTCTATAGGCGTTCACACTATTCACCGTAGGTTGAAGGAGGCTAATTTGCATGCGAGACGACCCGCAAAGAAACCTCTCATCAGTGCAATCAATAAAAAGAAGCGCCTGGAATTTGCAAAACGTTACAAGGATTGGTCAAATGAACAATGGGCTAAAGTCTTGCGAAGCGATGAAAGCAAATTTAATTTATTTGGCTCCGATGGGATAAATTTTGTTCGAAGACCGCCTGGACAGAGATATTCTCCAAGATATCAACTTCCAACCGTAAAACATGGCGGTGGATCAATAATGGTGTGGGGTAAGGAACGATATGTTTAAAAAAAATTATTGATTTTACGTCACGTATTTACAGGTGCGATTTCCCGTGATGGGGTAGGTCCCTTAACTCAAATCGAAGGAAAAATGGACGCCAAGAAGTACTGTGAAATCCTTGGAAAACACATGCTTCCTCATTTGCGGGAAAAAATGCCTCCTGGTAGCATATTCCAACAGGATAACGATCCAAAGCACTCAAGTCGCTTAGGGCGAAACTTTTTAAGCGTCAATGATGTCAATAATGTTTTGGATTGGCCATCACAGTCTCCCGATCTAAACCCCATAGAAAATCTATGGGAGCTATTAGATCGGGAAGTTAAGAGGAAACATCCGTCAAATAAGAGGCAATTAGAAGAAATTTTGAATAGTGAATGGGAGAAAATATTCATTAACACATTAATAGCTTTAGTCGACTCTATGCCTAATAGGTTGCAAGAAATCATAAAAAATAAGGGCTACGCCACTAAATATTAATTTTAAAATTTTTTTTTTGTAAGAATTGCTATTTAATTTAAATAAACACATTAAAATTTATGCTGTTGCATTGTTATTGCTCCCATGACATTCGCACTCTTTTTAATAAATGACAAAATAATTTGTCATTAATTAAAAATATTTACATAATGTTATTGATAATAGGTATCTATAACTGTAGGGATTAATAACCCAAAGAAATATTTTGAACTGGTCACCATTTTTTTAAAATTATCGCACTTAAACATAATTTTACACAACGTTCAATTTTTTGTGCTCGCTACTGTATATACGCAAACTGTTTAAATCAATCCTTCATTCACTATTATGACGTAGTTTCTCACACCACCCATTTAGAATGTGTTCATTTTATAAATGAGTGGCGAGACCTACAGTCGTCAAGCCTGATGTGCCAGTGTTCAACAAATCAATTGGCTAAACATCTCTGTGTGCGTATCTGCAGATAAAGACAGGCTGACATAATAAATGATCAACTGTTTACTATGTTCCCTCACATAGCCAGCAGAAATTAGGGGCATCCCTCTTCCTTTTGCTAATATTTGAATAAAGTTGTCATAAAAGCTCTCATTCGTAGTTTCCATAGCTTAACCTTATCTTGGCAATTCATTTGCAACTTCTTTGCCAATAAAGCTGCAATACCCAGGTAATCATTATAATCTTAATGCATAATCCGACAAACCTGATATGGCCTAAGAGCACGTTTACTCAAACCTTTGAATGCTAAAATGCATAAACTGTAGCTTTAGACCTCTTCCGCATATGTTTCGTGACTAGTTTGATGACGTCTTTACAATATTTCCGCTTGAAAAATACCACAGTTCGCCGGTAATCTATTTGAAATTGTAACACGCACCCCAAAAAACAAAATCCTCTCTTCACGTGTCCGCCTCCATTTTGGACCCTTCTTAGTTTACCCAAACCTATGCACAATTTCCTATCAGGTACCATCACATTTGGTTTGTGGCAGAGGCGAACTTTTGTGGCCATTTAATCCGCCATTCTGCCAATCGTTCAAAACTTCAGGAGTTTGAACTGTGGCCTCACATTTAATATGCCAACATGCTAGATATGGGTGAAGTATAAACTTGTTTATACTGTTTGAAAGACTTTTTTTTTATATAAAACCAGTACTCAGGGGATGACCCCTACTCCTGCAGTGCATTGTGCAGGTTTAGGAAAGGTGGAAAGAGGGAAAGAGGGAAGATGCGAACGGTAAGGAAACGAGTTGCTGCTGGTGACTATAAAATGGCCAGTGCTATACCTTCACCATTAAACAGTCTACAGCAATCATCTCCATTTAATTTTGATCCCATTATGTATGGATTATGGGTGGAAGCAAACAAAATTCATAATTTTTCATGAGACTGGCTCATGGGTCAGGCTGAATTTGAAGGATGGCTAGTTAGCTAGTAGAAAACATACAAAAGAAATGGCAATTCATGTGACCTCCAACTGAGATAACCATACCTCCAAATCGCTTATGCAGAATATGCAATGTGGCCTGGCTAGTGTATCACAAAACGCCGGTCTTAAGGCATAACATTTCGTTTGGAAAACACATCCTATCGATCTATAGCCCTGGCTGCTGACAGTGAAAGACTGGATGAAGTCGTGCCACAAAAAATGTGTTTTTCAAAATGTATTGAACGCTCATGTGTATTGATATCGTCTCAAATACAATTTTGTTTGTTCACATACCCATTCCTCTAGAAATGGGGCATATCTTTAGACATTATTTGGCATGACCTTTAAAGTCGACTCGACTCCAACAGATTTTTGAGAAATTTTTTAATGGTCATCTTATTTACCTTCCCAGAACTTCTTGCCAGAAATCTACTAAGAGGCAGTTGTCAAGGGAATATTTTTTCTTTATTTCATTTTGTTCGAGATTTTTGTACTAGGGGTTTGATCCGTAACCTCATGTCTACTAAGCCAGCATACCACCTACAAGACTACGGTCAGAACACATAGGCTACATAGAGTATAATCGTCCTTAAATTGCTTTCAAATTGTCCCTACTTATTATTGCTCACCAATTTGGCAGAACCTTTAAAGTCGACGTGACTCCGACAGATTTTTGGAAAAGTTTTTAATGGGCATCTAATTTACATTCACAGAATTTTTGCTAGAAATCTGCTGAGAGACAGTTGGCGAAGGAATATTTTTTTTTAGATTCATTTTGTTCGAGATTTTTGTGCTGGGGTTTGAACCATGGCCTCATGTCTAATAAGCCAGCACACAGCCTTCAAAACTACAGCGACACACATAGGCTACATAGACTGCAATCATCCTTATATTGCTTTCAAATTGCCCCTACCCATTGTTGTATGCAAGAAACCAGAACAGTAGGGATGGAACCCCACGCAAAAAAATATTTTTTTTTTCAAGATTTATTTTGATTGTAACAAAAATGTGTCATTATAGCAAATATGATTACATACATTCATACATAATAAATCATTACAAGTCTTCAGCTAGGATTAGGACTGTCTTGATAATTGAAATTCCATGATTGCATTTATAAAGGGTGATTTTTTAGCTATTATCTTTTTGGCAACACGGGTTTAAACAGCTCAGGCACGTTTCGTGTTCTGTTTCACTGTCAAACATCTTCAGTTTGGTCTATAATTTAACCATGAATCGCCTTACAAACGAGCTACGCTTGCAAATCATTGAATTTTATTATCAAAATGCGTACTCTGTTAAGAAAGTTCATCGTGAAATATTATATTCAGCAACGAAGCTTATTCTTGGCTCAATGGATACGTAAATAAGCAGAATTTTCGATTTTGGAGTAAAGATCAGCCATTTCAAGCGCTACCAATGCATCCAGAAAAAGTCATAGTTTGGTGCGGTTTATGGGCTGGTGGCATCATTGGATCGTTCTTCTTCAAAGATGCTGCGAATCGTAACGTAACTGTAAGTGGTGAGCGCTCTCGTGAGATTATATCCAATTTTTTTTTTTTACCCAAAAAAAAAAAACAAGAGCTTGACTTGCATGACATGTAGTTTCAACAAGACGGTGCCACATGCCATACAGCACGCATAACAATGGACTTATTGAAAGGCGAGTTCGTTGAACATTTTATTTCACGTTCGGAACCGGTCGATTGGCCGCCTAGATCGTGCGATTTAACGCCTTTAGACTATTTTTTGTGGAGCTGTGTTAAAGCTCAAGTCTATACAGACAAGCCCGCTTCAATTGGTGCATTGGAAGACAACATTGAAGCATTTATTCGCGAGATACCGGCCGAAATATTGGAAAGAGTATGCCAAAATTGGACAAAGCGGATGGAGGCACAGTCGCGGTCAATATTTGCATGAAATAATCTTCAAACATTAAATTATATGGACCCTACTATCGATTCCAATAAAGATTTCATGCATTTTTCTGCATTTTATGTGTTTTTTTTTTTGAAAAATTTTTCTATAGCTCTTAAAAAATTATTACATTTTGCATCTTTATTATACACCTAAGAAATCCTACAAGTTTACAGGGATTAGAAAGTAATTTTTAGTTAGATTCCAACGTATTTACTTATTTAACTGTCTAAACTAGAAAACTTGTACTGCTGCTGCTGTATTCCCATTGTTAATATTGCTTAACAATAACAACAATAATGGTTTTATAGTAATAAAGTGCATAAGAATAAATCAATTGGAAATTTCCAAAGAAAGTTTTACGAGCATAAAATTTTCTAAAGAGTTTTCTATTCATATCCGTATCAATAACTATAGAAAATCCTGCTTTTTTCTTTTTCTTACTTTCTTTATTTATTATGGAAAATTTTCTATTAAAACTGGAGAGAGTAAATAGAAAATAATATCCATTCGATTTAAATGTTTTTCAATTCGCATCAAAAACAAATTGATCCTAGTCTTATGGCATGTGCTACCCGCAATCATCCACAATCATCTACACACACACACACACAGTCAGTGGCATAAATAATGGCATTGCAAATAGAAGAGTTTATTATTTAGTTGTTGTCATGCTTTTTTTATTTATTTTTGTTTTGCGATAAATAACCCGATAGTTTTATTTTTATTGTTACTTTTGTGTGTGTGTGTGTGGATTTTATACGATTGTTGCGCTGGTTTATGCTCTGCCATAGAAGTCTGGTTTAATAAATGAGTGAAAATAAATAAAATAACAACAAAAATAATACGATCAAAACAATATCAACAACAACAACATAATACTCCCTGTAATAATAGCAATTGATTTTTATGTTGTTTATCATACGCCACGTAGTACAGCTCAATAGGAAAAAAAATTAAAACAAATAAACACGCACCCATACAATTCCAATCACAATGTATTATTTACTCTCTCTCTTACAATTCTTACAAATGCAGGCACCCACACGCATCCACGCATTAATAAACAAACAATTCAACAAAGCAAACAAATGGAAAAACACACACTAATGCATACGCACTCAATAACAACAGCAGCAGTGTGTTAAATGAAACACAAACACACACACACAGAGAGAATCAAAGTGGAGCATCAAATAATAAGTAAAAGTCCCTGTAGTTGATTACTACTCGTATCCATACTCGTTTTTATTGTTATTCGTATTGTCGTTTTCATTGTTGCTGCTGATTTTATTTTGTATTTATTAGTATGCGTGTATGTGCGTGTGCATTCAATTTGTTTCACGTATTTTTCGTAGTTTTTTTTATTAATTCTAGGCTATTTTTTATTTGTTCTTTGCAGAAAGAATTTTTTTTATGATTTAATGTCCTTAATGGATAAAGAATTTAAAAATTCAAATATTTTCGAGTTAGAACACACAAGGCCATTTAAATTCGAGTGTTTTTTTAATAGTTTTTGATATCTTTTGTAAGACTTTTCTTTCGTTTTTTCGTTTTCTGATTGTACAATAAAAACAACCGCTATGAATAATGTTCGCTTCTAAAGGGTGGCCTATTTAAAAGTTTAAATTTAAAAATCCTACAAAACAAAAACAGTTTGAAATTGAACTTTGCCAAATTTATTTTGTTTTGTTGTGCAATTAATCCGATTAGAAATGGAATATGGCTGCCGCGACTAACCCCACCGTACCTCATTCATTTGGACAAACTTTCGTAGAACATTTAGAGTGTATCTGTTCGTGTCTCGGCGATGACATCGCAAATATTGGCCAATTGTCTCCATTTTGTAGGTGTAACACTTTTCTTTAATGACTCACCACAGAAAAGACTCCAACGGTGTCAAATCGTAACTAGATCACCCATTTCGGCTAATTAAACGGCCACCAAACGTTTGATGCAATAAATCGATTATGGCATAAGATTTGTGGTGTAGTATAGAATAAAAGATTTTGGTTTAATTTAGTCTCAGTGCACTCAGAGGCGTACTGTTTGACTGTTTTTTATTAATTCATTCTTTGAGGGCAAATGTCCTTTCTTTTATACTAAAATTTTGGCTGATTTGACAATTTCAAATCAACCCCTTACTTCAAATACAATATTGGTTTGGCTTAATACTAGAACACATGTTCGTGTGTACAATTAATACTTAACTATATCTTAAAGGGTTTGTGAGTGTGTTTATCGTGGGACTAGTGGATGTCATACGACACGCGTCCGCTGTCCATAATAATTCCCACGGTAAAGTGTGAAGAGAGCCACACGCGATCACTAGCTATGCAATACAACAACAACACGCATAGTGCATATTATATGTATATCAATACTGCCGGCGATCACTCAACAAAGTGTCAAATGATCGTCGCGTGTGCGCATTACTATTGTAGCATCACACGCTGCAGCGATGGTCAGCAACATTGAGTCAAGTGGTCGCTGCTCATATGCAATTGGATATTCTTTTGTTTATGCACATGAAATGTTGCGTTGGTATTGACAACTGTAAAATCATGCTACAGTGGCAAGTTGCACCATTCCGTTGAAACCAATCAACATTCACATCAGTACCATGAAAAATGGGCATAAAAAATCGCTTATCATGCTGCGACAAGTGTCTCCATTGTCAGTAATGGTTGTACCGTTTTCATTTGCAAAGAAATACGGGAACTTGATGCCTCCTCTTTTGCAGGCCGCACTAAACAATCAGTCGTAATGGGTGCATTGACTTCTGTTAGATCTCGTGTGGGTTTTCTGAATCGCAAATACGGCAATTTTGCTCATTATTTGACATACCCACTGAGAAGCTAAGCCGTAATGGTCAATTATGTAACATACCCAGCACGATGAAAATAGGTTTCATCCCAAACTATTACTTATTTTGATAAAATCAACACCATCGTGCAATTTCTCATTGGCCCAATAAATCCAAACGTTGCTCAAGCATAAATCGATTCATTACGTTCTTTCGTGATCCGTAACCTCATGTCTAATAAGCCAGCATACCACCTACAAGACTACGGTCAGAACACATAGGCTACATAGACTATAATCGTCCTTAAATTGCTTTCAAATTGCTTTTAAATTTTGTGACAGAATATAATGACATAAATTACGACTTAGCTTCTCACACCACTTATGTTGTGTGCGTTAATTTTATACATGAGTGGCGGGACCTACAGTTTAAAGTCGACTCCGAACGACAGATTTTTGAGAAACTTTTCATGGCAATTTTATTTTTACTCTCAGAGTTTTTACCAGAAATCTGCTGAGAGGCAGTCGCCGAAGAAATATTTTTCGTTTTGATGTCTGACCTGGGATGAAACGATTTACGCTTGCTTAATTTGTGTTTCATTAAACCAACGGGAAACTGCTCGATAATGTCAATTTTGCTACAAAAAAATATCATCTTTTCGGATGAAGCTCTTTTTCATATTGGTGGGTACATTAGTAAGTAAAATTGCCGTACTCGGGGCTCAGAGGACCCACACGTGGCCTTATAGAAGCCAATGCACCGATTACGAGTAATTGTTTAGTACGGCTTGTGGAACGGAGGTATCATTGGCCCATATTTCTCTGAGGAAATGAGGACTTTGCAACCATTACGGTCAATAGTGACAACCCTCGTAGCATGATAACCAATTTTTTTGTACCCACTCTTCATGGCGTCAACCGTTTAATGGTCGTTTAATTAATTTTACTTACTTTATCAACAATTTTATCATACATTTGTAGGTGTCCTTTATTATTTTTCACACCACTGTATGTACATACTTAGGCATATGTTGTATATTTATTAGAATATTTCTTGATTTATTTTCATTTAATTTTGTATTCTTCTTTTAATTTCAGTTCTTCCAGAACAACCCATTATATTGGATCGATGGGGTCGTCAACTAAATGGTACAAAATTAGGGCCAAAACAGGAAGGTGATGATATTGTTATCACCTGTCGTGTGGTGGGAGGTAAGTTGTTCTATCAATTTTTTGTAATTTTACAAAAAAACGAAGGAATACATATTCTTTCGCCAACAATACCACATTAAATACAAAAGAAAACTAAACTGACTTTAATATGCCACATGTTGTTTGGCTTATTGGTGTAACGGAACATATGTTCGTGTATGGGTACATTAATATAGTTTCTATACGTATGTACTCATATATACGCTTTGCGCCATTGTATATGCTACAGTTTTGTAAGTAATTTAAGAATTCAATTTCCCTTTTAATTTCCCAAAAGCATTAAAAGCATATAACCAAACATATTGGTATACATACATGTATACATACATGTACACATACATGTAAACATACATACAGATATACATACGTATACTACAAAATATAATGCATTGATGAAGTCGTCGTTTTTTATTGTTAGGTTTTATATTGGGAAAAAGAATAATGGAGTCTTAAACATAAACTAGCAACCAAACAAGTGGCCAGCCAAATGGAAAACCAAAAAAAAAGGAACAGTGCCCTGTTCATGTCCAAAAAAACAAAAAAAAAAATTTAAAGAAATTCTCATATAATTTTGAGAGGCGAACATTTCCATTGAAAATACATAAACTGGCGCTTGCCTTACCATACAAAGTCAGTTTATATTTCTTTTGTAACTTTTCTAGGTACTTGTTTGTTTGTTTGTACATGTACACCATAACGTATACACAATTCTATTTCTATTTAGATTTCGATTTTCACTTTAAAACATTTTTTTCCTTCTATTTTTCTTTCTTTCTTCTCCTTTTTTTTTACGAAATTCTCTAATGTCTACGGGTGCTGTGGCCATACATGGAATTCCTGCCTTATGCTAACACTTCTGTTAATACTACTACTGCTGCTGCTGCTGCTGCTAAAAATACTACACAAAAAATTTGTAACGTCTACTGCTCAATGTTGCTGCTTATTCTTATACCATCTGCAAAAAAAAAAAAACAAAATTACCACAAAAACATCTGGAAAAAAAAATTGGAAAAAAAATTCCAACAACTATAGGACGCCCCCAGCCACAAGTACGATGGCTGGTAAATGGTCTGCTGGTCGACAACCAATATGAACACAATTCCGGTGATGTTATCGAGAATCGTTTACTCTGGCCATCAGTTCAACGTACTGATTTAAATTCCGTATTCACATGCCAGGCATTGAATACGCAATTAGATAAACCAAAGGAAAAAAGTTTCATCTTGGATATGCATTGTAAGTATTAATCTGCACATACACACACACACATAAACACCATAACTCCACCATTCACACTCTCATATACCCCCCTATAAAGAAAATAGAAAAAAAGAGAGTGTACAATAGCCAAGCAAATCAGCTTAAAATGTCTGCATAGGGATACACTAGCCCAAAATGGTTGTTTCTTTATGTTGTTTGCATGTGTAAGAAAGAACTCCATAAAGAAACCCAAAAAAACTACAAGAAAAAGGCAACAACAAATTTGTTAAAAAGTACTTTTTGGGTTAGAAAGAAAGCAAAAACAAACAAAAAAACACACCCAAAAAAAGAAATGAAAAAATTATTGTTAAAAAATTGCATTTAATCGTTATTTGAACATGGCAACAACAACAACTGGCACAACAATAGCAACAATAAGAACGAATAACTGAAAAATTCTTGCATTTACTCTTTGTTTAGAACATTGTATCGCCTTAGGGGCAGCCAGTGTACACCAAATGAATCAGAATTTTTGTATTGTGTTTTTTTGGAAAGATTTCTTGGAAATTTTTCTTGAAGATTTAAAAGTGTTTGCATGGGAAACATATAAAAAAAATACTAGTGGATGGAAAAAGCTTCATATTTATCTCCTATTTTCCTATTGCTTTTCCTTGCCGTTCTTGCCCGCATATGACTTCCATAAGGCATCTCCACCTTACATCGTTTGCTACTGCGTTTGTTATGTTTGGTCATTCTGTTCAAAATTTTTGAGTTACGATAAGTTCTAGATGGTTTTCGGTCGACTCCGACTTGTTGAATCATTCATTTATACTAGAGGTGTGCACAAGACATTCTGCTTACTTCACCCGCTTACCCTTCACCGAATGCAATACTGTAGAGTACTCTTTTCTGTTGCTCTTAATTTTACGAGTGCACTAAAATGTGTATTTCTCATTTATTCAATGTATACAACAACACTCGTTTGCCTGTGAAGTAACGGAAATATGCTTTGTGTTATAAGAGTATATTTTACTACTGAAGCTACGTTTTCAGTATTGCCATATGAATATCAGTAGTGTAAAAAAGTAGTAGTGAAAAAAAAGGTTTTTCCCCAGAAATAAAAAGTTTAAAAAAGTTACTGGCAATGCTGGCGTCGACGAAGATGTTCGGGTACCGAGAGCAAAAAAAGAAATGCAGGTTGTCACTTTATGAAGAGTACAATATTTTTGTTACACTCTTCACACAACTCTCTTTAATACTGTTATACGAGTGCAGTTGTTTTTTTGTACACTATCCTTGCTTCACACTTATTCATATTTGCAGATACAATCAATATTCGGTCTTGAGAAAAATGCAATTTTATATGTCTTGTGCACACCTCTAATTTATACCAACGTTTTGCTATCGTATAAATTTCTCACTGGTTAGCCTTTAGGAAGCCGTGTAACTGTTGAATTCGTGCCAGAATCTGTTTCATATGACCCCAAAATATTGTTGATGAATGCCAGAAATTATTGCATGATTGCCTAAAATATTGAATCTTTCATATAGTGCTTCCTGCCTTTAAACTTAAATAAAACAAATTGTGCCCGTCCATTCCTTCGTGGAAAAAACAGCACTGTCTGTATATGTGGCATATAACATCATTTAAATGCCCGCCACGTTTTGTCTGAGAGCAGCGCAATCGCAATTTTCAATTTATCCACGGCTCTGGCATATAAATCGAACATTAAGACAAAGTACACGTGAGATTTCATCGAAAGTTTTTATTGAGGCCGTTAAGTGTAAAATAAAACATCGTTTAAACGTTCGAAGAGTTTTATTTTAACCCCATGTTCGATGAATACGAGCAGGGAGCGACCATCGCCCGTTATGGCGGCCCACACCATTACTATCGGTGGCGCTTGAGTTCTGGTTACCCACCGCAGGTGTAAATTTTCAACTAACCTCTTTGGCAAGTAAACCCGATAATTTTATTTGTTCACAAACTGCTCAATTTGAAATGACTTCTCATCGGAGAAAACCAAATTCGGTAAATGGCCACTCGCTCGTGCAAGCGAAGAACTCCATGGCTCTTTCCAGTCTTTTTTTTGTCAATCGGTGAGTTCTTGCACTTTCTGGAACTTCAATGGCTTTAATGCAAGCTCATTTTTCAATAAGTGTTGCTTCCGTTCTCGCGAAATGTTCAGCTCAGGAGCAATTTTTCTATCACTGCCGCATGAATTTCGATCAAATCTAGCCTTCACTTTTCGGATCATTTCTGGTGTTGTTACCGTTTTTTTATTTTTTGTCGACTTTTTGGACGCGATGAAACACTGCCAGTATCACGGTAACAAGCAATGGTACGAGAAACAAAACATTTATTCACATTTAAATGCTGGAGGGCTTAAACGAAAGCCACCTGTGGTTTTCAGGCCAAATATAAAGCAATCACACTATCACGGTTAAATTCCATTACGAATAACTTTTTTTCTGAATGCAATAGATCAAAATGCTTTTGTAAGCTTGTAAATAATAAAACTAACTGTCACTGGAATAAACCTGTCAGCTGTCTGACGAGCGGTTTACAAATGATAACAACCTAAAGTTGGTTGCAATACATATCAGCCATCCAGTAAACCTGATAAGTTTTGGTTAAATGGCTAAAATCGGTTCAGTAGTTAAAGAGTTATAAATGTCACTTGAAAGGGGCTGGTTGTCACGCATATTTTTTGTACGATTGTTGATATCGATTCTACGAATTTACCTACCGAATTTTGTTCGTCTACGATCAATATGTATCGAAATTCAATTTTAACGATTTGCCATGCCCTCTTAATAATTAGAGATATGAGAAATAGATCTTGTCCGATTCTCAGGCCTACCCGATATGTACACAAAATTTCATGAAAATCAGTCGACCGATTTCGGGGAAGTTTAACCACTAACACCGTAACACGAGAGTTTTATATATTAGATGTAATCGATCTGCAAGTGTCTATGACTTCCAAGATTTATAAAATTTCAGTAATTCAAATGTTAATTGGTTTTACTATCGAAAATAAAGTCATGGTTGGTATGGATCAGAGGCAAAGCTGATTAATGAAGGTGATTGCTTGCATACTCTGTTAAGCTGCAGTCTGCAGTGATATTAGTTTGTCAAAACCGCTCAACAAAAGTGAATAAAATAAATTAACATTAGTTAGAACCATTATATGATGGCGGAACTAAGTTCTCAACTCTTGCCCACGACCACAGCTGCCAGGTTTGACGATTTATCGCCATTCTGACGATTTATGCCCCTTTTTTGGACGATTTTTAGCAATTAAGATTTTACATAATTTTCTTTACTTTAGTACATTAAAGGCTTCCTTAAGCTTTGTATAACAATGTGTAAAGTATAAGTACCGTTATAAATATATAAATACGGTATAAATACCGTTTTAATCACTTAAAAACCAAAAAAATTTCAACTCGTAAATAACATCGTAGTTGATAATAAATTATCATATGCCGTTGCAAACAATTTTAAAAATTCAATTATGGCTTCTAATATTACCATCGGAAGAACAAAGGCAAGTGGTGTTATTTTTTTCCATACGACCAACACTTAGGGGTTGTCATTGTTTTTGGAAATAGGAAAATAAATTATAGGAATGAGGAAAGAGGGAGCAGTGTTCATGGAGACTAGGTTTGAATATATTTCTACCATAAGTGAGAGAAAAGATCTCTGCAGGAAGGGAGTCACACATACGAATAGTCAGTCTAACAAACGAACTTTGTCTGTAATGCAGTGTGCGATACACTGGCCAAACGACCACAGACGAATGTACTGGCCAAGAAAGACGAGTGTTACGTAGGAATACATGATTTTCATAAACAACTCCCCTTATTGCGCTAGAGCAATATTCATTGTAGCATTGATAGAACAGTGACACAAGCCACATTGCAACGTAGCTCCAAAGGAGTTGGAATACTATCGTGATTTGCGACCTATTACGGCCTCACCCGTACACGGTCGAGAAGCCACAAAATAGACCTTAAGGACTTATCCATACATGAGAGTTGTATTCCATTTTTCGTCGGTTATAAATGGTGTAAGTGGTAAGTAGATCAGATGAAGTGAAGTATTTATTGCAATGTCTTAAAAAACCAAGGTTTTAGTGCCTTGTATCAGTTCTAGCGAGTATCACACTGAATTTTTATGGCCATAAAGTCTAACTCATAGGTATAGATGATGCAATATTATCGCTGCTTAACATTGACTTGTTTTATGTTTTTGCTTTTAAATTTATCAATTATCAATTTATTTTTTTTTCTGACGATTTTTTTACGATTTCAATGAACGTCTATGACGATTTTGACGATTTTTCTAAAATGTTTGACGATTTGATGTTTCATTTATCTGGCAGCTATGCCCACGACCCTTTTAGGGACGTAAAGCTATGTTTATTATTTCAATTAAGTTGTCCCTCAACAAGAGTTTAAAGTTCAAAATAATGCTCAACCATTAAGTTATTATCCGAAATCCTAAAGAAACTTGGACATTAAAAATATTTAATGTTTATAAATGTATTGCCCATCTTTTTAACACTAAACCTACCGATACTTATGGTATTCCTATTCCTACCAAAGGGGGTCGAATGACCCCTTGCGGTATTTACACATTCATAATTGGCCATTACAACCCTTCAGTCAGGATTACGACCTAGCTTCTCACACCACTTATGCTGTGTGCGTTAACAGCGAGCACAAAAATGCAACGTTGGGTAAAACTATCTTTAAGTGCAATAATTTTAAAAAAAATGTTGACCAGTTCACAGTAGGGTTATTAATCCCTACAGTTATAGATACCTATTATCAATAACATTATGTAAATATTTTTAATTAATGATATATTATTTTGTCATTTATTAAAAAGAGTGCGAATTTCATGGGAGCAATAAAAATGCAATAGCATAAATTTTAATGTGTTTATTTAAATTAAATAGTAATTCTTACAATAAAAAAAAATCTTAAAATTAATATTTAGTGGCGTAGCCCTTATTTTTTATGACTTCTTGCAACCTAGAAGGCATAGAGTCGACTAAAGCTATTAATGTGTTAATGAATATTTTCTCCCATTCACTTTTCAAAATTTCTTCTAATTGCCTCTTATTTGACGGATGTTTCCTCTTAACTTCCCGATCTAATAGCTCCCATAGATTTTCTATGGGGTTTAGATCGGGAGACAGTGATGGCCAATCCAAAACATTGACATCATTGTCGCTTAAAAAGTTTCGCGCTAAGCGACTTGAGTGCTTTGGATCGTTATCCTGTTGGAATATGCTACCAGGAGGCATTTTTTCCAGCAGATGAGGAAGCATGTGTTCTCCAAGGATTTCACAGTACTTCTTGGCTTCCATTTTTCTTTCGATTTGAGTTAAGGGACCTACCCCATCTCGGGAAAACGCACCTGTAAATACGTGACGTAAAATCAATAATTTTTTTTAAACATATCGTTCCTTACCCCACACCATTATTGTTCCACCGCCATGTTTTACGGTCGGAAGTTGATATCTTGGAGAATATCTCTGTCCAGGCGGTCTTCGAACAAAATTTATCCCATCGGAGCCAAACAAATTAAATTTGCTTTCATCGCTCCACAAGACTTTAGCCCATTGTTCATTTGACCAATCCTTGTAACGTTTTGCAAATTCCAGGCGCTTCTTTTTATTGATTGCACTGATGAGAGGTTTCTTTGCGGGTCGTCTCGCATGCAAATTAGCCTCTTTTAACCTACGGCGAACAGTGTGAACGCCTATAGAGACTCCCATTTGCTCATTTGCGAAATTAGCAACGTCCACTGCGGTCTTTCGTGGATCTTTTTTAACCAGTGCAATCATCTGATGGTCTTGGCGAGAGGTAGTTTTTCGAGGATTACCACTCCTGGTTTCCTTTCCACACTATTTCTCAAGGAAAATCGAGATTTAATCCGTAATCAATCAACCGTAATTTATTTACACCAAAGAGGTGTCCAACTTCACGCATGGATTTTCCTTCTTCTAAGGCTTTAATGATTGCAGTTTTGCTGTCAGCTGAGAGTTGCTTCTATTACAAAACACATGTTGTATAACTTATTTAAGAAATTTTCAATTATAATTAAATAAATAACTTACTTTAACTATTTTTTTATTATGTTGCATTTTTTTTTGCTCGCTAAAAATTTGCACTTTTTTCACTAATTCAAAAATATTTAACTTTTTCAAGCAGAATTTGGAATAAACTGTGGTTACTTTGAAAACTTATAATTGTAAAGAATTAACAGCAAAAGAAAATAGATAAATTAGTTACCGTTATTTTGAAATAGATCTTATTAAAGATCATATGGCACAGTATTGCATTTTTTGTGCTCGCTACTGTATGAGTGGCGGGACCTACAGTTTAAAGTCGACTCCGAACGACAGACTTTTGAGAAGCTTTTCATGGCAATTTTTACTCTCAGAGTCTTTGCCAGAAATCTGCTGAGAGGAAGTCAGCCGAAGAAATATTTTTTCGTTTTGATGTCTGACCTGGGATTCGAACCCGGGCCTTTTGTCTAATAATCCAACACACTACCCACTAGACCACGGCGACCTTGCGGTATTTAAGGTAGATTACATATATTTCTCGGTAAAAAAAATTTACAAGAGAGGAGTAAATCTTGGAAAACCCATTCGATGTATTTTATAATAGAAGTCGTAAAGGCATATGGCGATGTGATAATGTTCTTTTCAAGAAATTCAGACAAGAAGTTCAAAATGGGTCATTTGACCCGTTCATGGTAGGTTTAGTGTTAATTAAAAGAATATCTAATTAGCCTTCAAATATACACACACACACACTGACTTATAATCTCTACATCGCATAATTAATAGGGCAAAACCTTTAATAACTTTGTCTATGATTTTCAGCTTAATTACAACCTAATTTTCTTAAGGGAAAACACACATACTTGCAGACATGTGTGGCTCATACACTAAATTGAGGCATTAATAAAGCTAAACTAAAGCAATTTGTCTATTAAACTTAAGGCATTTAAACAGACATAAAAATTAATTTGAAATGTATACCCGTAAAGAATTAAAAAAAATACGAAAAGAAAGGAAATCGCAAAAGGGTTGTTATTTTCTATTATTCAACACAAAAAACTCCTACTTTTAACACATGCAAATTCGGTTTTCTATTTTCTATTTTATGGTTGGAAAAATAGAAAGAAAGAAAAATAGGTTTTAAAAGGATATAAATTATTCCACTAAATATTACCAGGTTCGGTGTTTTTTATTTTTTTTTTATGCCATAAAAAACATTCAACAACTCTTAGGGCCATTATTACAACTTCCCGTTAAAGTTGGCGTTAATTATAGGTACTTTTAGCTAAAGTGAACTGTAAAGTTACCTTTAACTTTTTCGAAATATGGCAGTGCCGGAGTAAAGTCGATAAAACTGTTCAATAAAGCAAGTTTTTTTTCAACGCAGTGGCAACAGCGAACTTTATTTTGTTTAAATTTAAAGTTGCCATATCGGAAATAGTATAAGGTATGGCAAGTTCAAACATAAAGTGACCTTTAAATGTTAAGGTTCAATTAGTCGTGACTTAACCATAACCATATAAATCAGCTGTTTTAACCAACTTTATGGATATCACTGTTTTCAATTGTAGGTGATTTACCATAATGCCATAGTGATAACGATAACCGTATGTACCAATTGAATTTTGATTTTTTGCCATAACCATAAACAGCTGTTTGCTGAATTTACTTCATGCATATACATTTTTTTTTTGTTTACATTTGTACTTTTGAAAAATACATATGTATGTGCAATTAAAGTAAACAGCTGTTTAATGCCATGGCAGCACTGATTGCTGCTAATAGTAAATTTACGGTTATGGATTATGTTATGACTACTGCGTTATGGTAAAGTCACGATTAATTGAACCTTTAAAGGTAGGAAGATTTTCCCTTTAGCTTAACGCTCACTTCTATCTTATTGGGTACTCGTAATAATGAAAAACAATTTATCTCTCCGTTAAAATTCTCCCTTTAGTTAACGGCAAGTTGTAATAATGGCCCTTAAAGAGATACACTTGGAAACGTTTGAAAATAGCAACCAAAAAGGAAATCGAAAAATACAAATAGAAACTGAACCACTGTAATACAATTTAATTTGTTTTTTCTCTTTACCCTTCACCCTTCTTATGAATGGTGGTATAAAATACTAAATAGTACACAACAACAACAACAATAAATAGATACAAATAAAAAACCAAGAGAAACTTTATTTTTTAATGTATTTACAGTAAAACCGCTTGAAGTGAAAATAATTGACCCGCCCAGCTCGATGGTGGCCGATAGACGTTATGAAGTTACATGTGAATCAACCGGTTCTAGACCAAATGCCATTATAACCTGGTATAAAGGAAAAAGGCAATTACGCCGTACCAAGGTAAGTTTTTTTTTTGTTTTTCTATCATTTTCATTTATTTTTCTCTTTCTCTCTCTAAACAATTGTATTTGCTTTTTTCATGTTTTTTTCTATTTATTTGCCGTAGTTTAATACAATTGTATCCTTTAAACGTCCTCACGTCCATTTCGTCTGTCTGCTTGCTATCCATATGTACCTAGCGACATACATATACTTGTGGGTTTATGTCTGTAATAGTGTTGTTGATGGCAAAAAAGAAAAACAAAACAAAAACAGCGTCTGTTTAGCATTCATTCCAATTGTAATATTACCAGTGTTACAGGAAAACTGGTATTGGTAAAAAAAAGAAAAATAATTTTAAAACATGTACGAATAACAACATTGTACATCCTTTTTTCGAGGCTAAGTGGTTTGTGCACAATGGGCCGGTTTAATAACTCGTATACATAATTGCCTATTACAACATTTTAGTCAAGATTACAACCTAGCTTCTCGCATCACTCAAGTTGTTTGTATTAATTCTATACAGGGTGGCTGCAATGTGTTGCAACCAACTTCAAGTTGTTATCATCTGTAAACCGCTCGTTTGACAGATGACAGATTTATTCCAGTGACAGTTCATTTTATTATTTACAAGCTTACAAAAGCATTTTGATCTATTGCATTCAGAACAAAAGTTATTCGTGATGGAATTCAACCGTGATAGCTTTAAATTTGGCTGGAAAACCACAGATGGCTATCGTTAGAGCCCTCCAGCATTTAAATGGGAAT
The DNA here is from genome assembly GCA_014635995.1 of Sarcophaga peregrina. NCBI lineage: Eukaryota > Metazoa > Arthropoda > Insecta > Diptera > Sarcophagidae > Sarcophaga > Sarcophaga peregrina. The sequence goes on from CM025791.1 coordinate 77,456,697, forward strand.
AAATCTTTTGTTTCTCATACCATTGCTCATTACCGTCATGCTGGCAGTGTTGCATCGCGTCCAAAAAGTGGACCAAAAAAAAAACGATAGCAACACCAGAAATGATCCGAAAAGTAAAGGCCAGATTTGATCGAAATCCACGCCGCAGTGGTAGAAAAATTGCTTGTGACCTGAACAAATCGCGAAAACGGATGCAATACATATTGAAAAATCAGCTTGGACTAAAGCCATTAAAGTTCCAAAAAGTACAAAAGCACACCGATGGACAAAAAAAAAAGTTAAACTGGAGAGAGCCAAGGAGTTACTTCGCTTGCACGAAAGTTACCGAATTTGGTTTTCTCCGATGAAAAGTCATTCCAAAGTGAACAGTTTGTAAACAACAAAATAATTGGGTTTACCTTCCAAAGAGGTCTGCTGAGAATTTACACTTGTGATTGGCCACTAGAAGTCAAGCGCCGCCGATGGTAATGGTATGGGCCGTAACGCCGTAATGGCCGATGGTCGCTCTCCGCTCGTATCGACCGTGGGGTCAAAATAAATGCCGAATATTATCGGGAAAATGTCTTAAAGATAGTATTGAAGCCTTGGGCAGACAAACATTTCGGATTCAGCACGCGTCAACAAAGAATGGCTTAAAAAGGAGATTCCTCGCTTCATTTCTACTGCACAATGGCCACAAAAACTCCGAATCTCAATCCGTAGGACTTTTGCGCTTGAGGCATTTTGGAGAGTGAGGTTCTCACTAAAAATACTAAATTATCGACCCACCTTCGTGCAGCCTGTGATGGCTTTGAAGGCCATAATTCGTACCAAAGGTGGCCAATTCGAACAAATCTAAACTGATTCTAAAATTTATGTTATTATTACTGATAATAATGGTTCAAAATCTGCTAGATTTCTATGGATAAGGCAGAAACTGGTTATCTTCTGTACTTAAATAGCTTGGCCTTCTATCGTACAAGTGCGATTCTTTTGAGCCAGTGACCTATTGGAAGGATTGCTTAAAGACTTTGTATTTTCTTTTATGACTTCTGCAGTAGCTGTGAATGAGTACCAGTCCAACCTAAATTACGGCGTAAAGCGCAAAATAAATGTCAAAATTTCTCATGCCCATATAAAATGTATAAGACCAACCATAATTGCGCAGGGTTAACGCTTTCCAATTGGAAAATCCAATTTTGACTGAACGTAAAGGAGTGAAGTTTGTTGTGAAACAAGTTTGTCAAGTAATGACATGTTAGCTGCCTTTAGTTCAATTTTGCGATTTTATCTCAATTTTTTATTTTCATTTGGCGATTTTTATTTAACATGGTAAGTTAACATTACTGTTCTTGGCACAATTTTACGCTTTTATTTGTGTTGCTCATTACAGTGTTAAAGCTGGGCGCTAAATTACGTTGCGCTTTATGCCGTAATTTAGGTTGGGCTGTACCAATTTTCGTAGTTAAAAAGTATTCTTAGCTAGTTTCGCCAAGAAGCACAGCAAGGCAGCAGGAAGGTACGTTCATTAATATTCTGGCTCTGCTGGATTTGTGTAGTTGACTTCTAAAGGAGCTGTGAATATAGAAAGATGGAAGAACTATCTTTAACATCATGCGTCAGCACCCAGCCTTTGTGTTGAAGACATTTTCTATAATCTTTGACCGAACTGTTTTATTCTGATATCGAGATGGATGAGATATTGATTTGTAATATCACAATTGGATTATTCGCCAGCTTAAGTTTTACCATTCCCTCAAAGAGGGTTCGCCGTCTTCATTTGGTGTTTACCTAAATTCTTCGGATGCAATAAGTTTGATTGATTGAAAAATGTCAGCGCCATTGTGCATTACTTGAGATTTTTTTTTTTGGTGCCATTGTTGTCCAAAGTTTAAATAGGGTATACGTAACTGTAAATATGTACAAAGTTGTCATATGTATGTACGTACGTATGTAGAGTATGGATATCACAGTATAACATTATAAAATGCAACAACAACAACAACAACAACCATGATAAAATATCGTACGATACTTACTTATACGTACGATACGTTGCATAATTTAAAAGGATGAGTATTTCGCTTTTGGGGTATATGAGTATGTGTAGACGTATCGTATGCACTTATAGTTGAGTATGAGGTATTTATGGATGACCGCATGCAATTTGCAAAAATAAATGAACGTAAATTGAACGTTTGTCTCTGTTTACCAACACAAATCCTGGCGTAATTTTTTTTCTACTTTTTTTTTTGCTTTTTTTCAACTATTTACTGTAGACTGTGCTCTATTGTCTAGTAATTTATAGTGGGGAGTATACTAAACGAAAACAACAACAAATAAAGGAGTTCACTAGACAAGCAGACACTTGAATTCAAAAGCAATTGTTTAACTTTTTTTGTTTGTTTTTTTTTTACAGTGCATTTCATTAACTAACGTTCACCCTACTAAGTTATTTTGTTGGGGAAATGTTTTCGTACTTAAGTTTGTACAAAAAAAAAAAGAAGAAATTTAAAGAAAAAGAAAAAGGGCAAATTTAAGTTCTTTTAGGGATTCCAAGTTCTTTTTTTTGGTTTAATTTTTAAAAACGAAATTAATTAAGGCAATTGCCCTACAATTGGGGTTAACAATTGTAGAGAAGTGTTTGGTAATTTGTTTAAAATAAATCGAATTTTTTATTCGATTGAACATTTAAAATTATTGTGTGTAGTAAATTGCATTGGATTTTTCCATTTTCTTTATGTACACATCCGCACTCTACCATTTTAATTTCATTGTTTAGTTTCCGTTCTTTTTTTTTTTGTTTTTTTCTTCTACAAAATTGTTGAGAGGGTGCATTTAAATAAAAGTTTAAATACATTGTGTTTACAATGGATAAATGAATGAATGGATGGATGGTTGGGTTGATGTTGGCTGAAGACCAAACTAAACAACGTTAATGTGATTTAAATGTTTCCATTATATAGTCAAATACCAATTGCTGTGGTAAAGTAATCTCGTACCAGTCATCATTATTTCTTAAACACCCCAGAACAATAGAATAGAAAAATAACACACAGTAGAAGAGCAAGCTCCAACACACAAATGCAATTTAGAAATTGTTTGTAATGCAATAAAATGAATGAAATGCAGTCTCATCTACAATGGCAAGCGATTCATTTGTTTATTTGCAAAGAAGCAAAAAAAAAAAATAAAAGTTGCCCTCAATTTTGTAACGCAATCATATTTCAATCATGTTCGCCCTCTCTCTCTCTCTTTTCTCTTACTTACGTATTGAGACATTTCCGTTTAAAACACCAGACATACCGTTAAAGGAAATTTAATTTCGATTTTATGTTTAAATCTGAAACAACATTTACCACTAGGTTATGGAAAATTTATTCATGATAGTATTTATGTGAGCTTTTCTTTATTAAATTTTTAAAGTGGCATGAAAAGGAATAAACGCACTTGATAACACGGCTCGCAAAATCATGAAGGCGACAAAAATTATACGTAAATAACACCCATAATTGGTCATTACAATCCCTCAGTTAGGATAACGACCTAGCTCTCACACCACTTATGTTGAGTGATTTAATTTTATATATGAGTGTGGCAGCACCTACAGTTTAAAATCGACTCTGGACGACAGATTCCTGAAGAAACTTTTCATTCCAATTTTATTCACTCTCAGACTTAGCTTTTGATAGAAATTTGAAAAGAGAACGTTGCCGAAGAAAACTTTTTTCTCATTTCGTTTTGTTGATGAAGTCGGATCTAGAGTTCAAACTATGGCCTCACGTCTAATGAGCCAACACATTCACTAGATTACGGCGAATTCAGAAAAGGGGCAAAAGGTATTAAACCTATCAAAATGGATGGCGGAAATGCTATATACTTGATCAAAGGAATTATACGCAGTAAAGGCAATTAAAATAGAGGTCGCCGTGGTCTAGTAGGTAGTGTGCTGGCTTATTAGACGTAAAGCCAGGGTTCGAGTCCCAAGACAGACATCAAAATAAAATACAAAAAAGTATTTTTTCGGCGATTTCTTCTCAGCAGATTTCTGGCAAAAACTCTGAGAATAAATAAAATTGCCATGAAAAGTTTCTCAAAAATCTGTCGTTCGGAGTCGACTTTAAACTATAGGTTCCGCCACTTATTAAAAAAATTAACGCACACAACATAAGTAAAGTGAGAAACTAGGTTAATAATACTGACTGAAGGGTTGTAATCACCAATTATGTAACTAAATACACCCGGCTAATGACATAGTGTAGGTTGTGAGTTTTGTTGGGTAGATCTCAAAAACATTTTTTTTTTTATATTTCTAGAACCCTCCAAACTTTATTTATTTGACAAAAACAGTTTTTTTCTTCGACATTACGCACAAAATTTTGAATTACTGCAACATTTTTGACCCGATTTCCTATATTTAAATCTTGTTGTAAAGGGGAGATATGACCTTTAAAACGTCATACATTTTTCTGTTGTTCACAAAAATTGAAGGAGGAGGATATTGGCAATATTTGGTTTCAACAGGACGGCGCTACGTGCCACAGAGCCGAAGCTGCACTCGATGTTTTGCGCCCTGTTTTTGAAGACCGTATTATCAGTCGCAAGAGCTTATGTCGTTTGGCCACCTCGGAGCTGCGATTCGACATCGTTGGACTAATATTTTTGGGGTGTAAATGTTACGCCGAACAAGCTAGAGACAATTGACGCTTTAAAGGAAAATATTCGTGAAGCCATTGTTGAAATACAGCTGCACACAATCGATAATGTGCTTAAAAATTAGACCGATTTTGTAGGCTTCTACATGGCCAGGAGACACACACTTTGAATGAAATTATTTTCCATTATTAACGGGAAGTATTCTACTTTCAAATAAAGAAAGAAATTTGAGAAAATAGAAAAAAGTCATTTGGTGGACCCTTTACTTGACATGCATGATGGAATATTTGGTTTTTTAAATCTTATTCGTACTCTAACCAAGGAACTGACAGAAGTTAATAGGCAGAGACGGGCAAGATTTATTTTTATTTATTTATTAAAAACAATACAATTGCAAATTATATTTAATTAAATACCCGCATAGTAATTTTGGCCATATGCTCAGAGTAGTGTAACACACTCTCATGCTAAGAATGGGTGATTTTTTAAGAGCTATAGGAAAATTAAAAAAAAAAAAAAAATTAAATTCAGAAAAATCCATGTAATCTTTATTTACATCTATAGTACGGTCCATATAATTTAACGTTTAAAGATTATTTCATGCCAAATGTTGAACTGCGACTGTACTTTAAATGGTTCCATCCTGCTTAGTCCAATTTTGTCATTCTCTTTCCAACATTTCGGCCGGTATCTCATCGAATAAATGCTTCAATGTTGTCTTCCAATGTGTCAATTGAAGCGGGCTTGTCCGTATAGGTATAAGTTTTAACATAGCCCCACAAAAAATAGTCTAAAGACGTAAAATCGCACAATCTAGCCGGCCAACGAACGTAAAATAAAATGTTTACCGAACTCGCCTCTCAATAAGTCCATTGTTACGCATGCTGTGTGGCATGTGGCACCGTCTTGTTGAAACCATATGTCAAGCAAGTCAAGCTCTTCAATTTTGGGCCAAAATATAAAGTTGGATATCATCTTACGGTATCGCTCACCATTCACAATTACGTTACAATTCTTAGCATCTTTGAAGAAGCACAGTCCTATGATAACACCAGCCCATAAACCGCACCAAACTGTGACTTTTATTGGATGCATTGGTAGCTTTTGTAATGCTTCTGACTGATCTTCACTCCAAAATCGATAATTCTGCTTATTTACGTATCCATTGAGCCAAAAATGAACTTCCGTGCTGAACACAATTTTTGGATAAAGAAGTGGATCTTCGGCCATCTCTTCAAGAGGCCAATCACCAAAAATTCTGCGTTGCGGTAGGTCGTCCTGCTTCAATTCTTGCAACAGCTGTATTTTGAAAGGCTTCACACCTAAATCCTTTCGCAGAATACTCCACGATGTTGAGTAACAGAGGCTCAATCGCTGCAAACAGCGACGAATCGATAATTGATGGTCATCATTAACTTCGGCCAACTTTCATAGAGGCCACTCACCAAAAATTCTGCGTTGCGGCTTCCATTCTTGCATCAGCTGTAGTTTGAAAGGCTTCACACCTAAATCCTTTCGCAGAATACTCCACGATGTTGAGTAACAGAGGCCCAATTGCTGCGAACGGCTACGAATCGATAATTGATGGTCATCATTAACACTGGCTGATACATCTGCAATATTTTCTTCAGTACCGCACTCTACGTAAGCGTGTTGGTGGTTTAATGTCCAACAATGTAAAATTGGTGCGAAATTTAGTCACAATAATCCGCTTCAGTGGGTTGACTAAAATGACCATAAAATGGAAGAAGCGCGCGATGAACCTTCTTAACAGAGTACGCATTTTGATAATAAAATTCAATGATTTGCAAGTGTTGTTCGTTTGTAAGACAATTGTAGACCAAACTGAAGATATTTGACAGTGAAACCAGTGTTGCCAGAAAGATAATAGCTAAAGAATCAATCGTTAGTTTAGCACACTATTCACTAGCACCACCAAGACACCACCCCAACAAGGTTGTGTTTGAGTATTTTGAATTATTTTTTTCGTGAGTGTAAAAATATATTTTGCCAGTTCATGACATGTCACTGAATAATTATAGGAAAATATTTTTAATTTTATTTATTTTTTATTTTTGGTTTTTTTTTTACTAATTTGATACACTTTATTTAAATGAATTTGAAAGCATTTAATCTCTGCAAGTATCATTAATATTTTATGATTTTAAAACTGAATTAAAACAAAACAAAAAAAATTGCAGTTTTTCCTGTATTCGTTAATGTGCTTGAATTGTTCTCTGTTTTGAATGAAGCTTAATTAATATCTATTATTTTAAAATATTATTTATTATTTATTTATTATTCTTTATTTATATCGTTATTTGGGTTCAATGAATTTTATTTAAAATAAATTTTTAGTGTACATATGTCAGTGTGAGTATGTCAGTCCGTATTTAAAACGAAATTTATAATTCCGATAAAAATTCAGAAAAATTAAAATAAAAAATCAGTTTTAATAAATATTTTAACGCATAACAATTTATGTATGGTATGTAGTACAGTCAAACTCGTTTATAACGAACTCGGTTATAACGAATTCTTGGTTACTAGATGACCGATGCGAATATTACGCACCATTAATTAATAGAAATTTTATTAAAAATATAAAAATATTAGAAATCATAATATATCATACATATTTACATACATACATACATACATACAGTAGCGAGCACAAAAAATGCAACGTTGGGTAAAATTATTTAAGTGCGATAATTTTAAAAAAATGGTGACCAGTTCAAAATATTTCTTTGGGTTATTAATCCCTACAGTTATAGATACCTATTATCAATAACATTATGTAAATATTTTTAATTAATGATAGATTATTTTGTCATTTATTAAAAAGAGTGCGAATTTCATGGGAGCAATAAAAATGCAACAGCATAAATTTTTATGTGTTTATTTAAATTAAATAGTAATTCTTACAAAAAAAAATCTTAAAATTAATATTAGTGGCGTAGCTTTTATTTTTTATGACTTCTTGCAACCTAGAAGGCATAGAGTCGACTAAAGCCATTAATGTGTTAATGGATATTTTCTCCCATTCACTTTTCAAAATTTCTTCTAGTTGCCTCTTATTTGACATATGTTTCCTCTTAACTTCCCTTCTTATGGGGTTTAGATCGGGAGACTGTGATGGCCAATCCAAAACATTGACATCATTGTCGCTTAAAAAGTTTCGAGCTAAGCGACTTGAGTGCTTTGGATCGTTATCCTGTTGGAATATGCTACCAGGAGGCATTTTTTCCCGCAGATGAGGAAGCATGTGTTCTCCAAGGATTTCACAGTACTTCTTGGCGTCCATTTTTCCTTCGATTTGAGTTAAGGGACCTACCCCATCACGGGAAAACGCACCTGTAAATACGTGACGTAAAATCAATAATTTTTTTTAAACATATCGTTCCTTACCCCACACCATTATTGATCCACCGCCATGTTTTACGGTTGGAAGTTGATATCTTGGAGAATATGTTTGAATGATTTTATAATACTTCTTTGAATACAATGTTAGAGGTAATGACATGATCATCATTAACTTTTTGCCCGTACGTATCCTTAATACAAACAAAAATATCTTTAAACGTACGCACTCCAAAAAAAGGCACGCATAACTGCCCATGTGAAAAGACCGGTTCTGGTAAATACAATCCTGCCTTTTGAAGGGTTTGACCTTGTGTTTTTTTTTATAGTTATAGCAGAAGCAATTTTCACAGGGAATTGTTTTCGTGTCATTCGGAAAGGCACAGTTGGATCAGAAGGTGTAAGGTTGATTCGGGGTATGAGTACAGTTTTATCGGCATGAATAGTTTTTGCTGATATGATGTGCTCTCCCAAGTTTGTTACGATTAGCCTGGTACCATTTATTAATCCCTGTTTAGAATTAAGATTTCTGATTAACATTATAATTGTTTTTGTGTTTTCAAATGCACGTTATTTATATTCTTACGCTGCACGTTATTTTTATTCTTATTTTTCTTAAAACTTTTTTAACTGTTAAATATCAGCTGACATGATATATTAAATGACACCGTATTACTACACTTCGTAAAACAAACAATGCCATAATAATAACCATATTACCAAAATGCCTTTTACAACTTTATATATTATTATGTGTAATAGCATTACAATTAAGAGACCCTGTTTATCGCACTTGATCTAACAACTAATGCAAAGTATTGCCAAAACAGATTTTTACAACTGACTTTGTAATAAACGGCATTGTAGTAAATAGCGGTATTGCCAGAATGGATTTTAATACAAACTATATTATGTAGAACTGTATTACTATTAAGCGACCCTATATTAGCACACTTGAACAAAAATATATAATTATAATGACAACAGTATTATCATGCAGTTCTATATAAAATATAATTTTTATCAATGAAAATATTAATTTTTCAATTTCTAAATATTTTTCGCCATTAGTGTTAGATATAAGCTTTAAAATGACATATCATTCATTAAATTTAATGCGGTGGTATAGGACACAAAAAAAGTGCTTTAGAAATAGTATATATTATTTCGATTACGTACATAAAGTCCCAACATTTTAAAAACAATTTTCATACAAAAACTTCGTTTATTACGAACTCGTTTATAATGAATTCTCGGTAAAAACTAACTACTTTAAATGGTCCCAGTAATTAAATCCTAAACATTTTACTCTTTTTATAACGAACCCTCAGAAAAAACTTTGAAATGTGGCAATAGTCTTTACTTTTAGTTAATATGGCAGCATTAAATTATAACTCAGCATCTTTAATCAGCTGATAGATAAAACGAATTAACACATATTTTTGGTTTTAAATGTAAAAAATACTTTTTGTTTTTAATATATAAAAAAAAAATTTTTTGTATTTTATATTTTCTTCTATGACTTCACTCCGTTTATTACGAACTTTACCTATAACGAACTATTTTTTCTGGTCCCACGGAATTCGTTATAACCGGGTTTGACTGTATATGCATGCATAAGCACATTAATAAATAAATAAATTTAAATTTTGTTTATTTTGGATAATTCTGTACAGGATAAATTATTGTCTTTATTGTTTCACTACAATAAATAACATTTAATTAAATTATAAAGAAAAATATCCCGCATATATTTAACTAATTTCAATGCGATTAATTAAGTTATTAAACAGCAACAATTAGTTGTACTTTAATTATTGTAAACAATACAATTATTGTTGAAGAGGTTTGATATTAAATTTTCGTTAAAATATATGTGAATGGAGGTTTATTTTTAGAAAATAAAATTTATTGTTGAAACGTTATTCACTTTCATATTGAAATTAGAAAAAAAAACAATTATTTACGACCAGTCAACACCAGCAGAACAATTATGTTATTATGTGGGGATAAGGACTTCAGTGTTGCACTACAACTGCTGGTGCTACATACTGCCTGCTCTCGTCCTGGAAAGAACAGGAAAATAATGAAAAAAAATTCTCACACATTTCATGGCAATTTTTTATTGATACTCAGAGTATGCCACAAATCTGCCGAGAAGAAGTCGTCGCAGAAATATTCTCGCATTTTTCGTTTTGTGGTCTAACAATAAGATGATTTTATTTAATTCCGATGAGAAAACATAAATACATCCATAATTGGTCATTACAAGCCTTTAATCAGGATAATTGACCTAGTTTCTCCCACTATTTATGTTGTGTGTGTTAATTTTATACATAAGTGGCGGGACCCACAGTTTTAAGCCTACTCCGAACGGCAGATTTTTGAGAAACTTTTCATGGCAATTTTATTTACTCTCAGAGTTTTTGCCAGAAATCTGCTGAGAAGAAATCACCGAAAAAATACTTTTTATAACCGTATCTTTATTCACAATATAATAACTTACAAGTAAAGTTCAAACTGCAACAATAGAAAAGGAGAAGATACAGTAAAGGAAAGAGTCACAGAAATTCCAAGTATTTGCGGCCACTATGCGACCAACATCTACTAAGAATTTGTCAACCAATTGCATCTACAAAATAAGCAACGGCAACCATCGCTGCCACGATGTAAAGCAGTTACAATTGGTTGTGTGACCACTCTCACAAACCTGCAGCAATAGAAAAGGACTGATTCCATTGAGTGCGCTGCTTTTATACCCCTTTCAGTATGGGCTTTTCTTTATATCAATCACAGCAAGCGCTGATATTCAAATTCAGTTTCAAACTCAACGAAATAGTGCCTTTCCATTACAGTGCTGTATTTACCTAACGACAGTGTTGTATCTTAAGAAAGTCACACATTCTAGTGACGTACAATTCAATGGTAATCGGTATAAAATAAAATAACAATGTTTCCTTATATATAAAATATGCTACGCTACATTTTTGTATTTTATTTTGGTGTCTGGCCTGGGACTAGAACCCTGGCTTTACGTCTAATAAGCTAGCACACTACCTACTAGACCACGGCGACTTCATAAGCAACTATCTCCAACATCATATATTTTTGATAATACATGTGTTCCTGGCAGAGTTACATTGAATTCAAAGTGACAAACTATAATAATATCCATTTAGACAATTAAAAAAGATTAATCGGGATATACATACGCGAATGCTGACGTAGTGATTATAAAAGCGGGCTCTTGTTCACATACATATGAACTGGAGAGTTAATACAATGGGCTTTGAGTACCTTTTTACCAGTCATGGCTCCAAAAATGGAAAAAAATTTCCTGCCCTGTTACTTTGGGGTACAAAGAAGCTGTAGGCATTTCTAATATAAGCTGTAGTACTCTAGCTCTTGGATATATGTTAAAAGTCTGACGAAGGTCGAGGGTGACTTTCATCACTAGTGTGAAGAAAAAGGATGTTACACGCCCGAAACCATTCACGACAATTGCTACTTAGTTTATATACAAAACGCTTGAACAAATAGTGGACAACAATATTAGATCTAGAATATAAGAGATAAGGGTACCACATTATTCTAGACCATGGGCCTAGAGGGCAGGCAGACGTAGTAATACATTCACAAGCCGGAAACATTCTTTGTTAAGCTGAATTTCAATTGAAGCTATACGTGGAATGTCAATTCCAAAGTTTCTTTGGGCGAATTTGGTCATTATATACTTAATTGGTCATTATAACCTTTCAGATAGGATTACGAACCTAGCTTCTCACACCATTTATGTTGTGTATGTTAATTTTCATACCTGAGTAGCGGCACCTACATTTTAAAATTGATGCCGAACGATTTCTTAGGGGTTTTTTTCTTGCAGAATAATAAAAGGAAGTAGCCAAAGAAATATTCTTATATAACAGTCAAACCCAGTCAAACGGTTATAACGAACTCCGTGGGATCAGAAAAAATAGTTCGGTTATAGGCAAAGTTCCTAATAAACGGGGTTGAAGTCATAGAAGAAAATATAAAATAAAAAGAATTTTTTTCGTTTATTAAAAACCAAAAATATGTGTTAATTCTTCTTATCTACCAGCTGATTAAAGATTCTGAGTTATAATTTAATGCTGCCATATGAAATAAAAATAGAGACTATTGCCACACTTCAAAGTTTTTTTCTGAGGGTTCGTTATAAAAAAGGTAAAATGTATGAATTTAATTACTGGGACTATTTAAAGTAGTTTCTTTTACCGAGAATCGGTCATCACAACCTTTCGGTTAGGATTACGACCTAGCTTCTCATACCATTTATGTTGTGTGTGTTAATTTTCATACATGAGTGGCGGGACCTAAAGTTTAAAATCGATGCCAAACGAGAGATTTTTGAAAAACTTTTCCTTGGCATAAATCTCTTAGGATGCTTAAGGTTTTTTTTCTGTAGAATAATAAAAGGAAGTAGTCAAAGAAATATTCTTATATATTTCGTTTTACTGGAAATGTCTGACCTGGAAATTGAACCAAAGATTCACGTCTAATAAGCCAACACACTATTTACTAGACCACGGCGGCTACAACATATTAATCTATCACGTCCATGTTCTCCTAAAAAAAGGAGGGCATTGCTGCCTTCATCCTTAAATGAGGTAAAAAAATTGTTTACATGCAGGACCATCACTGTTTATGCCTACAATCCTTTATGATTTATGTAACTTATAGTCACATAAATGCCAATTGTTCATGATCTAGGTTATTATGATTGCCATGACAAAAACTCTTTACATTGTTTTAAACCACATTTTAGCATAAAAAGCCAAATTAACTTATGGATCCTATTGATTTATGAAAAAAATTAAGGACGAAAAAAAATGATGTACCATCAAAAACAGTAACTCAACCACAAAAAAAAAATAAGCAAATATAGGCCAATAATTTTTATTTTATTTTATTTTGTTTTTCTATTTGTTTTATTAACAATTTATACACATAATTTAGTAACATTTTTTTTTTTTTAATTAAAATTTATTCTTTACAGGATGATATTTCCAGCAATACAACACGTTCTGAATTGAGTTTTGTGCCAACAACAGATGATGATGGCAAATCGATAACATGTCGAGCAGAAAATCCCAACGTCAATGGTTTATATTTAGAAACCATGTGGAAATTGAATGTAGTATGTAAGTATAGCAACAACAACAATAACAACAACAGAAAAAAAATATACGAACGAAAATTTTTTTACTATTAAATCGTGTAGAAAAAAAAAAATTATATTTTATATGCAACAACAACAAATAGAGACAAAAATATTACAATCTCTATGTGGCAACAAACAAACAATAGAACAATAGACACGGCATTGCTCTACAAATATTTCTAGATTTTTTTTCATTTGTTTTTCATTTTTCATAAGCACAATTTAATGGCCTATAAACCTTCAAACAATACCCATCACATATTGAATACAATCGGGGTTCGTACTTTTTTTTAATTTCCATACTTTTTTTGTTCCAAAATGACTCTCTGAGTATGTTGCATGCAACAAAAAACGAAAACGGATGTGAATTTTTAACGGAAATTCTTTAATAAAAAAATAATTTTTAAATATTGTTTAACGTTCAGGTTTTTTTTTTTTTGTAATAAATACCTATACATACAGTTGTGGGAGTAATAATAGCAGCTCTAGTGTAAACGGTGACAGTTTGTAGTACCCAACAGATTGTGCTGTGTTGCGAATTATTGTTATTAAAACTCAATGTGTAACAAAATATCGCAATGGATTGATTGTAGGTTTGTAATATGAAGCAAGCAATTACAGTCAACCCTCCTATAACGCAGTGAGTGCGTACCGCGTTATATGGAATCCGCGCTGTAAGAAACTCGGATTTCAGGTACAAACTAGGCTAATTCGTAGCCCGTTCTATAGAAACCGTCTACCGTGTTATGAGGAAACCGCCGCGCTATAAGAACCACAGAATTAGTACAAATCACATCATTCGTACCGCGTTATATGGAGACCAAGAAATACAAAAGGCAGGTTGAATTATAAATTATTTTTATTGAATTCAAGGGTTCATATAAGGATTGATAAAAAAATTAAATAAAAACGAAACTAAAACATTGGTTTCCAACAAAATTCAAAGGGACTTGGTTCACTTCATTCATTGTTTTTTAAAATTGAAAATCCAACTACTATTGTTTTGCACGGTAGTGTACGTCGGTTGAGCTTTTACGTCGAAAATAAAACTTATATTAAACCCTCATACAATATCTAGTTACTATTCATTCATAGGCTCGGCGAAAGGGACTTATGGAATGAAGTTGAACGCAAACCGCGCTAAAAGAGTACCGCGTTATAGGAGGGCTGTAGCTATTTTAACCCCGCGTTATATGGAAACCGCGTTCTAAGAGTACTGCATTATAGGAGGGTTGACTGTAGTGGGTTACAGCCCAACCTAAATTACGCCGTAAAGCGCAAAATAAATGCCAAAATTTCTCATGCCCATATAAAATGTATGAGACCAACCATAATTGCGCGGCGTTAACGCTTTGCAATTGGAAAATTCAATTTTGACTGAACGTAAAGAAGTGAAGTTTGTTGTAAAACAAGTTTGTCATTGTTAAGTAATAACTTTTTAGCTGCTTTCAGTTCAATTTTGCGATTCTATCCTCTATTTTTTTGTTTTAGTTTTATTTGGGATTTAACATGGTAAGTAACATTACTGTTCTTGGCACAACGTTGACGCTTTATTTAGGTTGTTTATTACAGCGTAAAAGCTGGGCGCTAAATTACGTTGCGCTTTACGCCGTAATTTAGGTTGGGCTGTTAGGGTGTTCCTAAAAGCTACCGTAAAAATCGGTTAATACAGATTTTGAGTGGAAGACGGGTTTTTAAAGGCCACAATTTTCCCGTTGTACACTTTATATTCATAGTTGCCAGATAAATGAAGCAACAAATCGTCAAATATTTGAGAAAAATCGTCAAAATCATCAAAGATATTTATTGAAAATCGTAGAAAAATCGTTAGAAAAAATAAATAAATAAATTCAAAGGTTTTTAAAAACAAAAACATATAAAATTGACGTTAAGCAGCAGTAATATTTCATAATCTATACCGATGCATTGTGTAAATATTTTGGAGATAGAAAATCTTGCCTTTATGGGAATGAAAATTCAGTGTGATGCTCGCTAGAATTGATACATTTTTCAGTGCCTTGGGTTCTTAAGACGTTGCAATAAATACTTCGCGTCATCTGATCTATTTACCATTTACACCATTTATAACCGACCGAGAATGCAATACAACTCTCATGTATGGTTTGGCCCTTAAAGTCTACTTTGAGGCTTCTCGACCGTCTACAGGAGAGGAGAGGCCATAGTAGCATGTTAATCACGATAGTGTATCCAACTCAATTGATTCATTGGAGCATCGTTGCAATAGGGCTTGTGTTTCACTGTTCTATCGCTACTACAACGGATACTGCTCGAGCGAAATAAGGAGACTTGTTTATGAAAATCATGTATTCCTACGTAAGACTAGTCTTTATCGGCCAGCACATCCGTATATGGCCAGTGTATCGAACACTGCATTACAGACAAAGTTCGTTTGTTAGACGGACTATTCGTATGTGTAACTCCCTTCTTGCAGGGATTTTTCCTGTTACTTATGGTATAAAAATATTCAAACCAAGTGTCAATAAAAACTGCTCCTCCCTCTTTCCTCCATCATAATTCACAGGTATTCGAATAGGACTTAAAAATATAATACTCTACTCCTTGTTATTACTATCATAAATTTCCAACAGTAACAACTGCAAAGCAAATACAAAGTATATGGAATCTTTTAATGTAAAGAGCTATCCATTTCGTTGTTTCAAAAGTATAGGACTGGAATTCGACATCTGTCAAACTATGTTGGGAAACCAATTTTTTTCTTTTCCGTTGAAAGTCTGACATTGACGAAAATGGATCGCTTGGCTATCACACAACGTACACAAATTATCAAAACCTACTATAGAAATGGTGATTCTGCCACAGCCACGTGGAACTACGCAAGCAATTGGCAAAATAGTGAAGAAATTTGAAGAGACCGGAGTGGTTACAAATATTGAAAGGCCTGTGCATCATCGTTTCGCTCGTTCCGCTGAAAATATTGCTATTTTAAGTGAAAGTGTTTGGTTTCGGTCGCCGTGTCTAGTAGGTAGTGTGCTGGCTTATTAGACGTAAAGCCAGAGTTCGAGTCCCAGGCCAGACATCAAAATAAAAAATACAAAAAGGATTTTTTCAGACGATTTCCTCTTAGAGTAAATAAAATTGCCATGAAAAGTTTCTCAAAAATCTGTCGTCCGGAGTCAATTTTAAACTATAGGTCCCGCCACTTATGTATAAAATTAACACACACAACATAAGTAGTGTGAGAAACTAGGCCAATAATCCTGACTGAAGGGTTGTAATGGCCAATTGTGTATGTATGTGTTTGGTCTCGGTGACTGGGAATTGCATTTTAGAACATGAGGCCGAAATTACAACTGCTATGAACTATATGACATGTCCCTGAACTGGAGGACACTGATTTGGATGACTCTGCGTTTGTGACAATCATGAGTACTCTTGGTTTTATGCATTTTCCGAACTCAAATTTGAGTTCTAAAACATTATCGATCTGATACAGCCTCTTGCAACTTGCCAAGAAAGTCTTCTAAAATTTCATGAACAGAGTAATGCTTGAAGTCGCCAAAGTCTAGTAGGTAGTGTGTTAGCTTATCAGATATGAGGTTACGGTTAAAATCGTTAAGAAATATTTTTTCAATTTCAATTTTCTGGCAAAAAGTCTCTGGATTTTCAAGTCTCTCGTTCGGATTCGACTTTAAACTGTAGGTGTAGGCACTCATTGATAAAATTATAACTACAGCAGTAGTGTGAGAAACTTGGTCGTAAGACAGACTGAAATGTTGTACTGAGCAATTATTAATGTAAAAGACATACTTTTAAAAGACTCCGACTTATAAGGCGCGCCTGCTTAAGCATTTTTCTTACGTTGCTAAAGAAACCCTGTGCCTTTATTGAGATCAAACGGATATTTTAGTCTTTCGATCTTTATTTATGTAGCTCAACAGAATTCTTGTTTTCTTGGGTGTCTGCCATAATCACTTATCACTCAAACCACGTACAATTGTTTGTATTTGTAAAAAAATATAACTGAGCAGGCCTTGAAAAATTTATTTTTATTGCCAACACGTATGCATACGTATTATTATTTGCCGCAATCACGCTTATTTTCTTTTAGGAATTTATTCCATTATTATTGCTCTGTACGTACATACTCGTATATGCAACATACGTACACATACGTGCAACATTCGTGTGTCTTTTAATATATTGAAACTACTGTATATGTGTGCGTGTGAATATGGATATGTAAACACGTCAATATAAAGTCTCCGTAACGGTAAATAGCACATCTGCATGTGTGATGCTTTTTTATTACGTTCTACCCATCACCATGTGTCGTTGTAGCATCACACGTTTTTTAATATGCAACATTCCGTTTCCAATTTCAATTCAATATTTTAAAACGATATTTTATCCCACGTGCGTTTGTATGTATATTGATGAAGCAATTGCTTCTTTACACAACTAACTGAGGCAAAACATTGTGGCTATGAATCATATTTTATTTTCCTTGTGGTCCAGTGCGACTTAGAGAGGAAAAAGGTTTTTCTTGTGACTTTAATGTAACGACAACAATCGATTATAAGGCGATTGTGAAGACAACTCGGATGGAGTTTTATGAGATACGAAAACGAGGTTGAATTGAGCTTCATTAAGAACCTGTCGTATAACGTCTCTGCAGGGTCTGTTGGATTTATGATAATAAGAAGCAAAGCCTTGGAGCCATGGTTTAGGTTAATGAGAGGTTAGTCTAATGCGAGATTCATCAGCGGAAACGGGCGGGACAGATAAAATGGCTGACAAACTCTTTACCCGCCCGTCTCCTTTTCAGAAATTACAATGATTACCATGCTTCACAACGAGAATGACTATGATGGCTGAGTTAAGCAATCAAAAGGCTACATACAGTGTTAAGAGGAAGCTCAGGTCTAGTCGCCGTGCTCTAGTAGGTAGTGTGCTGGCTTAGTAGACGTGAAGCCAGGGTTCGAGTCCCTGGCCAGACATCAAAAATTAAAAATACAAAAAAAAGTATTTTTTCGGCGATTTCTTTTCTTTCTCTTCTTGAGAAAGTTTCTCAAAAATCTGTCATTCGGAGTCGACTTTAAAATGTAGGGCCCGCCACTTCTGTATAAAATTAACACACACAACATAAGTGGTGTGAGAAACTGTGGGCTTCTTGGGGACAATGGCTGTAGACTGTCTAATGGTGAAGGTATAGCACTGGCCATTTTATAATCACCAGCAGCAAATTGTTTCCTTACCGTTCGCATCTTCCCTCTTTCCACCTTTCCTAAACCTGCACAATGCATTGCATGAGTAGGGGTCATCCCCTGAGGGCAGGTTTATTAAAAAAAAAGAGGACATAAGTACAAAGGACGAAAGATTCCATACGGTTAGGCCGCTCCAATGAAGTTGCCTCAAGATTAGAAAGGAAACCACAATCAGCTTTATTGGTCACGCAGACACATAATTGGTCATTACAAACTCTTTAGCCAACACTACGATCTCGCTTCTCTCACCAATCATATTGTGTGTGTTAATTTTATAAAAATTTTCTTTCTCAAGCACAAAGTCAATATTCTAAAACATGTGTTCTTTGAATGCTGTTTTCCATAATATCCTCAGGCTACTATTTAACAGTTTGATGCATAATTAAAATCACTTTTCATTGTAATTGCCAAGTAAAGGGTTCGAAAGTGTCATACCTTCTTTCATTTTCTATTCGGTGAATATACTCTGGCAAAGCCATCCTAGTCGCCCTTATCTAGTAGGTATTGAGTTGGCTTATTAGACGTGTGGCTGCGGTTTAAACTCCAAGTCAGACTTTTCGATCAAAATGAAATAAAAAAAATATTTCTGGCAAAAACTCTGTCTGAGAATAAATAAAATTGCCATGAAAAGTTTCTCAAAAATATCTGTCATTCGGAGTCGACTTTAAACTGTAGTTCCCGCCACTTATGTATAAAATTAACACCCATACACACATAATTAGTGTGAGAAACTGGGACTGAACTAAGGGTTGTAATCATACCAGCCAGATTTGACGATTTATCGCCATTTTTTCGATTTTTCAGTCATTTTGACGATTTTGAGATCCAAAAAAATCATTTTGAAGACATGACGATTTATACACTTATTTTGACGATTTTTAGCAATTAAAAATGTAAATCATCTTCTTTACTTTAGTACATTAAAGGCTTCCTTAAGCTTCGTATAACAAGGTGCAAAAGTATTATATTTTGAAGGTATTTTTGAATATCTATGATGATTTTACAGTATTTTATGCCGTTTTAATCCCTTAAAAGCCAAAAAAATTTCAATTCCTAAATAACATCGTAGTTGATAATAAATTATCATATGCCGTTGTAGACAATTTTAAAAATTCGATTACGGCTTCTAATATTACCATCGGAAGAACAAAGGCAAGTAAAATCATTTTTTTTTTTCATACGACTAACACTAAGGGGTTGGCATTTTTTTTGGATCTAGGCAAATATATTATAGGAATGAGGAAAAAGGAGTGGTGTTTATGGACACTAGGTTTAAATATTTTTATACCATAAATAACAGGAAAAATCTCTGCAGAAAGGGAGTTCCGTATACAAATCGTCCGTCTAACAAACGAACTTTGTCTGTAACGCAATTTGCGATACACTGGCCAATCGACCACATACGGATGTGCTGGCCGAGAAAGACGAGTTTTATATAGGATTATATGATTTTCATAAACACATACATACATATATAATTGGTCCTTACAACCCTTCAGTCAGGATTATTGACCTAGTTTCTCACACTACTTATGTTGTGTGTTAATTTTATACATAAGTGGCGGGACCTACAGTTTAAAGTCGACTCCGAACGACAGATTTTTAAGAAACTTTTCATAGCAATTATATTTACTCTCGGAGTTTTTGCCAGTAATCTGCTGAGACGAAATCGCAGAAAACTTAATTTTCGTATTTTATTTTGATGTCTGGCCTAGGATTCGAACCCTGGCTTTACGTCTAATAAGCCACGGCGAATTCATAAACAAGTCCTCTTATTTCGCTTAAGCAATATCTATTGTAGTATCCATAGAACAATGAAACACAAGCCACATTGCAATGAATCAATGGAGTTGAAATACTATCGTGATTAACGGGCTACAACAGCCTCTCCTGTGCAATGTCGAAAACACACAAAATAGACTTTAAGGGCAGAGTTACATTCCATTTTCGGTCGGTTATAAATTGATAAGTAGATCAGATGTCGTGAAGTATTTATTGCAATATCTTAAGAAATCAAGGATTGAAGTCGCCGTGGTCTAATGGGTAGTGTGTTGGCTTATTAGAGAAAAGGCACGGGTTCGAATCCCAGGTCAGATATCAAAACGAAAAAATATTTCTTCGGCGACTTCCTGTCAGCAAATTTCTGGCAAAGACTCTGAAAGTAAAAATTGCTATGAAAAACTTCTCAAAAATCTGTCGTTATAAGTCGACTATAAACTGTAGGTCCTGCCACTCATGTATAAAATTAACGCACACAACATAAGTGGTGTGAGAAGCTAGGTCGTAATCCTGACTGAAGGATTGTAATGAGCAATTATGTTATGTATGTAAGAAAACAAGGCACTGAAAAATGTATCAGTACTAGCGAGCATCACACTGAATTTGCATGCCCATAAAAGCAAGATCTTCTGGCTCAGTAATATTTACCTAACACATAAGCATAGATGATGCTATATTATTGCTGCTTAATATTGATTTTATATGTTTTTGTTTTTCCCATGAACGTCTTTGACAATTTTGACGACTTTTTCTCAAATATCTGACGATTTCAAGCTTCATTTACCCGACAGCTATGGCTATAATGACCAATTATGTATGTTTTCTTTCGTAAAACGCTTTATTTTAAATAAAATAAATAAGAATATGCGACAGCTCTCAAATTTCAGTGTTGCCATATTACAAAAAAAAAAAATTAAAAAAGCATTCCCTTACCATTTATAATGAATCCGCTAATTGTTACTATTAACTTCCTTTAAGTAACATTTAATATTTCCCAATATCCTTACCCATATCCTATAAGGTTTCTGCATAACATTTAAGCCTTCTGCAATACTAACGACTCACCAAAAAAAATTGCGAATAAAACTTGCAAAATTGTGCACACACACACACTCTTAAAAAGGAAGTGTTTTATGTAGGCATTACAGACATACAAGCATACAAATAAATTCACATATTCGTTGCTCATACTTAAGAGGCTCTACAGGATGGTGCTTCATGCCACTTGAGCTTCAAACTCAACTCAACACAACACAACTCAACGAGTGTGTTTGTTAAAGTTTTTCACAACATGTTCCGTTTCATTCCGATTTTATTCATTTATACCTTCGTACGTATCGAATGCTATCGATTGAAATTGCAATTTTCATTTGGAGCTGCTTACAAAGTGAGTGAATGGGTGTGGGCGTGAGTGTGAGTGTAAATGTTATTCTCCCCCTCCTCCTATGTTTTTAATATTTTTTTTTTCGGTATGACTGGCAGTTTTCGATATAAAATTTTAATATGCGTTGCGCCTTTTCGGTACATTATGACTTTGTTAACATCTTTTTTTTCCTTTCTTTAGCCCCTTTCCAGTTTTTGCCTTGGGCTACGTACCAAAGTGTGCTCTGTCACATACGCTCCGCTTGTATGTTGGTTGGTTGGATTGCTGCTCGCTTATTTTGCGTTCATATTTCGTAACAATTTTAAAAGAAAACTTTTTTTATTTTTTATTTTTTTTTACGTAAGCATGTGTGAATGTATGTATCTACAGGGTGGCTGATATATAATGCAACAAAGTAAAGCGCTATATTTTTTATTTTTTTATTTTTATTGTTCAAAAGCATAAAATGTTGGAAATAACATCAAATTTTAGAATCAGTTTAGATTTGTTAGAATTGGCCACCTTTGGTACGAATTATGGCCATCACAGGCGGCACGAAAGTGGCTCTGAGCGAAAGTGGCTCGAAGCGCCGTCTTGAGATGATATCTTTGGTATTTTTTAGTGAGAACCTTACTCCCCAAAAAGCCCCAGGCGTAAAAGTCCAACGGATTGAGCTTCGGACATTTTGGTGGTCATTGCGTGGTAGAAATGAAGCGAGGATCCTCTTTTTAAGCCATTCTCGGTTAAAGCGTGCTGAGTCCTATTGGAATGTCCATGGTCTGCAGCCAAAATGTTTGTCTACCCAGGGCTTCACATTGTTTTTAAGACATTTTCCCGATAATATTTGGCATTTATTTTGACCCCACTGTTGATGAATACGAGCGAGGAGAAACCATCGGCCTTTACGGCGGCCCACAGCACTACCATCGGCAGCGCTTGAGTTCTGGTGGCCAATCGCAGGTGTAAATTTTCAGCTGACATTTTTGCCATGTAAACCCAATCATTTTGTTTGTTGACAAACTGCTCAATATGGAACGGGTTCTCATCGGAAAAAAACCAAATTCGGTAACTGGCCACTTTCGTGCAGGTGAAGTAACTCTTTGGTTCTTTCCAGTCTAACTTTTTTTGTCCATCGGTAAGCTCTTGCACTTTTTGGAACTTCAATGGCTTTAGTCCAAACTCATTTTCAATATGTGTTGCATCTGTTCTCGCGATGTCTTCAGCTCACGAGCAATTTTTCTACCACTGCGGCATGGATTTCGATCAAAACTGGCCTTCAATTTTCGGATCATTTCTGGTGTTGTTACCGGTTTTTTTTCGTCCATTGCAATGCTGGAGGACACTAACGATAGCCACCTGTGGTTTTCCAGCAAAATGTTAAGCAATCACACTATCACGCTTGAACTCCATCACGAATAACTTTTTTTCTGACTGCCATAGTTCAAAATGCTTTTGTAAGCTTGTAAATAATAAAATGAACTGCCACTGGATTAAATCTGTCAGCTGTCAGACGAGCGGTTTACAAATGATAACAACCCGAATTTGGTGGCAATACATATCAGCCACCCTGTAGTTTAGTTTGCCTTTCACTGTTCCGCTTTTCATTTTACGCTGCAAGAGATGGTTCCTTTTATACCAGATTTATTTCCATAAATTATGGCTGAGTTATATCTTTCAGTGCTCTGTTCTCTGTTTTGTTCTTTTCTTTTTCATTTCAACGTATAATGGCTTAAAGGTTTTAAAGTTTATACTCTTTTACGATGGCTTAAATTTAATATATGTTTTAAAAGAAAACGGCAGCGGAGTGAGAAAGAAGAGTGGGAAGAGAAACAAAGACAAGGAAAAACCATATAAAAGAATGCAGGTGTATAATATATGATCCACTCAGCAAGTCAAGGTTATTGAAACACAACTCATAACACAATAGCGACTGAATGGTGTATTAAAGTGTTAAGCAGTGATGAATTTTAAAATGAGCTTCAAATTTTGAGGATTGTAATTGAATTTTTGTGAAATATATTTTGAAAAGAAATAATATTTCTTTCGACGACTTTCTCTTAGCAGATTGCCAAGAAAAGTTTCTTAAAATTTTGTCGTTTAGAGTCAGAGGTGTGTAGGTCCCGTCGTACACATCACAGATTAGCAATAAGTATTCAAAACGATGAGTAGATTCGAGTCATACTTATAATTTCAGATACTTATACTCATTCATACTTATATTTAATATGATACTCATACTCAAAGTTGAAAGTACTCGTCGTATTCATACTTAACAATACGCATAATGACTTCGACTCGTCCCTACTTAACATTTACACGAAGCGCAAAATAAGTATGATTCGCATACGAACACTGCTATACTCACAAGAAGATTGTGTGTATGCTTTGCTTGTTGTCTTTTGTCTTTCCTATCTTCTTTGTTAATATATGCCACAACAACAACAAAGGCTGTACATTTTGACGAATAATTCGAGCCACTCGAATCACTTATAAGTATTATAAGCATTTCTCTAAATTTATGATTCAGAATGAGTAGGCGTATGAATCAAACACATTTCGAATGTTGGAGTTTGATGTCATCGTTGTACTCATACTCATTGCTATTTATACTTATAAATCAATATTGTAGCGAGTACGAATGAATCAGAGTAGTTGAATTTTAATTCTGTTGATTCATTCATACTCAAATTTGCATGAGTGCTTATGAGTAGCGGAAAAACGATTCATTGCTGATCTCTGGTGCATATCCATACTTTGTTTCCTTCCGATATACTGCATGGATAGCGAAAGATATCTTCATATAGAACTGGATAGATTTACAGCGTGATAGTTTCATACTCTAACGTTGTTATGGGACCATAATTCTTCTCGAATTCAACATAAAGTGTTGAACTATCCAAAATGCCGATTTTTTACTGTGTTTTGTATCGTAGCCGTACTTCGATATAACCGCTATTGATATAATTTGGTTATAAGCTTATTCTGCACTTAGAGACGAGAGTACTTCCAACTTTGAGTATGAGTAGTATGAGTATCATATTTAAATAAGTAAGAATGCGTATAAATATCAGAAATTACAAGTATGACTCGAATCCACTCATCGTTTTGAATACTCGTTGCTGATCTCTGATATGCACTTAAATATGCGAGATTTTAAACAGCATGTTTGTAGTTCGAAAAGCTAAATGGGAAAGACGTAAAAAAATAACTGGCGTAAGCAGTAATAATTGGAGTTCTTTGTGCAGAGCTTATGCTCAAAGGAAAAGGGATTGGAAAAATGTTAGACAATGCATTTCAACGATAGGGCCTGGATGAATTGTACGTACACCAAAAAAAAAAAAGAAAAATTGTCGAATTTATTACGATACAAATTTACATAATATCCAAGAGAGTTCACTGTACATATTTTTGAAAAAGAATGGAATGTCGTCAACGACTACTGGCGGCTACATAGTTAACGTAACTCATGACATTTCTCAAATTCAGTCTAATTTATAAGTTAATTTATATCCGATGCTTTCCATTCCGAGCTATGGCTATGGCACAAATTTGAATTAAGGAGTGCGCACAAAAAAAAAACTGGGCTTACACTTTTCGTTATAGAAATAAAACTAAGTGCCAGATTTTTTTCGTTTTATATTTCAATTAAAGTAAATAATATTAGAATTTCTTTTGTGTATAAAATTTTTTTTCTGATAAAGATCTCAGAGCATCCAACTTTCTGAGCTACTTTTCTTCCAGCCATGTTAGGGTGTTTTAGAAAAATACGTATTATTTTACTTGCTTTGTTTTGGTCGGCAAATCCTTTTTTTCTTCCACTTCCATGCTTTCTCTCAATACTTAAAGACTTAAAGACCTTATATTGTTTTAGTCTTACCTTAGAAACTGTTTTTTTTGGTTAACACCTGCGAACCTAGCAATCGGTTTTTCATTGAAAATTCCATTTATTTTTTTCCACATTCTTGTTGAGTGCCCATTTTTAAAAAACTAATTTTGCTATTGCAATGAAATTTAGCACGTGGATTTTGAAATGGATGACTAATAAAAACTATGTAACGGTATTTGTTTTTTTTTCAATTATGATCAAAATTATAAGCTTAAAAGTATGCCCATTTTTTTTTCGTGCGCACTCCTTATGTAGTCGCCATAATCTAGTAGGTGGTGTAATGGCTTACTAGACATGAGTCCACTTTTCGTATTCCAGGTCAGAGATCTGCAACAAAATGAAATTTGAAAAAAAAAATATTTCTTTGGCGATTGCCAGTCTCTGGAGATTTCTGGTAAAATCTCTCTGGACTCACAGGGTAACTAAAATTGCCGTGAAAATCCTCTTTAAATTGAAGATCGTCCCGCCGCTTATATGTAAAAATTATCACGGGCAATATAAGTGATGTGAAAACATGGTTGTAATCCTGACTTAAGACTTTATCAAAGTTTTCTGTTTCCTTCAGCATTGAGTATTTAAAAGTTTCGCCTGCCTTTCCTGTTACCTGCACTACAAGCAACTAAATATACTTTCTGAATGTATTATACTAACCCTAAGATATGTATGTCGCCTTTAAGAGTCTTAAAAAATTGAATTTTATTTTCGAGTCTTGTTTTGTTTTTTTTTTTGTATTTTGAGAAAAATTTATCTTTCCGTGTAAAAGTAATGGCAAGATGTTCCTCATAATGCATGTTTTTATGTTTAGAAGGTTAAATTATGAGATTTTTTGTGACTTTAATAAAACACACACACACACACACACCTACACAAAGAGAGAATGAATATAAATTTCATGTAAGGAACGGGCGTAATATTAATATTTATTTTATGTCTTAGCCCTACATACATATATGCAGGCATACATACATACATAAATGTATGTATGAGTAGAGGTATTTGTTGATTTACACACAATTTTATAAGGCCAATACACGTGGGTAATATTAACAAAATGATTTTTGGACTGTTTTTGCTTTTTTTTTCTCCACACAATGCAATAAAATTCGGGGGGGAAGGAGGGGAGAGAATTTTATTGGGCATGAAATTTAAACTTCAGCAGCATTTCAGCCAGGATAAGCTGTTTATAAGGATATTTATTTGAACTTTATTTGTTTAAAGTTAAGTCATCCTGCTTTTGGACACCTTTGGAAGAAAAAGGGTTTCTTGCAGAGTTTGTCAAATTTAAAGATATTAAATTGCGTTTGGAATTAAAGTTTAAATATTTAATTCCATCACATACTTGGTATATGTTGATCGCGATTTGTTTTGATTTTAATTAATAAACATCAATGGCATCCCCTCATAGTAGAAAATAGTTTGACGACTAGTGCTTGCAATAAAGGGGGGCTATTATATAATGCAACAAAGTAAAGCGATAGATTTCTTTTAATTTTTTTCTTTTAATTTTATTGTGCAAAAGCAAAAGATATTGGAAATAACATCAAATTTTAGAACCAGTTTAAATTTGTTCGAATTAACCGCCTTTTATACGAATTATGGCCTTTAAACGACCGACAAAGCCATCACAGGCTGTACGAAAGTGGTTCTGCGGTATTTTGACCCATTCCCGGCGAAGCGCTGCCTTGAGATGATCGTCATTTTGGTATTTTTTAGTGAGAACCTTACTCTCTAAAATGCCGAAGGTGCAAAAGTCCAACGACTTAAGATCCGGAGATTTTGGTGGCTGTTGTGCGGCAAAAATGAAGCGAGAAACATCCTTTTTAAACCATTATTGGTTGACGCATACTGAGTGCGGTGGTGTTGAGTCCTGTTGAAATGTCAATGGCCTGAGGCAGAAATATTTGTATACCCAGGGTTCAATACAGTCTTTAAGATATTTTCCCGATAATATTCGGCATTTATTTTAACCAAACGGGCGATGAATATGAGCGGGGAGTGACAATCGGGCGTTACGGCTGCCCACTCCGTTACCATCGGCAGCGCTTGAGTTCTGGTGCAAATTTTCATCTGACCTCTTTGGCAAGTAAACCCAATAATTTTGTTTGTTTAGAAACTGCTCAATTTGGAATAGCTTCTCATCAGAGAAAACCAAATTCGGTAACTGACCACTTTCTGTGGCTCTTTCCAGTCTAACTTTTTTTGTCCATCGGTAAGCTCTTGCACTTTTTGTAACTTCAATGGCTTTAGTCTAAGCTCATTTTTCAATATATGTTGCATCCGTTCTCGCGATATGTTCAGCTCTCGAGCAATTTTTCTACCACTGCGGCGTGGATTTCTATCAAATCTGGCCTTCACTTTTCGGATCATTTCTGGTGTTGTTACCGTTTTTTTTTCAAAAATCTGTTGAGAGTTAGACGCCAAAAAAATATACTTGAATTTTTCGTTTTCTTGGCGATGTCTTACCTAAGGTTTGAACCTAGGCCTCATGTCTAATAAGCCAACATAGTACCTACGAGACTACAACCACTTCTGATAACTTAATTAACGGAACGAATAGACGTCGTCCGTATTCGAATATATTTCACTTTTTTCCAACGCACGCAATTTTAGCCTCCTTCTCTAATTATTTAACTACCAACCACAATGCGACTATCTTTCTAACTTTAAACATTTCCGCAATTTCTCAAATTCTAATTGAACACAACACATACAGACGTCATGAAGCCAGTTTACGAAGGTAAGGCAGCCGGTAAAAAATTATCATATTTCCCAGAGACCAATTAGCCACTTGAATGACTTGTTTGTCTACTCCCACTAGCTAATCCGACTTTAAAATTAGACATACGGACACGTTAACATACCAATGGCATAGGAAACCATGCCAAAGCCATAAAAAGAAGGAATACAACAAAAACAACAACAACAATAAGAAGAACAAAGAGAATATATAAATAAACGCAAGCATTACTCAAATTTCCTGAAAGCCAAATATTTCAGAAAACAACAACAACAACAATAACAAACCAACTAAATATTCCCAAAGTGTTTAGAAGCATACTACACTGATGGTCGTGTATAGACAAATACGCAGTTGTTGGGGGTTCAATGTGTTTCAATTTCAGAGCAAAAACGAAAGAAAAATGAAAAGGAAAAGAGCTGCTGAAAAGAGTCAGAAGGAGAGACGCTTTATTTTACAACAGTTTTCCAGTGTTTTTTTTTTTTCGGAAAGTTTCAGAGTCATCTGCAGTTGCTATTTTGAAGACAGAAATATGGAACACATAGACAAAATACAACAACAGCAACAATAATAACCACGGTAATGGGAAGAAATAGAAGCCGAAAGCAGAAGGAAGAGGTAGAGGTGGAGGTGGAGGAATACAACAATAATTTAGCGTCAATGACAAACAACAGCACAAACTTATGGTGGCGGAAAAATAAATTGGTTTTTGGCTTTATGCTCCTTTATCATATATCCTTAACATACAACTACACACACACACACACACACTTACTTTTGCTTCAGCACACTCTTTCTCTCTCTCTCTCCGTGTATGAGTTTCTCTTTCGCTATTACAAATCTATACCATCATCATGCCTGCATTAAGATGAAAGCCAATGCAAAAAGGAACCAACCAACCCAGTCTGTAATGAATAGAAACGCAAATAGAACAGAAGAAGTAGCTTGAATTAAAACAGAAACGAAATACAAAAAAAGAGGCCAAAAGTAGAGCAAAGCATATACAATAAAGTAAACTAAAAAACAAAAACAAAAACAGAAACAAAATTCTTTTACAATGAAATCGCAGAAATTTAAGTCGCACTAAACATGAAAGTCCATAAATGGCGAAACTTTCCATAGGAAAATATGGGGAATACAAACAACAGAAACAAACAAGAAGTTATTGGCGCGGTTTGCTCTTGCTGAACTAATTTCTTGCACGTGTTACTTTGTAATTTTAAGTTTTTTCTTTGGATTTGTTCCGTTTTTTTTTCTTCGATGCTCTTCGTAGTTGGCATCTTGTGATTCAAAGTGAAATATTAGCGCCAAAATAAAGGCTTACATAGCAGAGGTGGTAAAGCCTCACGTAATAGGGTTATACGCACTGAGGTGCATACACTGAATTACTGTTGATAGCTGATCCTCGTATCATCCTGCAAGTGAACATGAGTATTGGAAACGAGGTAATTAGGACCAAGAGCTTGTTAAGACACCTGGGAACGAAGTTGGATCCTAGACTGACATTTTCATATCAGATTCAGTACTTGGTTGACATAATCCAGAAGATTCGTTGGACAGCTCTGCAGATTGATAGCGAATATTGGAGAACTGCCACCGGCAAGACGGAGCCTCCTGATGGTGGTTGTAAGCAAGAATGATAAACTAAAGATTATGCCATCACGCATACAAAATTAAAACTTTCTGCGCATTTTGAATCAATGACGTCACGAAAATTATTTTCTTTGTTTTCCTATTGGCTAATGATAATGTAAGTTATATTGCAGGGTTGCCAACTACTTTCACGTAGTGCATACACTTTTCAGAAGAAATGATAATTTTCACATATGAAAAAGCCTTGGAAACCTTTAAAATAGCCCAACTACGTCATCTAACGGTAAATCATGTGCAAGGCGTATTCTTTAGTTTATCATTCTTGGTTGGAAGCAGCATTATGCTCTATGGGAGCGAAATTTGTGTCGAAACGTTAGAGCTTAAAAAGCGGTATGGCGGGTTGACACAATCTTTAATTAATGGGAACGACGATGGATTTTACGTGGGTATCTGTCCGCGAGGACCTAATCCCCATGGTGCTCTTCGCACAGGGTGAAATACAATGCGTCTACCAATTCCCCTGTTACACCTAAGTACCAATTCGAAGCCATGTATTTGAACGGCTCAGCGGAGCCTATCTAAAATTCCTTCCGATTTTTGGATCACGGCACCCGGTTGAAAAAATGCAACTCCACACCGAACCCATTAACTAGACTCTTCCCGCGATTTGGATCCAAACCACAGCCACTACGATGCTCCCAAAAAGGGGCCACACCAACAGCCGGGCTGGAACCGAGGTTCCAGGGGCTCCTGGCTACCGTGGTACCAGATTAAGACCTCTGGTCAGGTTTTGCAGCCAAGCATTACCAGACTGGTACCAGTTGAACCCCAAACAGTTCCTGACTGGTAGCAGCACCCTTAGTCGCCTTTTACGACAAGTATCACTGTGGTAGTGTTCTCTTCCCGGCAACACACGGTGACCTTAATTGATGGGAAGTAGTTTTAAGCAATGCAAGCGAGTTTGTATCGGTACAGAGAACGGTTGCATTACATATTGTGTCGGCATATCGTACAGTGTCCGCCTCAGCTGTACTTGTGATAGAAGTTAAAATCCCTGTAGATCTGCTGACAGCAGAGCGGATGGAGATTTATAAGGCGAAATCAGCTTGAAATCACATAACCGGCCACTTTAGGGAAAACACAATTTCAGAATGGCAACGACGATGGAACGATGGAAATAGAGGAAGGTGGACGGCGAGTCTTATTCCCGACATAAAGCTATGGATTGGCCGGAAATTTGAAGAGGTAAATTACTACGTTACGCAGATGCTATCGGGTCACGGATATTTTAGGAAATCTCTGCACAGAATGGGCAAGATCGCCTCTTTTTACTGTCTTTACGAGGAAGGGGAAGTAATCGATGATGCAGAACACACTGTTTTCGAATGTGCACGCTGGCAGAGCTCTCACTCTGTACGAAAGTCAATAATTAGAACGATAACGGCCGCTAATATTGTTGGGATCATTATTGGGAGTAGAGAGGATTGGACCTTAGTGGCGAATAACGTGAAGCGCATTCTACGACTGAAGAAGAGAGATCTTGGGCCTGCAGAACATGTAGGCACGCCAGCATATATTACATTGGCACACGTATCAAACGAAATTTCAATCTGAAACCTCGGACGAAAGGAAAAGTGGAGACACTTAGATGTCTCCTCAACTTTCGATATGTAATCCAAACGCGGATGTGAGTACACAGGGGCCAAAAGAACTCCACTCCGGAGTAATACCATTGTAGTTCCGAAGTGGGCACAACAGTCCACGCGACGAGGGTGGGATTTTGTGGGTGAGGGCCCCCCACACGGAGGATGTGACGACTTCCTCTATGGTGCGTAAAAAAAACATACACTACATGCATAAAAATATTTCTACGGAGTCTGTTTTACCGTAAAATATTTGGGAATAACACTGGATAGAGTCATATAAGGAGAATCTCAGAAAAAGCCATAGCATTATACAAAAACTTGCAGGAGATATATCCTGGGAATGCACTAGACGTATACTATTCTGATCATACTATCCCTGGTCTCAATATGGAACATTTGGCTGGGCAGATAGAACAAATTGTAAAACAGATTAAATGGAATTGGAAGTCGTCTTAGTCTAGTAGGTAGTATGTTGGCCTATTAGACGTGAGACCATGGTTCTAGTAGGAAGTGTGTTGGTTTATTAGACGTGAGGCCATGGTTCAAACTTTCAATTGAACCATATGGAATTGCTGCCTTACCTTTATATACTACTTCCTTACTTCTATGCTGTGTTCAATCAGAATTTGAGAAGTTTTTCAGTAGATTGCGGTGGCAATGTTTAAAATTTGAAAGATAGCCGCAAGGTAATTGGTGGTCAAATAATTGCACTAGGGGCTAAAATTGTGTGTGCTTTAAAAAGATAGGAATATTTTCGAATAACGATGATGTCGAGTGATTGTCAGTGTATTTAATTCGTTCGCTAAAATACATTAATAAAGTCGGTTGTGTTATTAGAAGTCCTTGTGGTCTAGCAGGTAATTTTCATTCATTCAATATTTTTTTTAAATAAGAAAACCAACTGCTATTGTTTTGCACGGTACTGTGTCTCGGCTGAGCTTTTGCGTCGAAAATAAGACTTATATTAAACCCTCTTACAATATCTAGTTACTATTCATTCATAGGCTAGGTGGAAGAAACTTATGGAATGAAATTGAACGCAAACAGCGCTATAAGAGTACCGGGTTATAAGAGGGCTGTCGAAATTTTAGCCCCACGTTATATGGAAACCGTGTTCTGAGAGTACTGTGTTATAGGATGGTTGACTGTATTTGAATTAATTCGATTTATTCTTACTAGGCTAAGGCTAAATTGCGCTATAAGAGTACCGCGTTGTAGGAGGGCTGTCGCAATTTGAACTCCGCGTTATATGGAATCCATGTTCTGAGAGTACCACATTATAGGTGGGTAGACTGTATTTAAATTAATTCAATTTATTCTTACTAGGCTAAGGCTCTACTTTTGGACATACCTGGTATTACAACACAAATTCAACGTACATAACTTGGCCGCCAACATTCGTTTACTACAGCTGCCTTATGATTCTTTAAAAAATAAATTGAATTTGAAATCAAAAAGAAAAAGAAAGAAGAAATAGTAACAAAATAGAAAAGAAAACCAAGAAAAAAAATATTTCTTCAGTAACATAAATTGAAAGAGAATAACTTGGAGTAACAATCAAGGAATTGGTTTAATTTGGTTTTTGCTTTCTATTTACCAGGCCATGCCATGCCATGCCATGCCATTGTGTAAAGTGTGGAGTAGGGAACAGTCATTAAAATTCACTTAAATAAACGCACAAAATGTTTGAAAAACTCATTATTTTTCATTTTTCATTCATTTGGAGAACGATTACAAATCCTTTAAGAATTACTACGTACTACACACGTACTTAAGCAATACGTTCTTGTGAATTTTGGATTAGAATTTCTTCGTTTTTTATTTAATTTAACAGTAATAGTAACGGTATTAAGTGCTAAGTGGATAGGTAGAGAGCAAGAGCAGAAGGAGAAAGAGAGAGAGAGTGAGTGAATATATTTTATTTATTCATTAATTTATTTTATGTTCCAGAGAAATGAGTTTCAAATTGTTTTAAATTTCTCTAAAATCATGATTATAATGAGGGTAACACTGATGGTGATAGTGATGATGATGATACTGTTAAACTGTCACAGTTTTCCATTAAACTAATGCACACACACACACTCATACACACTTTGTTTTACGGTATTTCATTTTCATTTTTTCTCTCCTTTTTTTTTTGCAGATCCACCTTTGGTGACGTTGCGTTTGGGCTCAACACTTTCACCCGATGATATTAAAGAAGGCGATGATGTCTATTTTGAGTGTCACGTACAATCGAATCCTCAATGGCGTAAACTTTTATGGCTGCATAACGTAAGTATTTCTGCTCTCTTTTATTTTCTTAAGCAAAAGAAAAACATTTTTCTTCCTTTAACACTAGTTTAATACAAAATTTTATATGCGAGAGTACGAGTACGAGTAGTAAAGGGTGGACCATTTAAAACGTTTAAATTTAAAAATGCAATAAATCAGAAATGCTTTGAAATTTTGGAATATTTTCTTTTTTTTTGTTATGAAGTAAAATTGTTTCGATTTGCAGTACTTCATTCGATTGGACCTATTTTCATGTACTTTTTCGAATGTAAGAAGTCGAATATCGGCAATGGCATCACGTATGTTAGCCTTCAAATACTTAAATGTTTAGGGTTTATCGGTATAACACTTTTCTTTACCGGCGCTCCACAGTCGCCGGAGTCTAGTAGGTAGTGTGTTGGCTTATTAGATGAAAAGTCCGGGTTGGTATCCCAGGTCAGACATTTAAACGAAATATGATGGCGGCTGTCTCTCAGCAGATTTCGAGCAAAAACTCTGAGAGTAAATACAATTGCCATGAAGAGCTTCTCAAAAAATCTGTCGCTCGGAGTTGACTTTAAACTGTAGGTCCCGCCACTCATATATAAAATTAACGCACACAACATAAGTGGTGTGAGAAGCTAGGCCGAAATCCTGACTGAAGGGTTGTAATGACCAATTATTATGAATGTTATATAAGTTAGCCTTCAAATACTCAAATGTCTCTGGTTTCTCTGCTTAACACTTTTCTTTAACGGCGCCCCACAGAAAATAGTCAAACGATGTCAAATCGCAGCTTTTGGGCGGTCAATTGACATCATATTTCGGCTAATTAAACGAACATCAAACGTTTACAGCAATAAATCAATTGTGGCATGAGATGTGTGCCAAATTGCTCTATGCTGTTGAAATCTAACATCATTCAGATCAATACCATGGAAAGTGCCTACAAAAAAATTGGTTATAATGAAGCGATAAGTGTCGCCAGCCTCATTTTCAAAAGAATGTGGGCCGACGATGTCTCCCCGTATGAAACAGTCACTCGTAATAGGTGCATTGGGCTTCTGTAAGATCACGTATGGCTTTTCTGCGCTCCAAATACGGCAATTTTGTTTATTAATTTACCCACCAAGATGAAAATGAGCTTCATCCGTAAAGATGATTTTTTTTTGGAAAAATTTACATCCTCATGCAGTTTCTCGTTGAACCATCTATCGAAGCGGACACCATAGTGGTCCGGTTTCAGCTCTAGAGATGTTTTCGCAAAAATTCCGCAAGCAGGTGCATGAAATGTTCAATTCTTGAGAATGATGGCCACAGTTTCCATATTTTTTAGTGTACCCACTTTACGAGGATGCTCACATCTCAGTGCATCAACAATGAAACCAACTTTAGCAAAAACTTGCCTATTCCGAGCACTGTGTGTCCTTCTCTGCTAACAAATTTTGTACGACATTTTCGTGCAATTTCCGATCAATTGCCCTAGTTTTGGAAATAAATTCCTAATAAATCCCAACATTGCTTAAGCGTAAATTAATTTGTTACGTTCAGTGGAGTATACTGAATATACTGAAGTTTGTGACAAAATAGAATGACATACAGGGTGGCTGATATGTATTGCAACCAACTTCAGGTTGTTATCATTTCCAAAAAGTGCAAGAGCTCACCGACTGGAAAGAGCCAAGGACTTACTTCGCTTGCACGAAAGTGGCCTGTTACCGCATTTTTTTGTCTCCAATGAGAACCCATTGCAAATTGAGCATTTTGTGAACAAACAAAATTATAGGGTTTACTTGCCAAAGAGGTCAGCTGAAAATTTACACCTGCGTTTGGCCACCAGAACTCACGCGCCGCCGATGGTAATGGTGTGGGCCGCCTTAACGGCCGATGGTCGCTCCCCACTCGTACTCATCGACCGTGGGGTCAAAATAAATGCCGAATATTATCGGGAAAATGTCTTAAAGACAGTATTGAAGCCCTGGGCAGACAAACATTTCGGCCGCAAACCATGGACATTCCAACACCACCGCACTCAGCATGCGTCAACCGAGAAAGGCTTAAAAAGAAGGTTCCTCGCTTCATTTCTACCGAACAATGGCCACCAAAATCGCCGGATGTCAATCCGTTGGACTTCTGCGCTTGGGGCATTTTGTAGAATAAGGTTCTTACTAAAAAATACCAAAGCGTCGAGCGTCTCAAGACGGCGCTTCGCCGGTAAGGAACCAAAATACCGCAAAGCTACTTTCGTGTAGCCTGTGATGGCTTTGTCGGCCGTTTGAAGGCCATAATTCATACCAAAGGTGGCCAATTCGAACAAATCTAAACTGATTCTAAAATTTGATGATACTTTCAACATTATTTGCTTTTGAACAATAAAATTAAAAAATAATTAAAAACCTATAG
The DNA here is from genome assembly GCA_014635995.1 of Sarcophaga peregrina. Classification (NCBI taxonomy): domain Eukaryota; kingdom Metazoa; phylum Arthropoda; class Insecta; order Diptera; family Sarcophagidae; genus Sarcophaga; species Sarcophaga peregrina. The sequence goes on from CM025791.1 coordinate 77,492,804, forward strand.
GGCTTTACTTTGTTGCATTACATATTAGTCACCCTGTATGTATTGCCAGCTTCGAAACCAATGATTCAAATTTTAACCGATTAATGGTTCACCCGATAGTATGTCTTTGACTTAAAAAAAATCTCCTTTTTTCTCTGTTTGTCTTTGAAATGAACACAAACGTATTAAAAATTCGATTAAAAGAAGTTGTACGGCCTTTATTTTATTTGAGCTCCTTTTAAAAAGGCTCACATAGTCAAAAAGGAAAAGAGAGAAAAAAGAAATGAACATCGTTTTGTACATTTTACTCATTCAGGCTCTTTTAATCAAACACTATGAGAAGAGCATCACCCAGAAATCCTTTTCAAAACAGCTTCATTTTAAATTCATTTAAATTAGAGTCGGCTTTTAAGTCTCTTCGTTTCGTTTGTATGAGATTCTTAATAGAATTTCTAATTTTTTAAAAGCAAAAATAAAACAAAAATAAAAAGAAGAAGAGCAAGATAAAATTTTATGCAAATCCTTTAAATTTAAATTTGTTTCCAAAAAATTTAACACTTTCCTTGGATTCATTTTGTAACGCCTTTTTAAATACTTGCCTTAACGCGCCTAAAAAGGGGTGAAAACGAATAGGGAAACATGTCTTCCTAATTGCTGATTAATGGTTTTTGTGGTATTTTAAGCATTTTCTTTTCTTTTTTTGTTTTCCTTTTTCTTCTCTTCTTTTTGGTTCATCTTAACTCCATAATTTTTAAAAGTTAAAAAGCCCCCATGTGGTTATAAACGAAGAAAAATGTGAAATCTGAGCATTATTTTCGCAGCATTTTGTGGGTTTCTTATTTTCTTTTAAAGGGCATCTGGATTATGAGAAGGTGTATGTATGGATGTATGTCTGTATGTATGCTGTAGCAGGATAAATAATTTTTCTGAACTGGCTAAAGTTCATTAGGAAATTGGGTTCATTAATTTTGTTATTATTTGCCAAATTTAAAAAAAAAATTAAAGGAGAATACGGGTTGTCTCAGTAAGAATAAAAACGAGTACATTACAACCCTGCAGTCAGGATTACGACCTAGTTTCTCACACCACTTATGTCGCTTGTGTTGTTTTTATGTATAAGAGAAGGGATCTACAGTTTAAAGTAGTCAGATTTTTTTGAAATACTTTTCATAGCAAATTTTTATTTACGTTCAGCGTTTTTGCCAGAAATCTGCTGCGAAGAAGTCGCAGAAGAAATACTTAACCGTGGCCTCATGTCTAATAAGCTATCACACTACCTACAAGACTACGTAATACTTTTATTCTTATAAGGTAGGTTAGGTTACGTTAGGTTAGAGAACGTGTACTTGTCAATTCTGACAAGTACAGTACCCGGTTGTCGAATTGACCTAGCTTCTCACACCACTTATGTTGTGTGTGTTAATTTTATACATGAGTGGCGGGACCTACAGTTTAAAGTTGACTCTGTGCGACACATTTTTTGAGAAGCATTTCATGGCAATTTTTACTCTCAGAGTTTTTGCCAGAAATTTGCTGAGAAAAAGTCCCCGAAAAAGTGTTTTCATACTTTCGTTTTTATGTCTGACCTGGGATTCGAACTTCGGCATTTCGTCTAATAAGCCAACACACGTGTTGGACTTCCGGCGACTTCCTCATAAGATAGATATGTTCCAAATAAGTTTTTATCTTTTATGTTAGTCCACTATAGTGCCATAGTCAGGATTACAACTTGGCTTCTCTTACAACCCATGTGGTGTGTGATAAATTCTGTCATAAGTGGAGGAACCAACAGTTTAAAACCTTTGAACGACAAATTTAAAAAGCTTTTTATAGCAATTTTTTTTCCTTTCCAATTTCATTTTTTATGAGATGTCTTGGCTATGATTTAGAGCTTGACTTGCTTGAGATGTGGTTTCAACAAGACGCTGGCACATGCCCCACAGTACGCATAACAATGGACTTATTGGGAGGCGAGTTCGGTGAACATTTTATTTCACATTCGGAACCGGTCAATTGGCTGCCTAAATCATGCGATTTAACGCCTTTAGACTATTTTTTGAGGGGCAATATTAAAACTCATGTCTATACAGAGAAGCTCGCTTCAATTGAGACATTGGAAGGCATTGAAACATTTATTCGTGAGATACCGCCCGAGATGTTGTAAAGGGTATGCCAAAATTGGACTAAGCGGATGGAACATTTGATGGAACATTTTCATGAAATAATCTTCAAATTAAATTATGTGGACCATAATATCGATTCAAATAAAGATTTCAAGTATTTTTCCGAATTTTATGAATTTTTTTTTTTTTTTTGAAAAATTTTCCTAAATACCTTATTAGTCACTATAACCCTGGATTGTTGACCTAGTTTCCCACACCACTTATGTTGTGTGTGTTAATTTAATACATGAATGGCGAGATCTGCACTTTAAAGTCGACTCCGAATGACAGATTTTTTTGAGAAACTTTTCATGGCAATTTTATTTTCTCTCAGAGTTTTTGCCAGAAATCTGCTGAGAGGAAATCGCCGAAAAAATACTTTTTGTATTTGTTTTGATGTCTGGCCTGGGACTCGAACCCTGGCTTTACGTCTAATAAGCACACTACCTACTAAACCACGGCGACGTCAGCATTTGCATGAAATAATCTTCGAACATTACATTATATGGACCGTACTATCTATTCAAATAAGGATTTAATTCATTTTTCTGAATCTTAGGTCGTTTTTTTTTGAAAAATGTTCCTATAGCTCTTAAAAAATCACCCATTATAATGAAGTTTTTCCGTTTTGTTGGAGATGTCTAACTTAAAGTTGCAACCATGGTCTCACGTCTTTCTCTTTCCTCAACACATCTTCAGACCTTCAAACAAGTATGAAATAAAATATTCCTTCAATGGCTGGCATGAAGCTAATGGCAGGCCTGTTCCTGCATATAGGCATGCATCGTTAAGAATTTCTTTTTGTTTGAGATGTCTGACCTTAGATTTGAAACGTGGTGGACTCTCGTCCAATGAGCCAGCACACTATCTAATAGACTACGGCGACTGTATTTGATATTTGAATGCCTCAAATTTTTTTTCAAAGCCCATAATTTCTTCGTGGTTTTTAGGGTGTCATCTAGGGAATCTCATGTTTGTCTTTGACGAATTATAACATTTTTATTGTTGTAATTTTTTTATCTGGTATTGAATTTTTTAACAAAAATTTTTTGTAGAAATTTCCAAATAAGAAAATTTAATTAAAGTCACTTGAGAAAGAATTTCTAAATTTTTTTTCTTTTCGTTGTTTTTACTTGTTTATTTTGCCTCTTTCCTAATCATTTATGTTAAATTATTAACACTACAATAAATTTATGATGAACATCAAGAGAGAAATAGTATATAACAACAACAACAGAACAAAAAACAGAAAAAATAGTTCATTTTAATAAATTCCTGCCTTTACCAAGTTAATAAAACTTTAAACTTCTTTCTCTTCCGCCATGTAATTTTTTATTTTTCTCTTGGTTTTTTTTGTAAAAATTTTTTGTTTACATGTTAAGTAGTGAAAATGAAAAAGAAATGATGATGGCAGGTAGAACGTGAACAAAAAGTGGAAGTGAAATGAAAGAATTACACATACACACACACACCCGCTCATCGCATATAATTTAGCATTTTAAGCCAGACATGTACTCTTACTCGTACTCTTGCAATTGCTCGCATACTTCATACTTAATATGCAAAAGAAATTCTGTTTAAACTGAGCAACAAAAAAGAATAAAAAACAACGAATATAAAAGGAAAGAAGAAAATTTTATACAAAAAAGGAAGAAGAAATAAGAATATTTTTCCCTCTCTCTCTCTATCTCTCTCATTTTCTATATGAAATTACTTTTAATTTACTTTGTTAGGGTATTCACCTGGAGCATAACACATCAGCGCGTGTAATACGTTCTAATCAGAGTCTGGTGTTGCAAAAAATAACGAAACACTATGCGGGAAATTATGCATGTAGCGCCATAAATGATGAAGGAGAAACTGTCAGCAACCAACTGCCGTTACGTGTTAAATGTAAGTTGAAGATTTATATATATTTTTACCGTTATTTTCTTCATTTTCTTTCTCTACTTTTTTTTTTTTGTAATACTTTTAATAGAGGTAAGATACCAGGCTGTTTGCGAAAGTGTATGTTTTTACAAAAGGGTGTTGCGAAATGGTTTGTTACTTGACTAAGCCATTAAAGTAATCTATTAAATAGGATCACTTTTAAACCACCAGCAAATTGTCCCTAATTGGTCTTGTTTTAATACGATATTGTTGGGATTATGCTGATGAAGTTCTAGAAATAAAAACTTAGTCACCGTAATTCGCTTTTTACATTACAAAAGAAATAAGCAGCAATGATGATTATTATTATTGTCGTGAAGCGGTGCTTTGCGTTTCTATAATCTCCCCTCTAAGCTCAGACAATTTTAAGAACGCTTCTTGATATAAGCAACGACAATTAAATGCTCTGCACCTGATATGCATCCAGGTTTTTCTTTCTGCGGTACAGTAATGCCCCACAGCTTCCTAAAATTGTATCCCGGTGAGTTATTGTCGTCATCATAGAATTACGATTTGCGCTCAAGACGAGCCTCTTTCTGCATAAACTATATACTGAAGTCGCCGTGGTCTAGTGGGTAGTGTGTTGGCTTATTAAACGAAAGGCCCGGGTTCGTATCCCAGGTCAGACATCAAAAACGAAAAATATTTCTTCGGCGACTTCCTCTCAGCAGATTTCTGGCAAAGACTCTGAGAGTAAAAATTGCCATGAAAAGCTTCTCAAAAATATGTCGTCCGGAGTCGACTTTAAACAGTAGGTCCCGCCACTCATGTATAAAATTAACGCACACAACATAAGTGGTGTGAGAAGCTAGGTCGTAATCCTGACTGAAGGGTTGTAAAGGCCAATTATGTATGTATGTATGTATACTGAGTCTACAACGCCTTGTTAAAAAATCGGTTACCAACTACATCTCCTCTTATTGTAATCTCTCAATAAAAGTATTGACTACTTCGAACCCACTGGATTCCTTTTCGGTGATAATACCTTTCCAAAAATAAGCCCACACGCCGCAAAAGGGTTCTCAACCCATCATGAGTGAAAGGTATTTGTCTTCCAAGCACGTTTGCTTGTTTATTGCCAAAGATTTCAAATGATGTAGGATCCAACAGAATGTTTCCTTATCCAGCTGTTTTCAGCTTCCGCAGACAGTCTCAAACTATAATCGAGTTAACCACATAAGAATTGACTCTAATTCGTCCTGTT
>CM025791.1:77498577-77532053 GCA_014635995.1 Sarcophaga peregrina
TCACACAGATTATTTTTGCTTTATAGTGGCAACGTATAATAAAACTTTACTTTATGTTTTGCACTAAAGTTTCATATGAAGTTTGTATTGTGCGTGTATAATAAATTGCTTGTCATCATCATACATTTTGTACACGTTTTAATGCTCGTAAGTGATTTTATATTGAGACATTAAAGGTTTGTAAATAGTTTAACAAAAACTATATTCAGTAACTGAAGAGATTAGCTGTGGGTAGCCCAGTTCCAGTACAACGTACCATAGCTTTGTATATAGTCTGCCAGCAACTGCATGCGATCATTGAAGCGACGTATGTATACTATACTCTGGCTCAAACGTATAATTGGGCATTAGGTATGAGATAATTCAAAACCGATTTCTCCATTTCCATATCATATGTAATGAGTACCTATGTAGGCACCAGAGATCAACAATATGTATACAAAATGCTGATTAGGTTCGAGTCATACTTATAATTTCAGATACCTATACGCATTCGTACTTATTTTGATATCATACTCATACTACTCATACTTAAAGTTGGAAGTACTCGTCGTATTCATACTTAACAATACGGCATGATGTTATTGACTTCAACTCATCTCTACTTAACATTTGCACGAAATACAAAATAAGTATGATTCGCGTACGAACACTACTATACTCACAAGAAGATCGTCTGTATGATTTTGCTTGTTGTTTTTGTCTTTCCTGACTTCTTTGTTTGTATATGCAACAAACAACAAAGGCTATAAATTTTTATGAATGATTCGAGTCAACTCGAATGACTTATAAGTATTCTAAGTATTTTTCTCAATTTATGAATCAGAATGAGTAAGCGTATGAATCAAACATATTTCGAATGTTGTGAGTTTGATGTCAACGTTGTACTCATACTCATTGCTACTCATACCTATAAATCAATGTTGTAGTGAGTACGAATGAATCAGAGTAGTTTAATTTCAATTCTGTTGCTTATTCATACTCAAAATTGCATGAGTGCTTATGAGTACCGGAAAAACGATTCATTGCTGGTCTCTGATACATAATTGGTCATTGCAACCCTTCAGTCAGGATTACGGGATAGCTTCTTACACCGCTCATGTTGTGTGTGTTAATTTTATACGTGAGTGGCAGGCAGAGACCTGCGCCGATCGGCTGACAGCCGGCTAAGCCGAGCCGCCGATAAAATTTAAAAGCCGCCGCCGCCGAAGATTTATTCGGCTTAAGTCGGCTTAAATTCAGCCGCCCGTTTTTTGTATTTAAGAATATATGAAAATATGTTTTTAATATTGTATACAATAAATTTTTAATATATATGAAATACGATATTTATATATTTCGTTTTACTTGACTTAAATACATTATTGAATTTGTTTCTTCCTTTTTTGGATATGTAATAGTAAAAATATTTAATTTCTTGATATGGTAATTTTGAACGCCTTTTCTTGTTTTTTGGTGAATGTGGTAACACTTTTAACTTAACGTTAAATTTTTTTAAAAGACATAAAAAATTAAAATGGAGAACCAAAAAATTACAAATTTCTTTCAAAATTTAAATAATAATTCAAATGAGTTAAATTCATCTGATTCCGATGAAGACCTTGCTGTTTTTAATAGTATTGACAACGATATAAAAATTAAAAAGCCCAAATCCTTTTAAACAAAAAATCTTGAGCAGGGTCAATAGTTTGGCACCAATTTTGTCAAATGGTTATTGGAAATAATCCTGTGCTAAAAAGTATCACATGTGTAAAGTTTGATTTGATGAGCCCCGTATGGGTTTGAAGGGGTAGGTACATATATTATTTCTATCCAGAAATTAAATTTAAAGAAAATCTCTCTTCTTCCCAAAACAATAATGAAACTCCTATTTCAATTAGCTTTTTGTCAAATTTTTTCGGAAATTTTATTTGGAATATTCATTTCTGGAAGTTGTTTTTTTGTAAGCGTTATAAATAATTTAAATAATTTCAGGTTTGGAGTTTTCTACATCGACATCAGACCTCTGTAACCATTTACGTGCTCATGGTTTGATGTAAAATCTAAAAAATTTGAAAATTCGACCGCCAAATCAAAATTCATATTGCCAAAGAGATTCTAAAAATGCAGATTACCGGAAAATTTGCTAACGCGCGTCTGCTTGTGCAAATGTGCTGCAGAGATCTAAGGCCCTTTAATATAGTGGAGCAACCAAGATTTATGGGATATATGTAAGCGATTTTACGGATCACAGCCGAAATAAAGGGCGCCGCCGAAACTTTAACATATTTCGGCTGACAGCCGACTTAAAGCCGCCGCCGAAGGTTTTCAATTTTAGCCGCCGCCGGCCGACAAATTTGCTCGGCGCAGGTCTCTGGTGGCAGGTCCTACAGTTTAACGTTGACTCTGAACGACAGATTTTTGAGAAGCTTTTCATGGCAATTCTTACTCTCAGAGTCTTTGGCCAGAAATCTGCTGAGAGGAAGTCGCCGAAGAAATATTTTTCGTTTTTGATGTCCTGACCTGGGATTCGAACCCGGGTCTTTTGTCTAATAAAGCCAACACACTACCCACTAGACCCACGGTGACTTCACAGGGAGATTGTGTGTATGCTTTAATTGTTGTCTTTGTCTTGTATATACAACAATAACAAAGCTGTACATTTTGATAAATGATATGAATCACTCGAATCACTAATAAGTATTATTTTAAATTTATGAATCAGAATGAGTAAGCGTATGAAACAAACACATTTCGAATGTTGTGAGTTTGATGTCAACGTTATACTCATACTCATTGCTACTTATACTTATAAATCAATATTGTAGCGGAGTACGAATGAATCAAATAGTTTGAATTTCAATTCTGTTGATTCACTCATACTCAAAATTGCATGAGTGCTTATGAGTAGCGGAAAAAAACGATTTATTGCTGATCTCTGGGTAGGTATTATGTTTGCGCCTATGCAGTTAGTCCTTACATATGAGAGCGTAATCCAAATACTGAATTTTTGTTTCACCACATCCAAGGTATCCTCAAACTTGGAGTAGTATAAACAAATTGGAGAAACCACTTATATTTGTGCGAGTGCGGACGTGTTTTGAGCTCTGCTGTTAATTTATACTTTTTGTCACTTGTAATAGTAATAACAATCGATAATCATAATCAAAATGAGTGATAAAAGAAAGAAAACAATAACCAAAACAAAACAAAACAATAACCAAAAAAAATTATTTAAAATTAACAAAATAAAAACAAATAAAAATAAAATACAAATATATTAATTGAAATACAAAAACAATAAAGAACAAAACAAAATATTACAACAACATCAATAATTAACGGACAAGCAGATAAATAACATAACAAGCTGACAATAACAAATAAATTCCAGCTGTTTACAACAACTTATTTCTTTAAAGCAGCTGTATTTACCAAGCTGTGCTGTAAAACTTAAAGTGGATGTATTGTCAATTAGTGTTGCATTTTTTAACCCTCAGACTGTCCATTAAATTTTCTAATAAATAAAAATAATCTTTTATATATACTTATACACACTATACGTGGAAATAATAATAACAGAAAATATTTTAATGCCCAATTTAAGAGTTTTTCCTAGTACTTCCATACGTAGAAGTAAAAGAACAAATAATAAAAGTAAAAAAGGCGATTCAGCTTCAAAAATGCCGGGAAGTTAATGCATCATTGGAAGGACTTCCCATTCTCAGATGGCATGCGCATTTCAAGTAATGGAACTAAATCTTTAAACAATAAAATATTACAAAAACCATTTGAGAATGATCAATGCACTTTCATTAATTCACCATTTAAAACTTTAAATGTCATTGAAAAGCGCTTTGATAAATTACCAGAGAAATAGAGCTATTGATGGACAATAAGTTAGGTGAATATAAATCAGAGCTATTAAATGTGTTCGAAAGGAGTTTCGGTGCAATAAAACAACAAATACAGGATGTTACCGAGAGAGTTCAACAATTGGAGAACATTTCTGACTCTATTAGTAATATGCAAATGGAAATTAAAACTTTAAAAACAACAATAAGACAACAAGAGAATAGAAATGTTGCATGTGAGTTACGTATCAATGGAATACCCTTTAAGGAGAATGAAAATTTATGTCTGATTTTTGAAAAAAATTTGTAACACAATAAATATTTCCGCTCCCACTGTCAAAACTATCTATCGTGTGCGGAATTTAAACAACAAAATTATGACAGAGATACTGCTATAATCGTTAAGATGTGGTCCCCCTACGATAAGAATCAGTTCTAATATCTCTATCAAATCACCGCAAACACCATAGAGGTTTTAATTTTTGCCTAAAAGACATCGGGGAATCTTCCGAAAATAAATTTTTTGTTAGTGAAAATTTAACATCCCCTAATTATAAAATCCTCCGTACTGCCATTAAACTGAAAAAAACAAAAACAACTTCATAGTGCATTCAGCATACGTGGATCAATTTATATTAAAAACTACTGCCGATAGCAATGCAATACTAGTAGAGGAGATAGATCAAATATATAATTTATTTCGAGGGTCTGGAACTTATACTGAAAGCGGTCATGGCATTCACGAACAACACTAGTACAACCAATGTTTTATATTATATCTTTTTTATTAAAATTTTTTATTATAATTTGTATTTTAAATCAATTTTTTATTATTTTTGCATAAATGTATGTTTTCCACTATTAGAAAATTTTTGAAAACTCACTTTAATCTGATTTTTCTGCATGACAACATTTCTACGGTAATTTATTTTGTGTGCGTTACTTCTTATAGATTAATTGTTGAGCTTTAGCAGGACACAATCCAGGGAAAATGTTGCAAATATGGTTAAGGATTCTTGCGAAACAGAAACATGGTGTTAGGGTGTGTGTCATATTAATGCTCAAAGTTTAAGGAGGAAGATGGACGAATTTAGATATATTTTTGAGAACTCCAATGTCGATTTAATTTGTGTATCCGAAACGTGGTTTAACTCTAATATTACCGATTTATCTGTGTCACTGGATGGATACAATATGCTTAGAGTTGATAGAGATGATGGATATGGTGGCGTTGCAATCTATATAAGAAAGGGTATAACCTTCAACATCAAGTTTACATCAAGGCAAAATTTTCTTTTTGACGATACTGAGAATACTGGTCCTGTTAATATGGTTGAATATCTTTTTGTAGAGATCAAGTACGAGGGCAGAAAATTGTTGGTGGGAAGCGTATATAGACCCAATAGAAACATTAATACTGAGCGATTTCTGCAAGCTTTGGAAACGCAAACTGCGATGTACGATGATGTAATATTAGCAGGTGATTTTAATTCGAATCTGCTTGAAGATGATGCTATATTGAATGATTTTGCTTCTCTTGGTCTTCAATCACCTAACACTACAATCCCAACGCACTTTACACATACAAGCAACCACACTTTAGATCTATTTTTTGTAAGCAATAAATACAATATTTTGCTCTATGATCAGCTCTCAGTGCCGTGTTTCTCTAGACATGATCTTATATTCATGACCTACAAGTTCCAGTTGGTTATACCACCCCGGATTATTACATTTAGAGATTTTAACAATATAGACATGAGGTTACTGGAGAGAGAATTTTTTAAAGTTGAATGGAATAACATATATTACTTTAATTCAGTGAACGACCAGTTAACATTCTTTGAACATCATGTTAATAGATTATTTGATTTAGTGGTACCACTTAAAACTAAGATGATCAGCAGTCGCCAAAAGCCCTGGTTTTCCAACGAAATCAAAGAATCTATGCTTCAAAGAGATATTGCATATAAAAGATGGAAAAGATTTAAAACCACTGAGTTGCGTGAGGCCTATCGCACTTCCAAAAGAAAGTTAATAAATTAATAAGAAGGGCAAAATCGAATTTTATGCTGAAAAATTTTCTTCTGCTCTTAGCTCCAGGAAAACATGGCAAACCATACGTGAAGTTGGTATGGTAAAACCTCTACACATGAACCTGTGTAATCGACGCTAACGTTATGAAGAACAATTTCTAAATATTCCAATAGTGGAGGCTGATCCGCATTATTATGATAATCACCCCAACAATATTTCTGAGGAAACTTTTCTTTTGAGTCTGTGGATGATTGTGATGTGCTAGCTAGTTTGTTGTCGATTAAATCTAATTCTGTTGGTGCGGGATACATTAATCCAAAATTTCTTAAAGTCCTTCTCCCTCCATTGCTTCCTTTTATTACTCATATTTTTAATAGAATTCTTACGAGCAGTGAATTCCCTTCGAATTGGAAAATAGCTAGAATTGTACCTGTACCAAAATCTAGTTCCGAGTATAGACCAATCGCCATTTTACCATTTCTCTCCAAGGTTTTCGAGAGAATTATGCATAAACAGATGACACGTTTCCTCGATCGGAAAAATATGATAACACAAACTCAGTCCGGCTTTAGAAAAAATCATGGATGCATAACAGCGCTAGTTGATGTTGCTGAAAATATTCGAAGAGAAGTGGATGATGGAAATACTGCCTTTTTGGTCTTGCTGGACCACTCCAAGGCATTTGATACCGTGGAACACAATATTCTATGCTTCAAATTACAAAACTTCTTCAATTTTTCCTTTTCTGCCACCCAGCTCTTGTCAACTTATCTCTGCGGAAGATACCAATACACTGAAGCACATGATGGAAAATCTAGAGCTCTTCCCGTGTCAAGAGGAGTTCCACAAGGTTCTATTGTCGGTCCTCTTTTATTTTCGATGTACTCCAACGACCTTCCAACTATATTAACGGATTGTAAGATAAGGATGTATGCAGACGATGTCCAACTTTATACTAGCTGCAATAATGCAACGATTACTCAGTGTATAAGTTCATTGAATCAACAGATGCATCGTATTCAGACATGGGCTTCTGCTAATGGTTTGGCAATAAATCCGGCAAAATCAAAATGCATTGTTATTCAGAAAAGGCTTGCGCAATCAATAAGTATTCCTGATATATGTATAAACGGTAAAAAAATACAAATAGTCACATCAGCAAAAAATCTGGGTGTTTATTTCAATAAAACACTTACGTGGTCTGACCACGTCAACTATGCTTGTGGACGTTCTTTCTCTATGCTAAGAACTATGTGGTCATCTCACTACTGCAACACCAATGAGGATAAGAATACTTCTGGCGAAAACATATTTAATTCCCACATTACTTTATGGATGTGAACTTTTTTCTAATTGTGATTCATCTAGCAAGAGAAAGTTAAACGTTGCCTACAACAACATTACGCGTTATGTATACGGATTAAACAGACGATCCAGAATTTCAATGTTCGCAACTCAATTGTACGGAATTTCTTTTGATTGCCTGCTTAAATTAAAAGTTTTGGTATTTATGCACAAGATAATTTATACCCGCCAGCCGGAGCATCTTTACAATAGACTCTCTTTCGCAAATAGCTGCAGAGGTAGAAGAATAAGATCATTTCGGTACAAGAGCCTCATCTCTAGTTGGCATTTTTACATATTTGCAACAACTCTCTGGAACTCAATCCCCTACAGCTGTCAAGTATTAAGTAACGCACGACAATTTAAAGCACAACTTATGAAATTGTTTTCAACGTAATTTTCTAAAAGTCTACTAAATATTTGTCATGATAAATGTATGTAAATTTTTGATCTCTAAAATTATTGTACTCTGTAAAATTTAATTTATATTGTTATTTAATTCTATGTAAACATTGTTACTCTTACATGTTAATTAGTTTCATACTGCAATATAAGACATATGGTCTTGTGTATGGAGCTTTTAAATAAAATAAAATAAATAAATAGAGCAGAAAAAAAAAAAAAAAAAAAAAAAAAAAAAAAGAATTGAGGTCGAAATATTTCCTTTAAGACATCCCTTAAACAAAGTCTCCTCTTTTTATGGAATTATTCAGGGTGACTGATATATATTGGAACCAACTTCAGGTTGTTACCATTTGTAAACCGCTCGTCTGACAGCTGACAGATTTATTCTAGTGACAGTTTATTTTATTATTTACAAGCTACAAAATCATTTTGATTAATTGAATTCAGAAAAAAAAGTTATTCGTAATGGAATTCAAGCGTGATAGTGTGATTGCTTTATATTTGGCTGGAAAACAACTCGTGGCTATCATTAGTGCCCTCTAGCATTTAAATGTGAATAAATCGCTTATTTCTCGTACCATTGTTCGTTACCGTGACAATGGCAGTGTTGCATCGCGTCCAAAAAGTGGACGAAAACAATAAACACCAGATATGATCCGAAAAGTGAAGACCAGATTTGGTGAAAATCTACGCCGCAGTGGTAGAAAAATTGCTCGTGAGCTGAACATATCGTGAGAACGGATGCAGTACATATTGAAAAATGAGCTTGGACTAAAGCCATTGACGTTCCAAAAAGTGCAAGAGCTCACCGATGGACAAAGAAAAATTAGACTAGAAGAGACAAGGAGTTAATTCGCTTGCACGAAAGTGACCAGATGAGATGAGAAGTCATTCCAAATTGAGCTGTTCGTGAACAAACAAAATGATCGTAAACCCGATCAAAGAGGTCAGCTGAAAATTTACACCTACGATTGGCCACCAGAACTCAAACCCGCCGATGGTAATGGTGGGGGCCACCGTAATGGCCGATGGTCCCTCCGCGCTAGTATTCATTGACCGTAGGGTCAAAATAAATGCCGAATATTATCGGAAAAATGTCTTAAAGACAGTATTGAAGCCCTGGGCAGACAAACATTTTGGCCGCAGACCACTGACATTGCAACAGGACTTAGCACGCGTCAATCGAGAATGGCTTAAAAAGAGGTTCCTGGCTTCATTTCTAGCGCATAATGACCATCAAAATCTCCGAATCTCAATCCGTTGGACTTTTGCGCCTGCGGCATTTTGGAGAGTAAGGTTCTCACTAAAAAGTACCAAAGTGTCGCTTCGCCGGGAATGGGGTAAAATACCGCAGAGCAACTTTCGTGCAGCCTATCATGGCTTTGTCGCCCGCACTAAAGGTGGCCAATTCGAACAAATCTAAACTAATTCTAAAATTTGATGTTATTTCCAACAGTTTTTGCTTTTGAACAATAAAATTAAAAAAAAAAGTTGGAAAAATATAGCGCTTTACTTTGTTGCATTATATATCAGTCACCCTGTATTATTAATTATCGAATCTATAACACATAACAATATCCTAACCAGGCTTGCTAATTCTAATCCAACCAGTTGTATGTATTTCCAAGTTCATAGGCATTGTCTTGATTGCAATTTTATAATTGCAACTCGACCAGGACAAGTGACAATTCTCCTATGGGTTTAAAATTCTTAATTGCCAACTGTTTTTGTGACCAGGATTTTAAATTCAATTAATTTATGAATTAATTTTTCTATTGTCGGTTTTATTCATTAACCAAATTCAGTTTGAATTGCTTTTCAATTGAAATTAATTTAATTGAATTATGAAAATGAATAGATTGCTGTTGATAATTAATGTAACATTTTTTAGCTTGTAATTTCTTTGTTATAAAAGATTTTCTGTAATCAATGTAATATTTTACATACAATTCAATAGGATAAAAAAATATGTAGGAATAAAATGTAATTTTCATATTCAATTACAAATCAGTACAAAACCATGACGATTGATGAGCATAAGCTATGATAATTATGGCTTGTAAGCTTACAGTGGTGGTCTCAAAATTAGCACAACAATTCGCCAAGAAGATTAGGTTGTGTAGCATGATTTTACAGTTGTCAATACCAACACAACATTTCATGTGCATAAACAAAAGAATATCCAATTGCATATGAGCAGCGACCACTTGACTCAATGTTGCTGACCGTCGCTGCAGCGTATAACGCCACAATAGTAACGCGCACACGCGACGGTCATTTGACGCTTGTTGAGTGATCGCCGGCAGTATTGATATGCACATAGTATGCACTATGTGTGTTGTTGTTGTATTGCATAGCTAGTGATTGTGTGTGGCTCTTTTCACACTTTACCGTGGGAATTATTATGGACAGCGGACGCGTGTCGTATGACATCCACTTGTCCCGCGATAAACACACACAAACCCTTTAATAAATATAGTTAAGTATTAATTGTATACACACAAACATGTGTTCTAGTATTAAGCCAAACAACATTGTATTAGAAGTAAGGGGCTGATTTGGAATTGTCAAATCAGCCAAAATTTTAGTATAAAAGAAGGGACATTTTCCCTCAAGAATTAATCAATAAAGATCAGTCGAACTGTGCGCTTTAATAGTGCACTCGACAACTAAACCCAAAACAAATCAAAATTTATTTAACTCTACATGGCGATCCTGCCATTATTCTGGAAGTGCTACAACTAGAAAGCACCCAGAATACAAAAAGGAGTGCTTAGAACTAAAAGAGCACCCTCAACAGAATACAAAAGGAGTGCTTAGAATTAAAGAGCACCCTCAACGTGGACGACCGCCTGGCCAAGAGGCATAAAAAGGACGATCAAATGAAGGACGAGTACAACAAAAGTGAAGGAGGCTCAGAAATAAAAATTCTTTAAGCTGTCACCCAAATCCACCAACAAAACTACTGAAGAAGAAGCCTTCACGGATAGGTTTCCTGATCAACCAGGACATCAAAAAAAAAAAAAAAAAATGTATAATTTTTATCGAAGTGCGCCTAATTACGCACTCGTAGGCCTGTAAGCGAGATTCGCTCGAGGCAATTTAGAATTTTTTTTTAACTTTTCTTTACATGGCAATTATGCTAGAATCAATTAAAAAGAATTTGTAGTTACTAAATATGTATAAGAAGGATATAATAACCTAAATTAGAGCTAAAAAAAAAAAAAAAAATTATTTAATTTTAAAATACTTAATAAACAGTGTTATTTAATTGATGAAATAATTTATATTAATATGTGCTAAGAAATTTTTAAAAAAAAAATATAACAATAATATATAATAAATATATGTTTATATAATACAATTATTAAATATAAATTTGAATTGTAAAATCCCTTTAGAAAAGAATAGGGTCTGCAGGTAGCAATTCAATAAAAGAATAAAGAGTCAAAATTTAGAAGGCAATTAAAAAAAAAATATTTATATATATGTAAATGGACCTTAAATATTATTAGAAAAGTTTTGGTTGAAATGGGTAAACAACAGTCAAAGGTAGACAGGGCTAATGCCAATGTAATAAATGAAATAGAAGTAGGTAATGAATCAATTAGTCTTTCTAAAATAGAAAATTATTTAATAATAATTGTAGTTATCTTATGTCTCCATTTTGCCTTACACATTTACTCATTGCATAGCAGAAGATTAAAGAAAAGATATTCAAGTAGAGCCAATGAATTGGACAAAATCTAAATGGACTGGCAAGATATAATTAAAAGATTAAGACTGTTAAAGGACGATTTTGACAAAACATATAAATGTTTAAATATAGAAAGAAATATAAAGGACGAAACAGTAGTAAAACATCTAAGAACTTTGATCGACAAATTCGAAAGAATAAGAGTGATTATTAACGTAAATTTTGGTAGGCTTACAACACCTCACAAAGCAGCAGCCGAAAACTTCTTTTCTGACGTAAGAAGTAGGCTATTGAATATTTTATCAAGAAAGGGTTTATATATTGAATTACCAACTACATTCCATGAGGAAGTATTTTATAAATTAACGACAGACCTGAAATCAAACGAAACATTGGTTCAATTGTATAATCAGGAAACAAAACCTGAAATAGTTTCAACAAACATGACCCAGACAATAGTAGAATTCCTAAATACAGCATCAAAGCTCGTAATTGACTTTGATGGCAAGTCAGAAAATTTGAGAGCATTTATAGACTCTCTGCAATTGTTAAACACAATCAAGGGTGACAATGAAGCAATAGCAGTGTCTTTAATAAAGACCAAACTAAAAGGAACCGCAAGAAATCTAATTGAAACTGAAAGCACAATATCCGAAATAATCAGCAAATTGCGGACTACAGTCAAGGGCGAGTCGGTAGAAGTACTTACAGCTAAAATTATGAATACTAGACAAAATAATAAAACTGCAAACACTTACTGCAGTGAAATTGAAAATTTAACAAAATCATTAGAAAACGCATATATATCAGACGGGTTATCATGTGAATTGGCAAACAAGTATTCAACGCAAGTTGCCGTTAAGGCATTAACGAAAAATTGTACCATAGATAAGGTAAAACTTATCATGGAGGCAGGCCAATTCAACAACATGAATGAGGCAATTACCAAATTTGTTAACAGTTGTACAGAAGCAACTGGCCAGCAAAATACTTTGCTCTATTTGGGTAAAAAATATAATCGAACTGGTAACAGAGGAAATAACAATCAATATCGAAGGAAATATAACAGTTTTTCCAATCAAAACTATAATAACAACTTCAGACCTCCACAAGGACCAGGAAATAACAGAAACAGGCAAGGTTTCAACAATAGACGTAGAAACTACGTAAGAGCAACTGACTCATACGAAAACGGTTCGGAAAACTCCGACTCCCCCCTAAGATAAGCTCAACACATAATAAAATATACAACCTCAATCTCAACTTAAGTTTTTTTGTACATATGGAAATTAATAATACTAATCACATAGTAAAGTTGTTGGTGGACACAGGAGCAGATATTTCAGTTATAAAAAATAATTTTTTTAAACCACAACAAATAAATAAAAACATTACTACAACAATAACTGGAATAGGACAGGGATACTTGAAATCCATAGGAAAAATATTCTTGGAAATGAAATTTAAAAACTTTTTAATACCGCATTACTTTCAGGTGGTTCAGAACAGTTTTCCCATACCTTGTGATGGAATTATTGGTTTGGACTTCTTGAAAAGATATAAGTGCGTCTTGGATTTCAATGAAGACCATGATTATCTTGTTCTAAGACCCTCTAATCTGCAACATACAATAGACATACCAATAACAAATAGTAATAATGAAATAACACTACCACCAAGGTCGGAAGTCATAAGACAAATTAAATTTAAAAATCTTAAAAATGAAATATTGATACCAAATCAGGAAATAACAAAAGGCGTTTTTATACCAAATATCCTAGTTAAATCCAACAAAGCTTTTATTCGTTTTTTAAATACTAATGACAGTATAATTTCGATCAGACAAAATAAGATTAAAACAGAAAACATCTCTGACTATAATGTAATTACAGAAAAGTCGAGCAAAATTGAAAATAGACAATCAAAGGTTATGGATATCTTGAAGAAGAGTTTCCCAGAACAATTTAAACCTACACTAACGAAAATTTGCAAAGAATATAGTGACATTTTTGGTTTGGAAACAGAAACAATGTCTACTAACAATTTCTATGAACAAAAGTTGAGATTGAGTGACAAACAGCCAGTATACATTAAAAACTATCGTATACCACATACACATAAGGATGAAATTAACAAACAAGTTAGAAAACTAATAGATGATAAAATAGTTGAACCATCATTTTCCGAATACAATAGTCCAATTTTGTTGGTTCCAAAGAAATCACTTCCAGGTTCGGATGAGAAAAGATGACGACTTGTGATAGATTATAGACAAATAAATAAAAAATTGTTATCGGATAAATTCCCATTACCTAGAATTGACGATATTCTAGACCAACTTGGCAGAGCAAAATATTTTTCCTGTTTAGACTTAATGTCAGGTTTTCACCAAATAAAATTGGAAAAAAACTAGAGATTTAACATCATTTTCAACAACCAATGGTTCATATAGATTTACTAGACTACCCTATGGCTTAAAAATAGCACCGAATTCATTCCAGAGAATGATGACAATTGCTTTCAGTGGTTTAAAGCCAGACCAAGCGTTCTTATATATGGATGACTTGGTAGTATTGGGATGTTCTGAAAAGCATATGCTTTCGAATTTAAAAGATGTCTTTGATTTATGTCGCAAATATAATTTGAAACTAAATCCTGAAAAATGTTCATTCTTTATGAGAGAAGTGACTTATCTTGGCCACAAGTGTACTGACAAAGGAATATTACCAGATGATAGTAAATATTCGGTGATCGAAAACTACCCGACGCCCAAAGACGCGGATAGCGCCAAAAGGTTTGTAGCCTTTTGTAATTATTACCGAAGGTTTATTAAAAATTTTTCTGAGTATTCCAGACACCTCACGAGGTTGTCAAAAAAGGGTGTGCCATTTGAATGGACAGAACATTGTGAATTTGCATTCAGATACCTAAAGAGAGCATTAATGAGTCCAACGCTGTTACAGTACCCAGATTTTACAAAAGAATTTTGTATAACAACTGATGCAAGTAAACATGCATGCGGTGCTGTCTTGACTCAAGAACATCAGGGTAAACAACTTCCCATAGCTTATGCTTCAAAGACGTTTACAAAGGGTGAAAGTAATAAATCAACCATTGAACAGGAATTAACTGCCATACACTGGGCTATCACACATTTCAGGCCATATATCTATGGAAAACACTTTTTAGTTCGTACTGACCATAGACCTCTTTCTTATCTGTTCTCAATGAAAAATCCAAGTTCCAAATTAACGAGAATGAGGCTAGATCTGGAAGAATATGATTTTACAGTTGAATACCTTAGGGGGAAAGACAATTATATCGCCGATGCATTATCGCGAATTACTATAGATGATTTTAAAGAAATAAATAGAAAAATATCGTGCGTATTAAGAGTCACGACAAGGTCGGTGACTAGGAAACAAGACAGTAGTAGGACAAATAATCAGCATAGATCAAATGAAACAAATGTATTAAATGAGCCCAAAATATATGTACCAATTAAGAATAGTGACGTCAGAAAATATTATAAATTAAAGATTTATCCCAATAAATGCTACATAAAGAAGGGAAAATCAATATTAGCTAGCATAAATATAAACGATATATTTACTAAAGAGAAATTTGACTTAGGACAATTTTTCTCTAGGCTCGAGAAAGCGGCCAGTAAATTGAATATCAATAAACTACAAGTAGCACCTAGTGAGAAGATTTTCGAATTTATCTCAAAGGTTGAATTTAAAAATATGGGCAATAAGGTACTAAATAGAATTAAAATAGCGCTTTTAAATGAAATAAAGATACTTGATCTAAAGAATTCTAAGGAAATTCTAGAAATCATGCTGAAATATCATGATGACCCTATCGAAGGAGGACATTGCGGCATATATAGAACCGCCGAAAAAATAAAAAGATACTACTACTGGAAAAATATGACAAAGGACATAGCTAAATATGTAAAAGCATGTCACAAATGCCAAATAGCGAAAACTACCAAACACGTTAAAGGCCCAATGATAATAACAGAAACTCCAAACAAACCGTTCGATATAGTGTATGTAGACACAATCGGACCATTTCCAAGATCAATACATGGAAATGAGTATGCAGTTACATTAATATGTGACTTAACTAAATACCTAGTAACAATACCAATACCAAATAAATCGGCTAAGACGATCGCAAAAGCGATATTTGAAAATTTTATACTTACCTATGGACCGATGAAGACGTTCATTACGGACATGGGTACGGAATATAAAAATTCTATACTAAACGAATTGTGCACTCTGTTGAAAGTAGAGAAACTAACATCAACAGCACATCATCACCAGACCTTAGGTACAATAGAAAGAAGTCACAGAACTTTTAATGAATATGTACGTTCCTACATATCTGTAGGGAAAGATGACTGGGATGAATGGATTAGGTATTTTACATATTGTTTTAATACGACACCATCGACTGTACATAATTATTGTCCTTTTGAATTGGTTTTTAGTAAAGTACCAAACAATTTCAAAGATTTCAATGAGGTAGACACAATTACTCCATTATACAATGTGGACAATTATGCCAAAGAGGCAAAATTTAGATTAGAAGTTGCACTTAAGAGAGCAAAACATTTATTAGAAATAAATAAAATCAAGCAAAAGAATAACTATGATAAGGATATATTAGATTACAATTTTAAAATAGGAGATTTAGTTTTGCTTAGGAATAATACAGGACATAAGTTAGAGGAATCATATAAAGGTCCATACAAAATTAAAAATATAGATTTAAGAAATAATGTAACTATAGTTGATAAGAAAAATAATAAAGAACAAATAGTTCATAAAAATAGACTTAAGCCATATAATAAATAGTATTAATTATAAACTCAATTGGCCAAAAGAGAAAAATAATAAATTTTAAATAACTAAGTAAACTTATCGCTAAACATTTATTAAAACCCAAATGAATATTAAAATTAAATAACAAATAATATTAAAATTGGAGTACGTTACATTAGGATTATTATTCTTAATCATACTATTTAAGTTTACTAATAAAATATAAATTAAAATATAAGTAAAATCATTGTACTGTGTTGTGTAAAAGAATGTCCATAGAACAAAAGTTATATGAACATTCTTGTAAAGGGTGGAGGTGTAGCATGATTTTACAGTTGTCAATACCAACACAACATTTCATGTGCATAAACAAAAGAATATCCAATTGCATATGAGCAGCGACCACTTGACTCAATGTTGCTGACCGTCGCTGCAGCGTATAACGCCACAATAGTAACGCGCACACGCGACGGTCATTTGACGCTTGTTGAGTGATCGCCGGCAGTATTGATATGCACATAGTATGCACTATGTGTGTTGTTGTTGTATTGCATAGCTAGTGATTGTGTGTGGCTCTTTTCACACTTTACCGTGGGAATTATTATGGACAGCGGACGCGTGTCGTATGACATCCACTTGTCCCGCGATAAACACACACAAACCCTTTAATAAATATAGTTAAGTATTAATTGTATACACACAAACATGTGTTCTAGTATTAAGCCAAACAACATTGTATTAGAAGTAAGGGGCTGATTTGGAATTGTCAAATCAGCCAAAATTTTAGTATAAAAGAAGGGACATTTTCCCTCAAGAATTAATCAATAAAGATCAGTCGAACTGTGCGCTTTAATAGTGCACTCGACAACTAAACCCAAAACAAATCAAAATTTATTTAACTCTACAGTTGAATTCTTTTTTTTATTATTATAGGCGTATACGATTGACAGTTCGGTACGTCCTGCGGTATCATTGGCCTATATCTATTCTAAAATGAGGATAGTGTAACCACTACGTTTAACCATAGATCAAGCCTAAAAAAAACTTCATAATCCTAGCTTATGTATTACTTTTGATACATACTTGTAGTACATAGTATTGTCATCATAATTAATAGATTTTGTTATAAAATTTTTTATTATATTTTATTATCAATTTTATGAAATATACGCCAAAATTTTTGACGTGATGTACATTGCAGCATGATTTTTTACGTAAAATCAGATACTTTATGTCAGCTTGATTTTATTTTTTTCTAAAAGGCAATAATTTGCTATTTAACACCCTTGCTTAGCGACGGTTTATAAATTTTCAATTGTGTAGAGCTACCCCAGCTTATTGTCACTCCCATCAGTAACAGTTCAATTGAGGGCTGGCTGAAACTTGATGGCACAAACCATTGTTATATTTCGTTAGAAAAATTTGGTTTCAACGTCATGTAAGGTAAAAAATTTCCAGTAGCAATAGAACATTGATTATGTCAATAACATTGCTCTTCCTTTGTGTCATTTCTGATTACCCGGATGCAGGTTTCTCAAGTACAGCTGTGAGTACTTGCTACATTTGCTAAAATTACCAATTCGATTTCGGTAGACCATGAAATTTACAACGACTATAAAATTTAATTCGTTACTAATCTAGAGCGACAACATTATTGGGATTATTAAAAGCTGAAAGACTTTCAGCTCATTTTTCGAAAAGCCATTATAGGTGTAAAATTATGATTATATCCGAGTAGCACATTATCTCTTGTCTCATACATACGTAGTTAACCGAAATATTATCATCTCTAATATCCATGAAATAAAACATAAAACAAAACACTTTTTTTTAAAAAAGTTTGTTTGTCACATAAGATAAATATGAGACGAGCAGTAAGTAAAACTCTACAATATTTCAGCTGCTAGCAATCTGCTTGAAGATTGTTAATATTTTCTCTTCCCTAACTGCAAAAGAATTAAGTTTCTGTGTTCCAAGTAGTACGATCTCAGGCGATAAACGTCCATGTTTGATCCTGCCAACACTTTCGTCAGTTCATAGGCCGAGTTCCTGGTTTCTTCTTCTTTAGAATCTTCAGCAGCAGTAATATTCCTGGTTTCTTCTTCTTTAGAATCTTCAGCAGCAGTAAAATTACGTATAATCGGTCGTTACAAACCTTTCGTTGTAAATTGGAAAGAACTGACATGAGGTTTCAACCTTGGTCTGACATCTAATAAGCTAACACGCTACACACTAGACTACGACTTCTGACGTCAATATCAAGGATATATCATGAACAGAAAATTCAACCCTTTCACTTTCCTCCAACACTTATCTTTCAATTTCTTCGCAAATACCATAAATAATGTATTATTTATGATAAAACTTCACAAAATCTTCGAAAGTTTAAAAAAATTTCAAACCCAACACTAAATAATCGCTGGGGTCGTCGTATATATAAAAAAAATACATAAGCCAGAATTATGAAGCTTTTGATTTTTCTCACCCCTGTTTGAAATTTTCTGTTTTTATTTGCTAATGACGACAACAATTCCTACGAATTCTAAAAATATTAGGCATCTAACGTTTTCTGAATTAAAGTTATATAATTTCAAAAATTAAATTGGTATCACTTTTGATACAAAGCTCTTTATGGTATTGATGTAAATGATGTTTGGTTTCGACAGGATGGTGCAACTCACCACTCATCTCATGTCACCATCGTTTTGTTGCTTGAAATGTTTGATGGCCGTTTAACTAGTCAAAATGCTAATGCCAATTGGCCTCCAAGAAGTTACAATTTTACACCGTTGGATTATTTTCTATGGGGCATCGCTGAAGAAAAGTGTTTTGATATAATGAAGCATTTGAAGGCCAAAATTCGGAATGCCATTGCCGTGATACGCTCCTATATATTCGAAACAGTTCAGGAAAGTTGTGTGTGGCTACCAGCCGTGGTAGCCACATGAATGAAATAATATTCCATTTGTAAGCGGAACAATTGTGATTCACGATAAAGAAATTACAGAATTTCAAACTGTTTTTATTTTATTGCATTTTTAAATTTAAACTTTTAAACGTCCCTCACTATATATCACTTAAATAAGCCTCATAGGTCTCTTACATACATGCAGGGTGGCTGATATGTATTGCAACCAACTTCAGGAAGTTATCATTGGTAAACCGCTCGTCCAACAGCTGACAGATTTATTCCTGTGACAGTTCATTTGATTATTTACAAGCTTACAAAAACATTTTGATCTATTGCATTCAGAAAAAAAGTCATTCGTGATGGAATTCAAGCGTTATAGTGTGATTGCTTTATATTTGTAAGGAAAACCACAGGTGGCTATCGTTAGAGCCCTCAAGCATTTAAATGTGAATAAATCTTCTGTTTCCCGTACCATTGCTCGTTACCATGATACTGGCAGTGTTACATCGCGTCAAAAAAGTGGACGAAAAAATCGATAACAACACAAGAAATGATCCGAAAAGTGAAGGCCAGATTTGATTGAAATCCACACGGCTGTAGTAGAAAAATTGCTCGCAAGAACGGATGCAACACATATTGAAAAATGAGCTTCGACTAAAGCCATTGAAGTTCCAAAAAGTGTAAGAGCTCACCGATGGACAAAAAAGAGTTAGACTGGAAAGAGCAAAGGAGTTACTTCGCATGCACGAATTTGGTTTTCTCCGATAAGAAACCTTTCCAAATTAAGCAGTTCGTGAAAAAGCAAAATGAAGGGGTTTACTTGCCAAAGAGGTCAGCTGAAAATGTACACCTGCGATTGACCACCAGAACTCAAGCACCGCCGACGGTAATAATGTGGGCCGCCGTAACGGCCGATGATCGCCCTCCGCTCGTATTCATCGATCGTGGGGTCAAAATAAATGGCGAATATTATCGGGAAAATGTCTTAAAGGCAGTATTGAATCCCTTGGCAGACAAACATTTCGGCCGCAGACCATGGACATTACAAACAGGACTCAGCATCACAGCACTCAGCACGCGTTAACCAAGAGTGGTTTAAAAAGGTTCCTCGCTTCATCTCTACCGCACAGTGGCCATCAAAATCTCCGTATCACAATCTGTTGGATTTTTGCGACTGGGGCATTTTAGAGAGTAAGGTTTTCACAAAATACCAAAGTGCCTATCATCTCAAGACGGCGCTTTGCCGGGAATGTGCCAAAATACCGCAGAGCTACTTTCGTGCAGCCTGTGATGGCTTTGTCGGCCGTTTGAAGGCCATAATTCGTACCAAAGCTGGGCAATTCAGACAAATCTAAACTTATTCTAAAATTTGATGTTATTTCCAACATATTTTGCTTTTGAACAATAAAATTAAAAAAATATAAAAAAAAAAAAATAGCGCTTTACTTTGTTGCATTATATATCAGCCACCCTGTCAGAATTATTGACCTAGTTTCTCATATCACTACGTGTGTTAATTTAATATATAAGTGGTGGGACCTACAGTTTAAAATCTACTCTGAGCGACAGATTTTTGAGAAACTTTTCATGGCAATTTTTATTTACTCTCAGAGTTTTTGCCAGAAATCTTCTGAGAGGAAATCGGCAAAAAAATACTTTCTGTACTTTATATTGATGTCTAGCCTGTGGCTCGAACCCTGGCTTTACGTCTAATAAGTCAGCTCACTACCTACTAGACCATAGGTCTTTCCACAACCCTTAAATTAATTTTGAAAAAAAAACTTATCATCTTTGTTACTGGAAAAAGGTCATATTGTTAAGTGTGCTTATTATAGGCCCACCACTGTATAAGGAATATGTATTTCACAGCTTTAATGCTTTCAAATAAATATGATGTAAGAAATCCAATTTTACTAAAAACCAATTTATTTATTACAGCCAGTGTTTTCAGGGATACTTTCGTAATAATCTTCTAGAAATTTAAGGTGAAATACAAATAAATAAGCCTGTAAAGTGGCAGGTAATAACAATTTGTTAGAGGCATTAAAGAAAAACAGAAAAAAACAAATACTTTAAAGGATATGAAAATAATACACTCCTTTTGATGTGTTGGTTGGTGAGTTACACTACAATTTGTTGTAATTTAAAACCCATTTACGTGTTGTATTTATCCTTCTATTTTTCCTTTAAACGTTTCAATTTAAAAAATAAAAAAAACAAAAAAATCGAAATATTTTGAACAACCTTAGCCGGCATCTAATCACTTCATATACATGGTATGTATGCCTGTTAAAGCCAGATTTGGTTTCTACTTTGGTTTACAAATGCTTAAGGCCTTGTTGAACGTAAATGTGAAAACAAATAATCCCCATAGGAAAGAGTAAACAAAACAAAGCCAAACTAAAAAAGAGAAGAGAAAAAACACAAAACAAAACAAAAACAAAAACAAACAAGCAAATCAATCTTGTTTTCCTTAATGGCTTATTTTACAACAGAAAATTCTTTTTTAATGACAACTTAAATACGCATATACTTCGTGAAACGTAGATAGATTGATAAGTTACCGTAAATATGACTGCATAGATGGAATAGTATTTTCTAAAATAAATATAAAATAGCAGCATATGGGCAAGGCTTTCCCTGATTGCACACTTTACTGTCGTAGTCTAGACTAGGGATTACATTGCTGGTGTACCATGAAGTATTTGACGTCCATAGACAGCAAAAACCAAACAGTTTTGCTTCAGTTTTTTTTAACACTTTTCGGCTTATAAAAATTAGGGGACTTAATTTACATTCGAATTAATAGGTGCAGAATACTTTACCCGAAAAGAGATTTCAACATCGAACATATCAGGAGGGTCAAACAGCATAATTTCTTGAATTTGTCGATATTTCTTGTAATTGGTCACTACAATCCTTCAGTCAGGGTTGCGGCCTAGCCTCTCGCGCTACTTATCTTAATGTGTTTTGTGTGTTAGGTTAGGTTAGGTTGGTGTGGTAGCTTTATACTAAAAGCTCACTTGAGCATGCATAGCGCCCCGTTGTGGCGCCACAGGTGAATGTAGTCTAAGTTCTCCGAGCCAATGATGGAGAAGTTGGTCAGTGCAAGGGCTACATATGTAAAGCACGACTACCCCATGCTGGAAGACCAGCCAAAAAGTTTGATAAACGAGGCCGCGATCGTCTAGTGGTTAGGACCCTACCTTGTGTTTTGTGTGTATGTGTATTAGTTTTCTGCATGAGTATTGGTATTTACAGTTTAAAGTCGACCCCAAATTTTTAAAGAAACATTGAATGGCAATTTTATTTGTTCCCAGAGTTTTTGCCAGAAAATTTTCAAATTTCTTTTTGTTGGCGTTGTCTCGACATGAATTTTGAACAGTGGCCTTACATCTCTAATAAGCCAACACACTACCTACTAGACTGTGATGATTTCATGGCGAAAAGCATTGCTCCTTGGAAACAACAGCAACTAAACTAACCAATCCGGGCTCTAGTACAATTGTCTAAAACCCTGTTTAACTAGCAAACACATTTTAGTCAAGCGGGCTTACAGCAAAATAAAATAAAAACAGAATCCTTATTAGCCTTAAAGGAACGACTATAAAAATTTGGCAGGACAATAACAATCTACATGAGATCCAAAACCGTCCAGTGCGTTCTAAAAAATTAGGCCATGGTCTAGTGGGTAGTGTGTTGGCTTATTAGACAAAAGGCCTGGGTTCGAATCCCAGGTCAGACATCAAAACGAAAAATATTTCTTCGGCGACTTCCTCTCAGCAGATTTCTGTCAAAGACTCTGAGAGTAAAAATTGCCATGAAAAGCTTCTCAAAAATCTGTCGTTCGGAATCGACTTTAAACTGTAGGTCCCGCCACTCATGTATAAAATTAACGCACACAACATAAGTGGTGTGAGAAGCTAGGTCGTAATCCTGACTGAAGGGTTGTAATGGCCAATTATGTATATGTATGTATTAGGCTAACACCGTCATTGGTCCATAAAGGATGAGAACGACATTTGCCATCACTGGAAACACTGGAAGCTAGTGATAAAGAAGTTATCCTGGTCTGAATTAGATAATGTGGCCACCATTGACATGTGGTTCTAATAGGATAGCGCTACGTGCCCCACAGCGCTTACCACAACGGATATTCTATACAAGCGATTTAGGTCATCTCACTTTGAGGTAAGTAAACTAGCCATTGGGAGATTGTGGATTGTGATCCTGTTTAAAAATCACTGTGGTCCTTAAACCTAAACCTTAAACCTACATATCATGCAGAACAAATGTAAAAGCAATTCAACAGTTGGACAATATACAGAGACTAACTTGTGTTTGCACAGGTGGGATTTAAGTCATTGCACATGATAGAGAAAACCAAAGCGGAAGAGTTTCGCAAAGAGAATTAGCTTCAGGAACGAATGTAATAATCTGAGAGCTGCATAATATTTGGTGAATAGATGAAATAAGAGCGGGTTTTATTGACGTATTTCGAGCCCATGGAGAAATTAGCAGGTATTCTCCAAGTCTTTGAAAGATGTTTTCAATTCGCCTTGAACAGAAGATACAACAGGTAGGACATAACAATGCAAACTAACTGAGAGGCGGCCATTTGAACACTATACCTTTTTTGAGATTAAGTCAGCTAAGTAGGGAAATAGTGTTACCCACCACTGCGTCCCTGGTCTTGTAAGAATTCTCGTCAATGAGAAAGAAACTGAGCTTGTGAGTTGAAGAGCTTCCATGCAACCAATGATTGTTTGCCAAGGTATGCTCAAGATAAACAAAAGCAAAAGCTCTTCTTAACCCAAGTAGATTTGAAGCTAGGCTTTAGAGTTTGGACGAGTATTGCTCAGGTGACTAACATCATCAGCGAACCGAAATTTGAAAAAATATTTCTTCGGTGACGTCCTCTCAGTAGAATTCAGGCAAAAACTCTGAGAGTATATAGCATTGCCATGAAAAAGTTTCTCAAAAATCTGTTGTTCGAAATCGACTTTAAATTGTAGGCCCCACTACTCATGTAAAAAATTGACACACAACATAAGTGTAATACTGATTGAAAGATTATTTATGAATATACAAGGTTGATATGTATTGCAACCAACTTCAGGTTGTTATCATTTGTAAACCGCTCGTCGGACAGCTGACAGATTTATTCCAGTGACAGTTCATTTTATTATTTACAAACTTACAAAAGCATTTTGATCTATTGCATTTAGAAAAAAAAAGCTATTCGCGATGGAATTCAAGCGTGATAGTATGATTTCTTTATATTTAGCTGGAAAAACACAGGTGGCTATCGTTAGAGCCCTCCAGCATTTAAAAATGAATAAATCTTTTGTTTCTCGTACCATTACTCGTTACCGTGATACTGGCAGTGTTGCATCGTATCCAAAAAGTGGACCAAAAAATACGGTACCAACAACACAAACGATCCGAAAAGTGCATGCCAGATTTGATCGAAATCCACGCCGCAGTGGAAGAATAATGCTCGTGAGCTGAACATATAGTGGGAACGGATGCAACACATATTGAAAATTGAGGTTGGACCAAACCCATTGAAGTCCCAAAAAGTTCAAAGGCTCACTGATGGACAAAAAAAAGTTAGACTGGAAAGAGCCAAGGAGTTACTTCGCTTGCACAACCGTGGAGTCAAAATAAATGCCGAATATTATCGGGAAAATGTCTTAAAGACAGTATTGAAGCCCTGGGCAGACAAACATTTTGGCCGCAGACCATGGACATTCCAACAGGACTCAGTACCACCGCACTCAGCACGCGTCAATGAAGAATGGCTTAAAAAGGGGGTTCCCCGCTTCATTTCTAGCGCACAATGGCCACCAAAATCTCCAGATCTCAATTCGTTGGACTTTTGCGCCTGGGGCATTTTGGAGAGTAAGGTTCTCACTAAAAAAATACCAAAGTGTCGATCATTTTAAGACGGTGCTTCGCCGGGAATGGGCCAAAATACTGCAGAGCCAATTTCGTGCAGCCTGTAATGACTTTGTCGACCTTTTGGAGGCCATATTTCGTACCAAAGGTGGCCAATTCGAACAAATCTAGACTGATTCTAAAATTTCATGTTATTTCCAACATTTTTTGTTTTTGAACAATTAAATTAAAAAAAAAAATTAAAAAAATATATGGCTTTACTTTGTTGCATTATACATATATCAGCCACCCTGTATTTCTACTCCTCAATAGGATTTTCACTTTTAGCCTCTTCTTATATTTCTGAACTGCATTAAAAATTTTTCAAACCGGCTGCAGTTTGCCATGATTGATGTTAACTACCCTCGTATGCTTCTTATGCTTCAAATCACAGTAATGAGTGAAACTTAAAGAAGGAAAAACAAACCAAAAGAAGAAAAGGAAAAAAAAATTTGTAAAAAAGTTAAGGTAAATAACTAAACATAATGCCTCAAGCATAAAAGAAAATAGAAAAAACTGAACAGAAAAAGAAAAAGCTAGGATGCCAAGAAAGGAAAGAAAAAAAATTTTCTATAAGGATAACTGAATCTAAGTGTTGTTTTCTTTAAGGTATGCTAAGGAGAGGCCACATAAACAAACGGGAGGCAATAGAGAGGAACCGCATTACTCAAAAACACCTGTCGAATACAACATGTCACCAGGTAATCAATCATTGTCGTCTCTTAGCTTAATGCAACACACTATTTACAATAGAGAAGTACACGTCGACTATGGCAGGCGGTAAATTAAAAATATTTTTTGGATGATAGGCTGGGAATATTTAAAAAATTTCCTTTATAAAGGAGATGACGAGGAGGTTGAGATGTGCAAAATTTAAGCCAAATTGATTGAGGTTATGTCAACCATAATTTAATAAAACAAGGACCCACTGTTCATTGAGTCTTATAGGAGTTTAATGGGCGTACACTTTTAAGTAACTTTCCTTATATGTTATGTAGAGTGACAAATTCAAAGGAAGAAAAAAAGATTGAAAAGAAAATCTTACGATTTCATGAAGAAATTTATCATACGGGCGATAACAAAAAAAATAATGACAGGTTGCAAGAAAGAAGACTTGAAAACTGAAAGTACTTTAAACAACAATTTCTCAACAAAAAAAAAAAGGGGGCTTAAATTAAACAGCAACAGCAACAATAAGTGCTTACACACTTTAATATCCCTGAACAGTACTTAATACTTACCATTTTTAAAGGCTGTTGAACCGATAATAAAATCCGTTAATGGATAGGCTGGACTGCGTCCTTTCTGATTGAAGGCATAAATACGTAATTTCAGGGAATTATTTTCCTGTGACATTAACGATGTCAATGAATCTAAATTTTCCAATGAAAATTGTGGTTCCTCCGGGTTGGTTACATTGAATCTGTAATAAAAATCAAACGACAAAAAAATAATATGAAAGCATGGATGGATGTAAAATTTTTAAAGCAGGTTGTAAAATAAAGGGAAATGACTGACTCCCTCGTCTTAAATAAATTTTTCAAATATTTTTCTATTTCTATCCTTATTTGTATATCAAATCAATTTCCATACGATATAATATTTGTTTGTTTTTATATTTTTTCCTTTTCTTTATCATCATCTTCTTCTTCTTCTTTATAATAAAGTTATTACAGATTTTTGTTCGATATTTACTGGCATATCTTGTTTTTATTTTCTTTATTTTTGCTTCATAATAATTTTATGTTGATGATATTCATTTATTTTTGGGAAAACGCTTTAAAATTATCATTTTCTTGGTTTGATTTCATGTTTAAGTTTCATATTTATTTTCTTATTCATTTGATTTTATTTTCTTTATTTTCCTTTTTCCTTTTCTTTTGAATCTTTTTCTAAAAACGACCACCAAATGATTATCATTTCAATATTTTATTTGTTTGTTCCCTTTTTTTATGATGCGACATCCCGTACCATTACAGTGGTCAGCAAGAGTAGTAAAACATTTTCTAAAAAATGTCTTATGAAAAATATGATTTCGAATCCATTTTGGCCTCCTAAAGTTAATACATAGCATTCCTATGTAACGCAAACAGAAGCAAATACAGGCAATTACAGTCAAACTCGTTTATATCGAACTCGGTTATAACGAATTCTTGGTTATTACTAGGGATGCGAAAGGGGATCGATTTTTAAAAATCCCGGGATTCGGTATTTTATAAATTTTGTGGTCAACATACCCTGCCGTTGAAGAACACTTCTCGCAATCAACCTTTGTTGGTAAAACAGTTCCAAGACAGCTGTATGCAGCTTATAAATATTCACCACCTCCTGATGTAAATAAATACATTTCTTTGGACTGTTGAGTATCTAAATCAGTTACTCTTTTAATTCGTTTTATAGGGCTTTTGCATTTTTCGATGCCATCAAACAATTTTTTAACCATGGAAGTAGGGATTTCCTCATCTGAGATGGTATTATCGAAGTCAAGTGATGTAGAATTTTTTTCAGGACCTTTTGTAGGGTCAAAATACATATGAATTCATAATCCCAAAAAATCCCGGGACAAGTTTTTAAAAATCTCGGGATTCGAGATTTTGTGAATCTCGAAAATGTCGGGATTTCCGGATTCGGGATTTCCCGATTGGCATCCCTAGTTATTACGTACATATTTTCAAGACCCAACGTTTGAATAAGAATTTTCATACAAAAAATTTCGTTTATTACGAACTCGTTTATAAGGAATTCTCGATTAAAAGGAACTACTTTTAATGCTCCCAGTAATTAAATTTTCATACGTTTCACCTTTTTTATTACGAACCCACAGAAATAACTTTGAAGTCTGGCAATAGTCTTTGCATACATACATACGTAATTGGCCATTACAACCCATCAGTCAGATTACGACCTAGCTTCTCACACCACTTATGTTGTGTGCGTTAATTTTATACAAGAGTGGCGGGACCTACAGTTTAAAGTTGACTCCGGACGACAGATTTTTGAGAAGCTTTTCATGGCAATTTTTACTCTCAGAGTCTTTGCCAGAAATCTGCTGAGAGAAAGTCGCCGAAGGAATATTTTTCGTTTTGTTGTCTGACCAGGGAATCGAACCCGGGCCTTTCGTCTAATAAGACAACACACTACCCACTAGACTACGGCGACTAGTCTTTACTTTTATTTAATATGGCAGCATTAAATTATAACTCAGTATCTTTAATCAGCTGATATGCAAAAAGAATTAACACATATTTTTGGTTTTTAATAAAAAAAAAAATACTTTTTGTTTTTAATAAATGAAATAAAAAATTCTTTGTATTTTATATTTTCTTCTATGAGTTCATCCCGTTCGTTACAAACTTTGCCTATAACGAACTATTTTTTCTGGTCCCACGGAGTTCATTATAACCGTGTTTGACTGTATATAGAAATCTGTAATGAGATTATTATCAAATGATGACAAGAAATGGACAATCATCCCGTTTAAATCCCTTTTGCAATGTCTGAAACTGGATCACATCGCGAGATCACATAGAAAGATGTTTTCCCCTAATGTTTCGGCTAAACCGCATACCATCTTAGTGGTGCAAAGTGGTATTGGTCTTCATACCGAAAGCAGGAAAAAACTCTCACACAACACCTAACAGCCCAACCTAAATTACGGCGTAAAGCGCAACGTAATTTAGTGCCCAGCTTTTACGCTGTAATGAGCAACCTAAATAAAAGCGTCAACGTTGTGTCAAGAACAGTAATGTTAACTTACCATTTTAAATAAAAATTACCAAATAAAAATAAAAAATAGAGATAAACTCACAAAATTAGACTGAAAGCAGCTAACATGTCATTACCTAACAATGACAAACTTGTTTTACAACAAACTTCACTTCTTTACGCTCTGTCAAAATTGGATTTTCCAATTGCAAAGCGTTAACGCTGCGCAATTATGGTTGGTCTCATTCATTTTATATGGGCATGAGACATTTTGACATTTATTTTGCGCTTTACGCCGTAATTTAGTTTTAGCTGTAAGGATTTTAGACCTATAAGTCCCTCTTATTTTCTGTTGAAAACCGTGGAAAAACTTATCGATATTGAACTACCCCAGAACCTAGATGGAAATTATCTATCTAGGCAACAGCATGAATACAATAAGAGGAGGTCCGTTGAAGCTGTCTTAAATAACCTGACGTGAACGATGGAAAGATTGCTGGCACGGAAAAAGTATAATTTGGCTCTTTGAAGGAGCCTTCAACAACGTGGAATTAGGTGCAATTTCCGGCGCTCTGACAAGACTGAGTGTACAGGCCCCTCTGTTGAACAGGATATCGAAATTACTACACTGGGCCGTTCGCTTATCACCAAAGGAGTGGGAAAGGGTACTCTGAAGGGTGGAGTATTCTTCCCTATCATAGGGAACCTGGCAATGAATGATCTGCTAGTGACATTGGATGTGGGGCAATTGTCTATGTGAATGACGTCAATATTTCAGGCAGATTTGTCGGCAATATCTGAGTCAGGATGTAACTTGATATAGGATAGATTAGAGAGCGGGCATCTGTTCGTGGCTTTGATGTTAATCCCGAGAAAATGGAGGTGGTATTCTTTACGAGAAGGTGTAAGCTTCCACCTTTTCGTCCACTGAGTTTGTATGGGAAGGAACTTGAACTCAAGGAGAAAGCTTGCTTCTGGGGCCTTATCCTCTATAGGAAGCTATCATGGAAAGCAAATATCAATAATAGCCTGAAGGGCCTTAGCGCCTGTAACAAAGTGTTGGGGAAAAAGTGTGGCCTGAGACCTGCGATGATTCACTGATTAGTCAGACCTATCGTGAGTTGCGGGTGTCTGGTGTGGTGGGAATCCATGAATAGGACAACGAACTTGAACCTAATACACAGGTTGCAACGATCTGCATGGATGATTACTAGTGGTGCCTTGCGCAACTGATTAGTGGCATGAATCGGTCTTTGGTGATATGAACATCCTTGGAAAATTGGAATTGCCGGAAGCAGTGCCTACATGAAACCTCCATATGACTTTTCACTGTAATTTGGGACACTCGGAAAAGGGAGGACTAGAGGAATGGTGCGGGGTACCTCGTACGAGACGCCGTACGAATTTACACCGACAGCTCCAAACTGAAGTGAGCCGTTGGATGTGAAATCTATTCGGAATCAATCGGAAAGCAAGTTTATATTTGACAATGCAATCGTGTTCGTTGTCTACAGGATGGATAAGAGGCTCGCGGCGGTTTTGCTAAAATTTAGGCTCAGGACTGTTATCGGGGTTATTACTGGGTATTATATTATAGGAACGCATGCGAAGCGTATTGGTCTTGGACCAAAACAGAAGCTGTGGAGATGAAGAGGAGGATGAGACTGTCCTTCACCTACTGTACACATGCCCGTCACTTGTTCGGAGGAGCCACCTTGGTAAACTGTCATGCATGTATATTGATAGTCTGAGTAGCTTCATCGGAAGCTCCGAGTGGTTCCTGGACTATCTGTCGGTTTAAAACGAACCGTCGGTTTTTTCGAATACTTACAAAATTTCAGTGAACATAATGAAACGATTTACGCTTGAACAACATTGGGATTTACTGGGTATGTTAAAAAGCAAAATTTCCGTATATGGGGCTCAGAAAATTTACGGGTAGGCATGCCGAAAGATGCGTCATTCTAACTAATGTCTTCTGCAGGAGCTTTAAGTCTGAGAAGGAGAAACAGACTGTATTACACTTAATGTATCGGCGCCGTTGTCTTTCCATGAAACGACGGGGGTTTCAAATCTCTATATAAAAAGGTTGCTGCAAAAGCAAGATTTATTTTGGGCTATTATTTTGGATAGTTTTCTCTAAGGAAAAGTTGACTCCCATATATCATTAATTGTGATATCACGATGGGTCTAAATTCTGGCCTAAGTTGGACCTCTTCCTTGGAGTGTGTCCACCACCTAATCTAACCTCACTTAACTTAATTGTTGGTAGGTTAGGCACTCAATTTGTCTTTCCAAAGTTTGCTAATACCTACAGTACACAATCTGATTACAAGCAAAAACATGTACGATACTAAATGGAAATTAATGCAAGTCTTCATAAGAATAAGGCTTCCAACTGGCGATGCATAGGAAGAGCTTCTTTCTTCACATTAACGTTGATGTACTCTTCGACCGTCTACTAGTACTACATACATACATAATTGGTCATTACGATCCTTCAGTTAGGATTATTGACCTAGTTTCTCACACTATTTATGTTGTGTGTGTTAATTTTATACAAAAGTCGCGGGACCTACAGTTTAAAGCCGACTCCGAACGACAGATTTTATGAGAAACTTTTCATGGCAATTTTATTTACTCTCAGAGTTTTTGCCAGACTTTATGTCTAATAAGCCAGCACACTACCTACAACCCCACGGCGACTTGTACCAATACTAATGCGATTTATTTGAGGAGTCTTAGCTGTGAATCATGTGGAAATTCCAATATCCTGCTCAATAATTGTGAAGTCTGGTAAAACAAAATTATTTGCATGAATCAATCCAATAATGGCCAAAAATATCAGAAATTAACAAAGCAGTGCCATGAAAGAAGGATGGACAATAGGGCTCACAAAAAACTGCTTCCAAACTACTGTATTTAAATAAAAAATCTTCAAATTCTCATAAATATCATCAATAAATATGAAATTTTTCTTTCTAAATATTGCCATCCCCTCTCCAAATACAAATAAAAAATTTCATTTTATTTTTTTCTTATAAAATCCATATTCTTTTATGATTTTGTGTTCATTTTGCCCTTTTTTTTCTACATCTGTTTAGCATCGTTTGAAAGTGTTTTTGAACTTGAATAAGAGTGGCAGCAATGGAGTACCCCATCATCATGAGTTATTTGTGGTAATGGAATCGTATTAAAATTACATTCAAATGAAGATATCTTTTGATGGTCGTAATGATCATCATCATCATCATCATGATGATGACGATGATACTGGCGTTGAATTTTTATTTCTCGTATTGCGGTT
Source organism: Sarcophaga peregrina (assembly GCA_014635995.1). Classification (NCBI taxonomy): domain Eukaryota; kingdom Metazoa; phylum Arthropoda; class Insecta; order Diptera; family Sarcophagidae; genus Sarcophaga; species Sarcophaga peregrina. The sequence continues at coordinate 77,530,592 of CM025791.1, forward strand.
TGTTTTTCACATTTTTATTTATTTACTATTCAAGAGGTTACCATTTGATTTTATAGTTTTGGGCTCCTTGTAATTTGATAAGAATGAAAACCCAACAAAAAAACATCATCGAAATTGAAGATTATTTCTCTGTACCATCATACATACATTTTCGCAAAGAAATTTGTGTGGTTATGTTATCAAATAAAAGATAAGGGAGCGGAAACTTTATTCTCAAATGGTCTGAAAGATGAAAAATTTAAATTTGATGTTCTTGGAATATTTATGGTACCCTTGGTAAAAAAAAATCTTTAAATTTAAAATATTGCATGGGATAGGTTTGTTTACATACAAAGTGGCTGAAATGTATTGCAACCAACTTCAGGTTGTTATCATTTGTAAACCGCTCGTCTGACAGCTGACAGATTTATTCCAGTGATAGTTCATTTTATTATTTACAAGCTAACGAAAGCATTTTGATCTATTGCGTTCAGAAAAAAAGTTATTCGTGATGGAATTCAAGCGTGAAATCGAACTATCACGCTTGAATCCTATATTTGGTTGGAAAACCACATGTGGCTATCGTTAGAGCCCTCTGGCATTTAAATGTGATTTATTTTGTTTCTCGTACCATTACCGCGATATTGCATCGCGCTCAAAAAGTGGACGAAAAAAAATGGTAACAACCCCAGAAATGATCCGAAGAGTGTAGGTCAGGTTTTGATCGAAATCCACGCTGCAGTGGTAGAAAAATTGCTCGTGAGCTAAACATATCGCGAGAAAGACTGAAAAGCCTTACTACAACCACCTCAGACCTCTGCTTTAATGGAATATCTGATGGGAACTAATTGAGCATAGAAAATACTGCTTCAGATAAATGAGAACTTGAAATGGCCTTAGTCTAGTATGTAATATATTGGCTTATAAGACGTGATGCTGTGATTCAAACCGCCAGATTACCTTGAAAAAGTTTTTTAAAAAAAATATCTGTCGTTTGGGATCCACTTTTAATAACGAATAACTTTTTTTTGAATGTAACAGATCAAAATGGCTTTTGTAAGCTTGTAAATAATCAAATGAACTGTCCACTGGAATAAATCTGTCAGCTTTCAGACGAGCGGTTTATAAACGATAACAACCTGAAGTTGGTTGCAATACATATCAGCCACCCTGTATGTATAAAATTAACACACACAACATGAGTGGTGTGGGAAGCTAGGAAGTAATCTTAACTTTAAGGGTTGTCATGACCCGATTATGTGTGTGCAGGCGAATAGAGTGCCGTGGTAAGCACGACAAATGAATGCCTGCTTACTTGGTCTATCAGTTGGCAGGGGCACATCATGCACACCATAGTGGAAGGTTTGAAACAGTGACTGATAGAATTAATTTATCTATAAGCAAAGATTTAGCCTTAGATTGTTTTGGAGGTGTAAAAAGCTACTGTTGCTACCCTTGCCCCCTTATTAATGAATGCAAAGCA
>CM025791.1:77532553-77792805 GCA_014635995.1 Sarcophaga peregrina
GAGATACTTGGAAAGAGTATGATAAAATTGGAATAAGCGGGTGGGCCATTTCAGGCGCAGTCGCAGTCAACATTTGCATAAAATAATCTTCAAACATTAAATTATATGGACCGTACTATCGATTCAAATAAAGATAGGTCGCCGACGGGGATGTGGAACAGATCCCAGCCGGACTATTGCAGGCTATGTTGCGATGAGGAGAAGTTAGAGACTATCGAACATCTACTCTGCAACTGCCCAGCCCTTGGTAGGTTGAGGACCCTTGGCACGGCCTTCTTTGAGAGCTTGAGTACTGTGTCGAGAGATTCGTTAACAGCTTGGGCTGCTAGGGCTTCATAAGTATAGTCGCGCTTTCACACTTCTTTTTTTTTTGTGTCTGTTTCTTTCTGTGTAATTCCTCCGTTTCCCATTTTCCCTCCCCTTACCTACATTCCTATATCCTCTATTTCCTTCCTCCCCTAAGGACAATATGCAATGGGTCAATTTCGACCTCCGGGTACTCTACTTGTCTTAACCGACAAGTGCACGTCCTCTAACCTAACCTAACCTAACCTAACTTTTTAAGGATTTTTCCGAATTTTATGTGTTTTTTTTCCTATAGCTCTTAAAAAATCACCCATCATAATGAAGTTTAACCACTTTGTTGGAGATGTCTAACTTAATGTTGCAACCATGGTCTCAAGTCTTTCTCGTTTCTTAACACATCTTCAGACCTTCAAAGAAGTATGAAATAAAATATTCCTTCAATGGCTGGCATGAATCTAATGACAGGTCTGCTCCCTGCATATAGGCATGCATCGTAAGAATTTCGGTTTTGTTGAGATGTCTGACTTTAGATTTGAAAGCGTGGTGGACCTCTCGTCCAATGAGTCCACACACTATCTAATAGACTACGGCGACTGTATTTGATATTTGAATGCCTCAAATTTTTTTTTCAAAGCCGCATAATTTTCTTCGTGGTTTTAGGGGTGTCAACGGGGGAATCTCATATTCTCTTTGACGTGATTATAACTTTTTATGTTGTAATTTTCTTATCTGCTATTGATTTTTTTTAACAAAAATTTTTTGTACAAATTTCCAAATAAGAAAATTTAATTAAAGTCACTTGAGAAAGAATTTCTCAATTTTTTTTCTTTTCGTTGTTCTTGTTTTTACTTGTTTATTGTGCCTCTTTCCTAATCATTTATGTTAAATTATTAACACTACAATAAATTTATGATGAACATCAAGAGAGAAATAGTATATAACAACAACAACAAGAACAAAAAACAGAAAAAATAGTTCATTTTAATAAACTTCCTGCCTTTACCAAGTTAATAAAACTTTAAACTTCTTTCTCTTCCGTCATGTAATTTTTTATTTTTCTCTTGATTTTTTTGTAAAAATTTTTGTTTACATGTTTAGTAGTGAAAATGAAAAAGAAATGATGATGGCAGGTAGAACGTGAACAAAAAGTGGAAGTGAAATGAAAGAATTACTCTCATACACACCCGCTCATCGCATATAATTTAGCATTTTAAGCCAGACATGTACTCTTACTCGTACTCTTGCAATTGCTCGCATACTTCATACTTAATATGCAAAAGAAATTCTGTTTAAACTGAGCAACAAAAAAGAATAAAAAACAACGAATATAAAAAGGAAGAAGAAAATTGTACACAAAAAAGAAAGAAAAAAAATGGAGAAAAGGAAATAAGAATATTTTTCCCTCTCTCTCTCTATCTCTCTCATTTTCTATATGAAATTACTTTTAATTTACTTTGTTAGGGTATTCACCTGGAGCATAACACATCAGCGCGTGTAATACGTTCTAATCAGAGTCTGGTGTTGCAAAAAATAACGAAACACTATGCGGGAAATTATGCATGTAGCGCCATAAATGATGAAGGAGAAACTGTCAGCAACCAACTGCCGTTACGTGTTAAATGTAAGTTGAAGATTTATATATATTTTTACCGTTATTTTCTTCATTTTCTTTCTCTACTTTTTTTTTTGTAATACTTTTAATAGAGGTAAGATACCAGGCTGTTTGAGTGAGTGTATGTTTTTACAAAAGGGTGTTGCGAAATGGTTTGTTACTTGACTAAGACATTAAAGTAATCTATTAAATAGGATCATTTTAACCACAGAAAATTGTCCCTAATTGCGTCCTGTTTTAATACGATATTGTTGAGCATTATGCTCGATGAAGTTTAGAAATAAAAACTTAGTCACCGTAATTCGCTTTCTTACATTACAAAAGAAATAAGCAGCAATGATGATTATTATTATTGTCATGAAGCGGTGCTTTGCGTTTCTATAATTTACCCTCTAAGCTCAGACAATTTTAAGAACGCCTGTTGATGTGAGCAATGTCAATTAAATGCTCTGCACCTGATATACATCTAGGTTTTTCTTTTTACAATACACTAATGCCCCACAGCTTCCAAAATTGTATCGCGGTGAGTTATTGTCGTCATCATAGAATTTACGATTTGCGCTCAAGATGAGCCTCTTTCTGCATAACTATATACTGAAGTCGCCGTGGTCTAGTGGGTAGTGTGTTGGCTTATTAAACGAAAGGCCCGGGTTCGTATCCCAGGTCAGACATCAAAAACGAAAAATATTTCTTCGGCGACTTCCTCTCAGCAGATTTCTGGCAAAGACTCTGAGAGTAAAAATTGCCATGAAAAGCTTCTCAAAAATATGTCGTCCGGAGTCGACTTTAAACAGTAGGTCCCGCCACTCATGTATAAAATTAACGCACACAACATAAGTGGTGTGAGAAGCTAGGTCGTAATCCTGACTGAAGGGTTGTAAAGGCCAATTATTTATGTATGTATGTATACTGAGTCTACAACGCCTTGTTAAAAAATCGGTTACCAACCACATCTCCTCTTATTGTAATCTCTCAATAAAAGTATTGACTACTTCGAACACACTGGATTCCTTTTCGGTGAAAATACCTTTCAAGAAATAAGCCCACACGCTGCAAAAGGGTTCTCGACCCATCAAGGGTGGAAGGTATTTGCCTTCCAAACACGTTTACTTGTTTATTTCCAAGAATTCCCACAAGATGAAGGATTCAGCAGAATGTTTCCTTATCCAGCTGTTTCAGCTTCCTCAGACACTCTCATACTATAATCGATTTAACTCATACATAAGATCTGATCTTATATATCACTATCTAATCTACATAAAATGATAATTGATGATGATGTATGATGCTTATAGCTTAAATAAATAATAAACTTAATCTCTTTAATTCGCTCTTTACTCATTACAAAAGAAATAAGCAGCGATGATGATTATTATTATTGTCGTTAAAGCGTTGCTTAAGTACTGCTGCCATACGCTATAGTGCGTTCCACTAGGGTTTTCCTACAATATCCCCTCTAAGCCTGTTGCCCAGACAATTGTAAGAACGCTTCTTGATGTAAGCAACGATAATGAAATGCCCTACACATGATATGCATCCAAGTTTCGTTTACTAGGAAAAAAATCGTTCCGGAGAGTGATCTTTATCGTCAAGACAACCCTCTTTCTGCATAAGTGTACACTGAGTCTAGAATGCCTTGTGAAAAATTCGGTTACCAAACAGATCTCGATTACGATTACGAATCCACTGAATTTAAAAGGAATGTCTCTCTTTATCATCTGTTTCGGTGACAATACCTTTCCAGGAATAAGCCCACACGCTGCAAAAGGGTTCTGAACCCATCAAGGGTGGAAGGTATTTGTCTCCCAAGCACGTTTGCTTGTTTACTGCCAAGGATTCCTACATTATGTAGGATCAAGCAGAGGATATCCTTACCCAGCTGTTTCAGCTTCATCCGACAGGGTCATACTATAAACCAGAGATCAATAATGAATCGTTTTTCCACTACTCATAAGGAGTCATGCAATTTTGAGTATGAGTGAATCAACAGAATTGAAATTCAACTACTCTGATTCATTCGTACTCGTTACAACATTAATTTATAAGTATTAGTAGCAGTGGGTATGAGTACAACGTTGACATCAAACTCATAACATTCGAAAAGTATTTGATTCATATGCCTACTTATTCTGATTTATAAATTTAGAAAAATACTTATAATACTTATAAGTCATTCAAGTGACTCGAATCATTCATTAAAATTTACAGCTTTTGTTATTGTTGCATATACAAGCAAAGAAGAAAGGAAAGACAAAGACAACAACCAAAAGCATAAACACAATCTTCTTGTGAGTAAAGTAGTATTCGTACGCGAATCATACATATTTTGTGCTTCGTGTAAATGTTAAATAGAGACGATTCGAAATCAATAACATCATGCGTATTGTTAAGTATGAATACGACGAGAACTTCCAACTTTGAGTAATGAGTAATATGTGTATCATATTAAAATAAGTATGAATGCGTGTAATTATCAGAAATTATAAGTATGACTCGAATCTACTCATCGTTTTGAATACTTAGTTGCTGATCTCCTGCTATAGACACATAAGAGTTTACTTTCAGATGGTATGGCTATACGAGTATCTTGGCTTATACACCTCCCCCTTTTAATTGAACACACATATATCGACGGCATAGATTTTTACTTGGAAAATACCCGCGGGTTTCCCAATATAGAACCAAAAACTCTCACTACTGGTCCAAGATCCGTTCTTGACCTGTCTTTATCACAAAGTAGTTCCAATTTTAAAAGATTCCAGATTATTTCATTCAATTTTATTACCAAATCTCCTTGCTTCTGTTTCTATCTATACAGTCCTCCAGTCAGGATTGCAACCTAGTTTCTTCACACCACTTATGTTGTGTGTATTAATTTTATTGAAGAGTGGCGGGACCTACAGTTTAAAATCGATTTCGCACGACAGATTTTTGTGAAACTGTTTCAAGGCAGGTTTTTATTTACTCTCAGAGTTTTTGCCTGAGAGGAAATCGCCGAAAAAATAAATTTTTCGTTCGTATTTCGTTTTGATGCCTGACTTGGAATACATATCCGGGTTTTACGTCTAATAAGCCAATACACTACTTACTAGACTACAGCGACTTCTTGCGAAAATTACACCTCATTTTAATTATCCTTGTATCCCTATAAGTATGCTGCATAATTTCATACATTTCTAATTGTAAACATTTTTACTCAAGAGTATGTATGCCTACATGTAATACAACAGAGTATGTGTAAACATTTTCAACAAGACAAGATTTTTATTCCCAACTATTCCTTGTTTTCCAAACTCATCTTTTTTTTTTTCTGTTGCAACTTTATAAAATCAAGAAAATTGCATTCACATCAAAATAGTTAAAAAAAATGTAGGCAACAACATCACTTCTTAGAATTCTTGGCTTAACATCTTGCATGTGGGAGTAACTTCTTTGTGTAACACAATGCAAACAAACATGAATGAATGAATGAATGAATTAATAAATGAATGCATAAAAATATAAGTCTTATTACATATAACAAAAAATAGGTGCAAAAAGAAAATATTAAAAAAAATATGCTCTTTTCACTGGCAAACTCTAGGCAAATGAAAGAAATGAAAAGGGAAGCAATATAGGTTATGTGTACACTCTACAGGGTGGCTGATATGTATTGCAACCAACTTCAGGTTGTTATCATTTGTAAACCGCTCGTCTGACAGCTTATAGATTTATTCCAGCGACAGATTATTTTATTATTTACAAGCTTACAAAAGCATTTTGATCTATTGCATTCAGAAAAAAGTTATTCTTGATGGAATTCAAGCGTGATAGTGTGATTGCTTTATATTTGGCTGGAAAACCAAAGCTGGCTATCTTTAGAGCCCTCCAGCATTTAAATGTGAATAAATCTTTAGTTTCTCGTACCATTGCTCGTTACCGTGATACTGGCAGTGTTGCATCGCGTCCAGAAAGTGGACGAAAAAAAAACGGTAACAAAACCAGAAATGATCCGAAAAGTGAAGGCCAGATTTGATCGAAATCCATGCCGTCCATGAAATCAATAGTAGAAAAATTGCTCGTGAACTGAACATATCGCGAGAACGGATGCAACAAATATTGAAGAATGAGCTCGGACTAAAGCCATTCCGAAAAGTGCAAGAGCTCACCGATGGACAAAATAAGTTAGACTGGAAAGTGTTAGTTACCGAATTTGGTTTTCTCCAATGAGAAGCCATTCCAAATTGAGCAGTTTGTGATCAAACAAAATGATCGGGTTTACTTCCCAAAGAGGTCAGCTGAAAATTTACACCAGCGATTGGCCTCCAGAACTCAAGCGCCGCCAATGGTAATGGTGTGGGCCGGCATAACGGCCGATGGTCGCTCCCCGCTCGTATTCATCGACCGTGGCATCAAAAAAAAAAAAAATGCTGAATATTATCGGGAAAATGTCTTAAAGGCAGTATTGAAGCCCTGGGCAGACAAACATTTCGGCCGCAGACCATGGACATTCCAACACGACTCAGCACGCGTTAACCAAGAATGGCTTAAAAAGGAGTTTCCTCGCTTCATTCCTAGCGCACAATGGCCACCAAAATCTCCGGATCTCAATCCGTTGGACTTTCGCGCCTGGGGCATTTTGGAGAGTAAGGTTCTCACTAAAAAATACCAAAGTGTCGATCATCTCAAGACGGCACTTCACCTGGAATGGGCCAAAATACCGCAGAGCCACTTTCGTGCACCCTGTGATGGCTTTTTCGGCCGTTTGAAGGCCATAATTCGTACCAAAGGTCGCCAATTCGAACAAATCTAAACTGTTTATAAAATTTATAAACATTTATAATAAGCAGCTCCCATAGGCAGGTGTTAGAACTAGTTATTCCAGGCATCGATTTTTCATGCGATTTCTAGCAAAAACTCTGATAGTTATATCCCATGAAAAAATTTCTCAAAAATCTGTCGCTTGGAGTAGACTTTAGACTACAAGTCGCGCCGCACACAATGTGTGTGTGAAGCTAGGTCGTAATCCTATCTGAAGGGTTGTTATGACCTATTATGTATGTATGTACATTCGATACATAAAGTGATTTCATATCATGAGATGGTATATTCCATGTTCCACATCCAAAAAGCAGAGCTGACGTAACGTTCGAGAACTTTTCTTTGGTAAGCTTAGTGCATGTATTGGGCATGCGACATAGGGCATGTATAGGGTATATAATATTTAGGACAACTAAGTAGCACCGATTTCCATTTATACAGTCTATGATGTATGCGCTCGTCAGCTTTTTTAAACTCGCTAGTAGGTACGTAGAGAGTCCTCGGTTCAATTCTAACAAAACGAATGCTGAGACAAATCTTTACGATCTGAAGTGACCTTGTCGTAGATGTGGCAAACACTAATTTCAAACTAAAAATACTTTTACCAATAGTAGTAGCATAGATAGTTAGAAAGAAGAGGAAACTGTACGAAGTAGCAAGACGAATAACATTTTTCATCATTTATGTGTCACAGTTTATAAATCGTTTGTCTGTAAGTAACAACTAAACAAAGAATATTTAAAAATGGAGTACACACTTAAGTTACAACATAAACTTCTTTAAAAAATAAAACTAAATAAACCGTAGAATACATTATAAAAAATTATGAATTTTAAAACTTAAAAAATTTTGAACTTAAAATTGCAAATTTCTTGTTTAGGTGGGCCATTTCAATGTTTAAATTTAAAAACTGCAATGAAACACAAAACGGTTTGAAATTTTCCTTTCTTGTGAAGTACAATGACTCCGATTAGAAATGGAATATTTGCTCATTCATATGACTACTGCGGCATCAATCTTCGTGCAGTTTTTCGGCAATGGCATCACAAATGTTGGCTTTAAAAAGGTCAATTCTCTGGTTTTTTTTAAAGGCGCCGAACAGAAAGCAGCCCCAGTGGTGTCAAATTGCAGTTTCTTGGCGTCTAATTGACATCAACATTACGACTAATTAAAAGGTCACCAAACGTTTGACGCAATTAATCAATTGTGGCACTAGATGTGTGACATCCTGTTTGTACCAAACATCGTTCACTTCAATACCATGAAGAGCGGCTTCAAAACCGTCTGATTTCATGGTGTGATGGAAGTCTCCCTTAATCGTAATGGCTAGGGCGGTATCATTTTCAAATGAAACATGAACCAATGATGGCTCCGCTTACAAGCCGCACAAAACAGTACTCCTAACAGGTGCATTGGCTACTATAACACCACGAGTGGATATTCTGTACACCAAATATGGAAATTTTGCTTATCAACGTACCCACCAAAATGAAAATGAGCTTCATCCGAAAAGATGATTTTTTTTTAGCAAAATGGACATGATTGCGCAGTTTCTCGGTGACCCATCTAGCGAAGCGAAAACGAAGTTGAATCAGTTGAACTTTGTTTTACTTTATAACGAAAATTTCAATTTTTGGGCATCATGACCATGCACACTCTCAGCCACAGCTTCGATATTTTCGAATGCACTTAGTGTACGAGCAAGCTCACGTCTTGTCGCATCAACAGTGAAACCAGTTTCACGAAATTTAGCAATAAACTTGCGTATCTCGGGCACTTGTGATATTTTTGTGAAATTTCGGACGAATTGGCTTTGTTTTGGAAATACGTTCAGTGAATTTTCTTGACAGAATATTAAGATATGGGTATTGCCAGATTCGAAATAACCGATTATCCAAATTTAAATCGATCCTCCAGACAGGGTGGGTGATATGTAATGCAACAAAGTAAAGCGATATATTTTTTTAGTTTTATTGTTTAAAAGCAAAAATTGCTGGAAATAACATCAAATTTTAAAATCTGTTTAGATTAGTTCGAATTGGCCACCTTTGGTACGAATTATGGCCTTCAAACGGCCGGCAAAGCCATCACAGTCTGCACGAAAGTAGCTCTGCGGTATTTTGGCCCATTCCCGGCGAAGCGCCATCTTGAGATGATCGACAATTTGATATTTTTCACTGAGATTCTTATTCTCCAAAATGCCCCAGGCGTAAAAGTCCAACGGATTGAGATCCGGAGATTTTTGTGGCCATTGTGCGTGGAAATTTAGCGAGGAATCTCCTTTTTAAGCCATTCTTGGTTGATGCGTGCTGAGTGCAGTGGTGCTGCGTCCTGTTGGAATGTCCATGGTCTGCGGCCGAAATGGTTGTCTGCCCAGGGCTTCAATACTGTCTTTAAGATACTTTCCCGATAATATTCGGCATTTACTGTGACCCCACGGTCGATGAATACGAGCGGGGAGCTACCATCGGCGGCGCTTGAGTTCTGGTGGCCAATCGCAGGTGTAAATTTTCAGATGACCTCTTTGGCAAGTAAACCCGATCATTTTGTTTGTTCACAAACTGCTCAATTTGGATTGGCTTCTCATCGGAGAAAACCAAATTCGGTAACTGGCCACTTTCGTGCAAGCGAAGTAACTCCTCGGATCTTTCCAGTCTAACTTTTGTTTGTCCATCGGTGAGCTCTTGCACTTTTTGGAACTTCAATGGCTTTAGTCCAAGCTCGTTTTTCAATATGTGTTGCATCCATTCTAGCGATGTGTTCAGCTCACAAGCAATTTTTCTACCACTGCGGCGTGAATTTCGATCAAATTTGGTCTTCACTTTCCGAGTCATTTCTAGTGTAGTTACCGTTTTTTTTCGTCCACTTTTTGGACGCGATGAAACACAGCCAGTGTCATGGTAACGAGCAGTGAAACGAGAAACAAAAGATTTATTCATATTAAATACTGGAGGGCTCTAATGATAGCCACCTGTGGTTTTCCAGCCAAATATAAAGCAATCACACTACTGCGGTTGAATTCCATCACGCATAACCTTTTTTCTGAATTTAATAGATCAAAAAAGCTTTTGTAAGCTTGTAAATAATAAAATGAACTGTCACTGGAATAAATCTGTCAGCTGTTAGACGAGCGGTTTACAAATGATAACAACCTGAAGTTGGTTGCAATACATATCAGCCACCATTTACCGAAAATCTATGAAAAGATAAATAAAAACCCTGGGAAATTATAAGACTGTGCAATTTTCTTAAAGTATTGTTACGGTACATCCTTTACTCATTTATTTAAGGGGAGGGAGGTATCTATGATTCTGTATAGATTATAACACGGTTCATTATTTTTACTTTTTATGTTTTTTTTTAAGTTTCTAATTTTTGTTTTCTTTTAATTTTAAGAAAATTTTCAAATTCTTGAAATTTTGAACTGTTGAACTCTTTCCTCATCTCTCTCCGCTTAATGCTATTTAAACATTGCAAGCAATTTGTGAAAATTTTCTTGTGCAAATTATTCCTTTAGAAAATTTATTTTATTTTCTTGTTTTTTTCCTTTATTACCCAGTCAGAATGAAGTCTTCAATTTAGAATTTCTACGTTGTTTTGTTTTTCTTTCTTAATTTTTTTTTCTTTTCTGTTGCAAAATCTTGTTGCATTAATCAAGAGTTACTTCAAAGTGTAATTGCTTTATTCTGCAAATGTGTTGCAGCATGTCGAGAAATCAGCAGTAGCTGTAGCAGTAGCAGCAGCATCAGTAAATGAGAATTTCAAAGAATTTAAGTGTCGACAAAATAAACTAAAAAAAAAGGTTCGAAAAAGTATATGAAAACGAACATCAGAATTTCTTCTTACTTTTCCATTTAATGTCAAGATGAGTTTCAGAAAAGTTGTGCGAAGACATTCCTTTAATCTTTTTTTTCTTTTTGTTTTTGAATTTCTAAAATATATTCTTTAGATTCGTTTTTTGTTGTTGTTGTTGTTTATTAAAAATTTGTTGGCTTATAAAACTGCAAAAATATTTCTACATGATCTCTCAAGTTATTTTTACAGACATTTTGTGCATAACAAAACAAAAAGAGAATCCATTTCCTTCATTTACTACTGATGCATGTCATGCCTGCATGCATCTTACACAGATGTTGCCTGTTTTAATACCCTACAGTATTGTAGATAATATGAGAAGACATGAGTACCAAGAGCTTTTGTAATTTTTGTTTATTGACTGGAAGGTCTGTGTATATTTGCTACCTTTTTGGTTGGCATATGGCTTTCCCAAAGCATCATATCTTACTAATCTAGTCGTTTGCATAAGGCGTGGTCCCAAAGAGGCCACGCTTCTTGAGCCTTAAGGATTTCATCGGAAAGTGATGATCAATGTATACTTTCCCAGTCTTCTTACTTACTTAATTGGCCATAACAACCCGATTAACGGATTTCCGCCTGTCTCAACACATCCTTCCTGGCGCCTCTGCTTCTTGCGCGCCTCGACTTGGTCCTTCCAACGGATACAGCCTTCTCGGTTCAGAAAAACAGACAATTTCTATCTGTGTAGTGTAAGCGGTGGCATCATATAAATTCTTTGATAATTAAGCGACATTAAGTGTTCTTTCTTGAAATTTGATGAGTATTGTGCATAGAACCTTGGTGTTGGAATGCTTCAAAAATCTTAAAATGTGTGCAGGCTTATGGGACCCCACGTCAGACATTGCCAACAAAATGAAATTTGAAAACATATTTTTTCAGCGACTCCCTCTCAGCTGTTCCGGAATTCTTGTCAATCGACATGGGTATGCCACTGGCCTCAGTTAAGTTGGCAATTGCGTGGAATTTCTTTTGGTATGCCAACCTATACTGAGTCAGTAAAAAGTCCTAGATCCACTATAAATAAAGTATAGGCACACTAACCACCATCATCTAAGTTAGGGGAATACACATGCATCTCCCTTCTAATGACTTCTGCCATGGGTGCAGATCCGCTGAGGAAATAGAAACTGTTATATACTTTTTTTGTAATTGTCCATTTCTTGGGAGGTGTAGGTATAGGTTATTTGGTTGTCCAATTCTTGTCTGCTTAGCGTAGCTATCATCCATTGATGTCAAGGATATAGCTTCCAGGACTTCCGGGGGGACGATCGTATCAGGATTCCAGTCCTACTCGGAATCAGAGAGTGGAAACATCTATCAAGACAATGTTCAGCAGGGAAATAGCCCTTGTTCACAGGAGCCACCTACAATGTGCCAACGAGAGAGAGCATTAAGTCTAGTCGCAGCAAACTTGGTCACCTGCTTAGCGAGAAGCACAGTAGGAAGCCAGTTTAGCATTGAGAACAAGGCTTTCGTGGGGGTGGTGCGTAGAGCACTAGTTATATAAATGGCGGAAGACCTTCTGACCATGTCAAGAAGTCTGACGTTGTATTGTCTGTCCAGAGCAGTCCACCAGAAAGCAACACCATATAAGAGGTTGGGTTCGATGGCCGTGGAATATATCCAACGCATGATCCTTGGGCAAAGACCCCATCTGGTTCCGACCGCTCTACTGCAGCAGTAGGCAGCACATGGCACCTTGTGTGGCCTAGCAGCCAGATTCGCCCTCCAGTTGAGTCTGGGATCGTGGATCAGGCCCAGATATTTAACCTCAGGACTCAACGTGAGTCTGGTCCCACCTATGCTGGGAAGGGAGAAGGTCGGAATTTTATATTTCCTCGTAAAAAGAATCGTATCGGTCTTAGAGGGGTTAATAGATAGTCCAAAATCCCTACGCCAGTCCAGCAAGATTGACAGCGCCAAGTTCAACTTATCCGACAGTGTCTGCGGAGAAATTCCCGACGTAGCAATGGCAATGTCGTCAGCGTAAGCTATGGCCTCATTGCCAGATTGTTCAAGCCCCCTCAAGAGTGAGTTGACTGCAAGGTTGTCTTGTAATAACTTGTCGATCTTTTTAAAGAAAAGCTAGATCTTCTTGCTGTTCAATCAATAATTCTTTAACTTTTTTTACAAATTAAAAATAACATTTCGATCTGCTGGATTAATTTCTTATCCGCTACGATTCATAATTAAAAAATTGACTCATGACACGTGACGCTTTTTTTTTCGACTACAAATATTCATGGAATGGGCCCTACTCATGCTGTAGTACTTTGTGTAGAAGTTAAAAGAATAGCTTAGGGGAAGGATAAAAGAGGGAGTATTGTTTATTAACATTAGATTTGAATCCTTTTATAGCAGAAGTGACAGGAAAGATCCTATAATAGTCGAATAGACCGGCTAATCTGTGGTATTACAACAGGCTGCTGCGTGTTCATGCTAGCTTTTGGTATCAAAGCTACCACTCCAACCTACCTACCGGCTAAAGAACGAATTTTCTCTGTATTTCATAAGAAATGCGCTGGCAAAATGTATAATGGACCACACTATACATTCTCTGTGAGCAAGGCGAGTGCTACATACGAATACATTGTTCTCCATAGGCCGCTCGAGCAAAATCGGTTTTAGTAGCGATAGAATAGAGATGTTCTTCGCTATATTGCCACAATGGATCAATAAGTCAATAGAGTTGAATACCCTACCGTCATTAATGATCACCTTTTGCCCTCTACAAAATAGACTTTGAGGCACTAGGCCACACATGAGAGTTGTATTCAATTATCGGTGGGATATAAATGGTGCAAATAGTAAGGACATCAGTTGAACCGAAGTATTTCTGGAATATCACATTGAATTTTAATGCACAGGACATCAAGAGCTCTCTTAATACTTTGCAATATCCATCACGACACAGAAGGCGATATTATTAATGCACTTATGTGTCAAGATCAATACCGAGTCCTCTGACCCATTAAAATTTACTCTATTTATCGGACCCCTTTTGGAGATTGGCGATATGGCGAATGTGAGTGAGTTATTCAGCTCACCATTAATTGAATATTAATAACAAATATTGCCGACATTTGCAAAAGAGTTAGAAGTTAAAGAGCGTCAATGTAAATAAGGAAGAGAGGCTGTCGGTGCCCCTGAGTTTAACTTGAACAAGTCTGATGGGTTACCATATATAATACCAATTAGAAGCATAGATACATACAACATACAACCCTTAAGATCTAGTTCCTCATACCGCTAAATAACAAATTGCCAGGACTAAGCCTTGTATATTCTCGAAACCACACACTTTCTTGGTCAGAATATATTCCAGCCTTGGTAATAAGATAGTGAATCGGTCGATGAGCGGGGAGCGACCATCGGCCGTTACGGCGACCCACACCATTGCCATTGGCGGCGCTTGAGTTCTGGTGTAAATTTTCAGCTGACCTCTCTGGCAAGTAAACCCGACCATTTTGTTTGTTCACAAATTGCTCAATTTGGAATGGCTTCTCATCGGAGAAAACCAAATTCGGAACTGGCCACTTTCGCGCAAGCAAAGTAACTTCTTGGCTCTTTCCAGTCTAACTTTTTTTTGCCCATTGGTGAGCTCTTGCACTTTTTGGAACTTCAATGGCTTTAGTTTAAGCTCACTTTTCAATATGTGTTGTATTCGTTCTCGCGATATGTTAAGCCACGAGCAATTTTTCTATCACGTGGATTTCGATCGAATCTGGCCTTCACTTTTCGGATCATTTCTGGTGTTGTTACCGTTTTTTTTTTCGTCCACTTTTTGAACGAGATGCAACACTGCCGGTATCACGGTAACGATCAATGGTACGAGAAACAAAAGATTTATTCACATTTATATGCTGGATGGCTCTAACAATAGCTACCTGTAGTTTTCCGGCCAAATATAAAGGAATCACACTATCACGCTTGAATTTCATTACGAATAACTTTTTTTCTGAATGCAATAGATCAAAATGCTCTTGTAAGCGAGTAAATAATAAAATGAACTGTCAGTGGAATAAGTCTGTCAGCTGTCAGACGAGCGGTTTACAAATGATAACAACCTGAAGTTGGTTGCAATACATATCTGCCACTTTGTAAATCGAGAGAAGTAACTACAAACACCAAAAGCAATAAGTTTCGTTAGAAGTGCAGGCTCCCATACATACATACATACATAATTGGCCATTACAACCCTTCAGTCAGGATTACGACCTAGCTTCTCACACCACTTATGTTGTGTGCGTTAATTTTATACATGAGTGGCGGGACCTACAGTTTAAAGTCGACTCCGAACGACAGATTTTTGAGAATCAATTTTTACATGGCAATTTTTACTCTCAGAGTCTTTGCCAGAAATCTGCTGAGAGGAAGTCGCTGAAGAAATATTTTTCGTTTTGATGTCTGACCTGGGATTCGAACCCTGGCCTTTTGTCTAATAAGCCAACACACTACCCACTAGACCACTAACAGCCCATACCTTGTCAAATTTCATTGTTAGATGTTTTAAAAGATTAATAATGGCGTACAGGTACCTTCATTAAAGTGCTTTTAAAAATAAGTACTTTTAAGTGGAACTTATGCGAAATTCTTCTTTAAATGGCAGTTTGGTGTTTCGGAATTGCCTCAAACATACATGGAAAGCCCAGTATAAGTATAAACTCATAAAGTCGGCCCTGATCAACTCTAAATTCCTTAATTCTTGTGCTCCATTTTGTACAGGCATGCATAAATTCAAAAATCTTCTTTTTTTTAATTATTATGTTGACTAAAGCCAGAGATGGGCATTATGAATATTTTTTCCATTGCAAGCCGATATTAATTTTTTGTTTGAAACCACAAATATTATTGCAATCAATTAATTTATGTTGTTGATCATATAAATTTATTAACTTTATAAATAAACAAACAAATATTTTTAATAATTTATTTCAAGATAATTTGCCTTTAAGCCGAATTATAGGTTTCACACTGCGTTGCATATACCCTGATAAGCTAAAAGCATATTGCAACAAACACCACTTGCACGTACAGACATTCTGTAAAAAAATATTGAAAAAAAAGGAGGAAAAAAACTAGAAAAATATTTTACAAATGCTGGTATTTGTTTATGCTGCAAACTGCCAAAAAAACGAGCCGAGAAACAGACAGATATTCAGACATTGCAGCAGTCATATGGCCATGAAGCCGAAAATTTTTTTTATCAGAGTAGCTAAAGTAGGAGGAAAAAATTGGAATTTTTTTCATTCTGGGAAGTCGTTGTAATAAAGTTAGACAGACGAATATACGAGTTTACTAAGGGCAAAAAATAAGTGAAAATAAAAGCAACACTTGCATACACAGATAACGAGAGTGATTGTAAATAAAAATGAAGCTTAAATATCACTATGTAGGCCCCTATTATTTATGAATATGATGGTAAAATGGTCATGTAGAATTCGGTGGTATAGGAGATATTGGTAGTTTATCTCTGGCTTGCCTATGCCTACCTCTGTTTCTCCTATGCATGCTACCAGAAAACTACGATGCTGGGTAAATTTTGGATTTGATTTGAAGAGGCAGTATCTCAATAGTTAGAGTCCACAATTTACTGCAGCATAAATGCCAAACATTTCACATGCGATTAGTACTGCATCAACTACATACATACGTAATTGCAGCCCTTCACAGTATTACAACCTTGCTTCTTACAATTTTATCCTTCTGTGGCAGGACCTACATTTTAAAGTTGACTACAAACCAGAGATCAGGAATAAGTATTCGGAACGATAAGTAGGTTCGAGTCATACTTATAATTTCAGATAAATTCATACTTATTTTGATATCAGACTCATACTACTCATACTCAAAGTTGGAAGTACTCGTCGTATTCATACTTACATACATACATAATATACATGATATTTTGGACTTCGACTCGTCTCTACTTAACATTTACACGAAGCACAAAATAAGTATGATTCGCGTACGAACACTACTATACTCACAAGAAGATTGTGTGTATGCTTTACTTGCTGACTTTGTCTTTCCTTTCTTCTTTGTTTGTATATGCAACAACAACAAAAGCTGTAAATTTTGATGAGCCACTCGAATCACTTATAAGTATTTTTCTAAATTTATGAATCAGAATGAGTAGGCGTATGAATCAAACACATTTAGAATGTTGTGAGTTTGATGTCAACGTTGTACTCATACTCATTGTAACCAATACTTATAAATCAATATGTTGCAGCGAGTACGAAAGAATCAGAGTAGTTGAATTTCAATTCTGTTGATTCATTCATGCTCAAAATTGCATGAGTGCTTATGAGTAGCGGAAAAAGGATTCATTGCTGATCTCTGCTGCGAACGAATGATTTTTGAGAAGATTTTTATGGCAATTTTTATTAACTCTCAGTTTTTGGTTAGGAATTTGGGCAGTATCCTAAGGAATATTTTGAAATATTTATTTGTGGTTAAGGAACTAATGTTTAAACCGTGGCCTCATGTCTAACAAGCCAATATACATTAAGGCTACGGCGAAACATCAACTTGATTATTGTATTCGAAGTTTAAGAACCTAATTGCATCTCAAAGAGAGAGAGAGAGAGAGAGTGGGCAGTTCGTCCGTCTAATCATAGACTTTAAAACCACATTGCTGCAACTCTTTTATTAGCCCCTCTAAAATATTATTTCAATGCAAATGCGAGGAAACACCGACTTTTGATTTCTCCCTATTCAAATCAAAGCCCAAATGAACCTCAACACGGGACGGTTACAGTAACGAATTACATAAAATATTTGCCAACAAGTTGCCGTAGTCTAGTAGGTAGTGTGTTGGCTTATTAGACGTAAAGCCAGGGTTCGAGTCCCAGGCCAGACTTCAAAATAAAATACAAAAAGTATTTCCTCTCAACAGGTTTCTGGCAAAAACTCTGAGAGTAAATAAAATTGCCCTGAAAAAGCTTCTAAAAAATCTGTCATTCGGAGTAGACTTTAAACTGTAGGGCCCCGCCACTCATGCATAAAATTAACGCACACAACATAAGTGATATGAGAATCTGGGTCGTAATCCTGACTGAAGGGTTTTAATGACCAATTATGTATGCATGTGTGTATCATACCATCCGCTATCATTTTTCGAATACTGTTATGTAATTCTCTTCGTAATTACCGGATAGAAGTCAATCAATGTGTATCATGATGATAATAAATCAAACAATTCTTTAATATCTATATGTGTACCACAGGACCCGATTCTTGGTCCAATTTTATATTCAATTTATTCTAGTGATCTGCCATCTAAGTTGAAGTTCTGTAACGTTCAAATATTGTACAATAGTGAGCTTAATTTTCTGTTCAGAATTCTAGAATCCTTTTGTCTAGGAATTAATTTTAAAGAGCTACGTATACTGTAGCATGCCATTAATGCCATAGTATGCCTACCATTGCCTGCCATATCAAATAAAATGCCAAAAATATTTTTTAAAATATATTTTTTACTTTACAATACGATGTTCATTTTTGTTTTATTTTCATTTGTTTCCTTACAATTTCTGTGTGTATAAAAATGCAAATTCATCATCTTCCTTTTATTTTGAGGCAAACAAAAAGAGAGTGAAGCATGTGTGTCTTCTTCTCTGAATTATACTCATGGTCCTATTGCTTTATTGTTCTGTGCTGATCTCTCTCTTATTTTTATTTTTTGAACTTTAAATTTAAAAAAAAATAATCTCTTGTTTTGTAACTTTATTTCCAGAGAAATTTGTATGTGTGTGTGTGTGTCTGTGTCTGTGTGTTATAGTTGCCATAGAATTTATTTTGTTTTTGTGTTTCTTTTTTTTTGGTTCTGAAATGAAAAGTTGATGATTTATTATAGGCCTACTTTTTAAGTCTAAACTTGTGTTTGTATGTGTGTGTGCAAGAGAGAGAGAGAAAAAAATGTAATCTCACATATACCATATGCATGTATAAGTGTTGCCATAGAGAGAATGTGTTGTTCTGATATAATTTATTTTTGTATGTGTTTATAAGCCTGTTAATCTATGAGTATGTACGTATGCTGGCATACAAATGTCATTGACTTTTTGCTTATGTTATCGCTTACATGTGCATACAGTGAGCCTAAAAAGAAACTGAACAGTACAAAAGAAAAAAAATAATTTACATTAATAAAGTAGTGCACAACATAAGTGGTGTGAGAAACTGCGGGCTTCTTAGGGACAATTGCTGTAGAATGTCTAATGGTGAAAGTATAGTCACCATCAGCAACTCGTTTCCTTACCGTTAGCATCTTCCCTCTTTCCACCTTTCCTACAGCTGCACAATGCACTACATGAGTAGGGGTCATCCCCTGAGTGCAGGTTTAATAAAAAAATTGTGGCTTGTCCAATGTAACATTATATTGACTTGGATCTGAAATATTCTCTAATAGCCATAGTACCACGTTATCTCTAAGGCCGTAGTCACTTACTTACTTACATAATTAGCCATAACATCCCAATTAACGGATTTCGGCCTGCCGCAACACATCCTCCAGGCGCTTCTGCTTCTTGCGCGCCTACG
The DNA here is from genome assembly GCA_014635995.1 of Sarcophaga peregrina. Classification (NCBI taxonomy): domain Eukaryota; kingdom Metazoa; phylum Arthropoda; class Insecta; order Diptera; family Sarcophagidae; genus Sarcophaga; species Sarcophaga peregrina. The sequence continues at coordinate 77,551,677 of CM025791.1, forward strand.
TCAATTGGTCACACCAATCGATGACAGGGCTTCCTCGATTTGGTCCTTCCAACGGATACAAGGTCGTCCTCTTCGCCGACTTCCGCAGATCCCCGCATCAAATACCCGTTTCGCCGGAGCAGCCTCCTCCATTCGAACGACATGACCAGCGCAGCCGCTGGATATTGATACGCTGTACAACGTCCATGTCGTTGAGGAGCTCATACAGCTCACTATTGTAACAGATGCGAAAATCATCGCCAACTCGTACTGGACCGAAGATCTTACGTAGGACCTTTCTTTCGAATACTCTCAAGGCAGCTGCATCAGTTCTTAATAGGGTCCATGCTTCTGCGCCATAAAGAAGCACGGGTATGATGAGCGTCTTGTAGAGTATTAGTTTTATCTTGCGAGAGAGGTCTCTGCTACTCAATTGCCTATTGAGGTCATAATAGCACCTGTTGGCAAGAGTAATCCTGCGCTTGATCTCCAGACTGACATCATTTTCGGTGGCAACGGCGGAGCCAAGGTAAATGAGTTCCTTGACTGTATGAAATGTATAGTTATCGGCCGTAATTTGTGAATCAATACACCGCACGGCTCTACTTGTCGATAACATGTGCTTCGTTTTTCCCTCATTTACTGCCAAACCCATCTTCTTAGACTCCCGTTCAATAGCACTAAAGGCAGCAGTGACATCTCGTTTGGTACGCCCTATGATGTCGGTGTCGTCAGCGTACGCAAGCAATTAGACACTTTTTTGAAAAATAGTCCTATTGCGATGCACTCCCGCCTTTCGCAGAACACTCTCAATGACGAATTTGAAGAGGTCGCATGATAAGGGATCGCCTGGTCTGAAACCTCGCACGGTTCAAAAGGTTCGGAGAGGTCCATTCCTACCTTGACGGAGCTGCAGGAATTGCTCAACGTCATTCTGCATAACCTTATCAGCTTCGCAGGTATATCGAGCTCAGACATTACGGCAAAAACACGATCCCTTATGGGGCTATCGAAAGCAGCCCTATAGTCGACAAAAAGATGGCGTGTGACGACTTGATAAGGCCGTAGTCAGCCTTATTTTTAGCACAAGCGCCAGCATATGGGATAAGGCAATAACAATATCCTGTCATAGAAGCCAACACCCAATATTTGTAGCCAAATGGCGACCATAATATGCGATCATCTGTTCATCCACAGAAAGACTATGAGAAAATATGCCAAATTGAATGAATTTTTTATTCAATGCATTGTTTAATGGAGTAATTTTGGCAAAATTATCATTCTAGTCAAGATTATTATTATCACCAACGTGTTATATTCAATAAAACTTTCAAAAATAGCTTAACTATGTTGTTTAGCCGTCATATAACAAATCGAAAAAAATTTAATTTTAGAACACACTTATGCCGAAGTGGTTAGAAAAATACCCATGCCCTATAGAGGCCCCACGACCTCTATAAAAAAAAATAAGAATATTCACATCAATACAAATATTCCAAATATTCCAAATATTTGTGGCAAATTGCACCGAAATCAGACCATGGATTCTGGGATCAAGCGTTACTGGGTTAAGTGCTTATTCTTAGCGTACAGTTTCTTTTGACTCCCACTGTATGATGAGCATTATAAATGTATTTTGTTAGTAAGTATATCAGTTTAAGTAGTAAATTTATATTTATTTTTGACAGTTTGAATGTTTCTCTTTGCATCTACACATATTCACATACATCCATACATATGTGTGTGTGAGTGCCTGTGACTTTGAGATAGTGCCACTTTTAACTTAAAAATTTCCCCTTCCTTTCTCTCTCTTTTTCTCTGTATTTCATTACTTTCCCTTTAGGCAGGCAGTAAATGTTAAATGTACATACTTTAGGAAATTATTTTTATTTTCATTTTCTTTTTTTCAAAATTATTTTTTCTATTTTTTGAAAGTTGTTAAACAATATGTCAAATGGAAGTGATATGTTTTGCTTTTTTATAATATTTCTTGTCAACAATTTGTATCAAGTGTTGTTCTGTTTTCTCTTCATTTTTTTGGTTTTTTTGTCTAGTGATAGATGTCTTTGACTTTGAGTATGTGTTGGTAAAAAGCAAAATTTTAAAAATTTTTTGACACATTAAAAATGTAATAAATTAAACAAATGTTTAGTTTTGGTCTTTCTCTCCCTCCCTCCCTCTCCAGTTATGGTAATATGTATGTTTATTCAGCATTTATAAAGGATATGCAGATTTTCCTAACAATTTTAATGCACTTGTTTAAACTAAAAGAATAAGCAGCAGGAATAGTAAATTAGGAATTTGTTTTCCTAAAATAATCGGGGATGTTCTTACAGTTTGTCACTTTGAATTCAATGTAACTCTACCAAGAATACTTGTGTTATCAAAAATATATGATGTTGGAGATACTTACTTATGAAGTCGCCGTGGTCTAGTAGGTAGTGTGCTGGCTTATTAGACGTAAAGCCAGGATTCGAGTCTCAGGCCAGACATCAAAATAAAATACAAAAAAAGTATTTCTACGGTGATTTTTTTCTCAGCAGATTCCTGGCAAAAACTCTGATAGTAAATAAAATGCCATGAAAAGTTTTTCAAGAAATTTGTCGTTCGGTGTCGACTTTAAACTGTAGGTCCACACCACTTATGTATAAATTTAACACATACAACATTAGTGGGTGTGAGAAACTAAGACAATTAATCCTGACTGAAGGGGATATGTAGATACTTGCTTAATAACATATTACCAGAACTATGCCTAGTATATTCTTGCGTCGTGTATACACAGAGTCCAAAGAATTCTCACGAATTCAACATTGACAAGTCGTCTTGATCGGATGATATTCCAGAATTTGTTATAACTTAATGTTGTTCGATACTCGCTCGTCCTTAATGAAACTTTTCAGGGTTGCGTATCAAATCGGTATTAATGAATAACGGCAGACAATACGGTTTCCGTAATTTCAATTCTATTGGTGTCCTATTCGAAACTTGCTTTAGGTGTTGGTAGTTAGGAGGTAGAGGTGGCCACCCATCCAAGAAAAATTCTTAGATGGACTCACTTAGACCACATTGGGCCCATTACCGGGATCGATTTTAAAAAAAACTCCCGGTATTCGGGATAATTCGGGATCCAAAAATCCCGAAAAATCACGGGAAAAGTCGCGATTTTCTCTTAATAATAAAAATATTTTGCTAACAAAGTCATTTCAATTATTAAAACAGCAAGACAAAAAGTAACAAAAAAGCGTAAATTAACAAAAATAATAATTATCCATGCATTAGTTTTAAGAAAATTACTTGGATTCCGTCAAAAAGATTAAAGCACTTCTCGCAATCAATAAATAGTTCCAAGATAGCTGTATGCAGCTTATAAATATTCACCTCTACCAGCTCCTGATGTAAATAAATCTATTTCTTTGGACAGTTGAGTATTTAAATCAGTTACCCTTTTAATTCGTTTTATAGTTCTTTTGCATTCTTCGATGCCATCAAATAATTTTTTATCAATGAAAGTAGGGTTTTCCTCATCTGAGATGCTATTATCGAAATCAAGTGATATAGATTTCTATTGTAGGGTCAAAATACACATGAATTCACAATCAAAAAAATCCCGGGATTCGGGATTTTGTGAATCCCTAAAATCCCTGGATTTCGGGAGTCGGGATTTCCCGATTGGCATCCCTAGTAAGTACCCAAGTACTTTATTCTCCTTTGGCAAAAAGCCGGTCATGTACCCAGTAGGCGAGAGACAGTCTCCTCCTCTTCCTCATCTCGAGGCAAGGTAGGCTCATAATGTAATGTCCCGTTGGTAGTTACTTCTTTCAATTTACTTCAAGCTTTCTGTATGATCACACTAAAGGCATGCCATCGAATGATTGCATATAGAATTCAAGGCCACCACAAGGTTCTGTTTCATTTACATTCTCTCGAGCCCTTTGCAGATGGAGGCGAAAAATCATATTACGAATAACATACTCACATCTGACATACAGTGACGAGCACAAGTGTGTGCATGTTCACAGTTCTGAGTTTCGTCATCCACAAAAACAAAACCATACAAGCAAATACAAAAAAAAAATTTATTTTAATTCTTCATTTTATTCTTAACAAATAGCAATAAAAAAACAATAATAAATGAAATGAATTCAATGAGTTTGAATGAAAAAACTAAAAAACCCACATAAACTCAATTTTGCACGTTTCAAGAAAATTCAAGAAATTAGCCCAATTTCAATATTTGGTCCATAGACCCTTATTAGAAAAAGCTTGATTTACGCAGTTTGAGATGCTTTCTACAAAATGAACAATAAAATCTTTCGGAATTCGATGCCATTTCGAATTTATACGATCCCAAAGTTTGACCATATTTGTTGGGGTTGTTTCATACTGCCCGAGCCGGATTTTCACGAATGGCCAAAAATTTTTTATCGGATTGAGGTCGGGACTTTGTGCGGCCGTTCCAGCAATTGAAAATTTTGTTTCCCATCCCATATCTTTACAATTTTTGCTGTGTGTTTCGGATCACCATCCTGTTGGAAAATTATTTCTTATTTGGGATAAGCACATTTGTCCATAAAATTCGGAAGATGGGCTTGTAGAATCTTTAGATAGTCTTTTTTCACATGATACCATCTACTAAATGTAGAGCGCCAAGAGGCCACCTTATTAAGCATCCGCAACCAATTATATTTTCGCTGCCATGTTTAATAGTTTGCTTCATATAGAATCTTTGAACACGTTCCCCAGGTCTTCGATAATAGCACTGATTGGAAACGTGTTATCTAGTCGGATGAGTCCAAATGTAACCACTTTCAGTAAGATGGAAAGCAGTACTGCTAGCGCAGATCCAGGGAACGTGTTCAAAGATACCATGTGAAGCAAACTGTTAAAAACACCGATGAAAATATTTTGGTTTGGGGATGCTTAATATGGTGGCATGTTGACCCTCTACATTTAGTAGATGGTATCATGTGAAAAAAGACTATCTAAAGATTCTGCAAGCCCATCTTCCGAATTTTATGGACAAATGTGCTTATCCCGAATAAGAATTTATTTTCCAACAGGATGGTGATCCGAAGCACACAGCAAAAATTGTAAAGATATGGGATGGGAAACAAAATTTTCAATTGCTGGAATATCCGCACAAAGTTCAGACCTCAATCCGATTAAAAATTTTTGGCCATTCGTGAAAATCCGGCTCGGACAGCACGAAACAGCCTCAACAGGCATTGTCAAACTTTGGGATCGTATAAAAGCGAAATGGCATCGAATTCCGAAAGATTTTATTGATCATTTGGTAGAAAGCATCTCAAACTGCGTAAATCAAGCTATTTCTAATAACGGTCTATGGACCAAATATTGAAATTGGGCTAGTTTCTTGAATTTTCTTGAAACGTGCAAAATTGAGTTTATGTGGGTTATTTTCGTTTTTTCATTCAAACTCATTGAATTCATTTCATTAATTATTGTTTTTTATTGCTATTTGTTAAGAATAAAATGAAGAATTAAAATAAATTTTTTTATTTGTATTTGCTTGCATGGTTTTGTTTTTGTGGATGACGAAACTCAGAATTGTGAACATGCACACACTTGTGCTCGTCACTGTACATAGATACCAAATATTCGAAAGGGGGCATTAGAATAGAGTCAATAGTCTAATGTTTCATTACCTCAAGAAGTATTCAAATGGTGGGTTTTCCTAAATATGACCTCAAATATTCCACCTTATCTGATCTCTATACCATTTACTTAATTGATCATTACAACCCTTCAGTCAGGATTATAAACTGGCTTCTCACACCACTTGCATTGTTTGTGTTAATTTTTATACGTAAGTGGCGAGACCTATGTACCTCCGAACGACTTTTTTAACTAACTTTACATGACAATTTTTATTTTCTCCCAGAGTTTTAGGCAGAAATATGTAGAGGAAATATTCTCTTCGTATTCCGTTTTGATTGGGGATGCTTGACAAGGTATTTGAACCGTGGCTTCACGTCTAATAACTTCTTTTAATTAGAACAGAAACCTATCTAGAGGGAATGTCACTAAAATCAGTCTGAAAATCAGCCCCAGCACGAAAGTAACAACATTAATCACATTTAAGGATCGCAATATCGATGACGTTGGCTAATTTACGTATATCAATATCTAAGGAATCAAATGGCAAATAGCTCCCTTCCTGACTAACTCTTGACATAGTAACGAGAGTTGACATGAATAGTGTAACCTGGAAGCTGCATGCTCTCTTAAAAAAGATCCTGTTTTGTTTTATACATGTAGTCTAAGAACGGACCTTAGGACAGAAGCAGGATGATTTAGTCATAGAAATTTAGTCCCAGCTCATGTGGAAACTCATAGTTATCTTTACAAGCAGATGTTTAAGCCATCGAAATATGTGTTCAATTCAATTTGGATAAAAGGTAACATACTGCTGTAGTGAGGCCGTAGTTGAAACAGTAGACTCTTATGAGGTTTCGAAGATGATATTTCGCTGTAGGCTGAATCTGAATCAACTAAGTCGAAAAAATAAGGTTTTGCTCTGTTGGGTCCGAGGTCCCAGGTCATGAGGGGTTTTCGATAATGAAGAGAAGAGCTTCCAAGCCGGTGGAACTGATGTTTGGAAAGGTATGCTCACCGATAAAGAAGGTAAGACTCTTCTCTAACCAAGTTAGTTTGGAAAAGAAATAACATGAAATTTGTATGGGATGACGTTGTAGGCTCAGTGTACACTTATGATATTTCGAATTGGTGTTGCCAAAAACTCTGAGAATAAATAAAATTGCCATGAAAAGTTTCTCAAAAATCTGTCGTTAGGAGTCAACTTTAAACTGTAGGTCCCGCCACTTATGTATAAAGTTAACACACACAACATAAGTAGTGTGAGAAACTAGATTCTGTGACAATGCGAATGAACATAATTTTGTCAGGGAAATAGACTTGGTGAGATATTGTAGAGATATCCTAAAAAGTACTTCTTTATTGCAATAATAATTTTAATAATACACCTCCCTGGGTGACTAGAGCTGAACTAAATACTCCTTAAGCGAAGACCATGGAATTATTAAAGACATGATTCCACAATATGTCTTCTCACGGAAATTCAGGACACCCATTCCCGCGAAAGAAGTCTAAAACGTGCAGCAGAGCACACTGTAGGTGACTTCGTTCAAATCTTCGCTTATGGCTTTAAATTAAATTAAACTATGGGTGATGGAAGTTTTTTTTTTTGTGATTCATTTGGAATAGCTTACGACACTAGATTGCCGAACCACAGTATCCTTTTTTACCCGGAAGATTTGTTAATACAGGCTGTAGCGAGTATTATTTAAGTTGCGAGTATTTCCGGAGGTATTATTCCCATACTTTCTGACAGTCAGGTAGCTTTTAAAGCTTTGAGTTCTAAAGTACTGATAGTTTAAGACAGTATACAGTTGTCGCGGGTACTCCTCGTACAACTACAGTTGTAGCTGTTGGTATGATATCCATATCGTATGGGTACCGGGACATAGTTATTTTATTTGTAATTGTACAGCCGATGAACTGGCCAGCTGTGGAACAACCATCGACCTTTCCGAAGAATTCTTTAATTTGCGAATCTCTTTAAAGACCTGAAAGCAATGGATCGCATTAGTGTAAGAAGGGCTGCTTCAGATGCAAGCAGAAGAGTGCAGAAATCACTTTCATTACAGGGCTTTGCGTTATGGGAACTCATGTGAGGCACATTGTATCCTGGCAAACGGTTTCTGAGGAAAATGTAGAGATGCGGAAGACAGTGTTCTTTAGCTATTGCGTTCATGCCTAGCAGTATGTCGAAGGAATAAACGGCATCTTGGTGTTTACCACATAAGCGATTAAAGGAACTCTCCGGTAGATTTCTGGCAAAAACCCTAAGCAAAAAATAAAATTGTCATGAAAAGTTTCTTAGAAATCTGCCGTTCGGAGTCAAGTTAAAACTGAGGGTAACCCCCACTCTTGTATAAAATTAACACAACCAACAAAAAGTGGCATGAGAAGCTAGATGGTAGTCTTGACTGAAGGGTTATAATGACCAATTAAGTAACGTATCTCCTTAAATCCTTAAATTTACACTCTAAGTGGAAGGGGCCTATAAAATAACAAATAATATTAAAATTTTCCTTTTAAACGTATTCTTTATGATTATGTTAAGCTTCAATTAATTAAATTAAAATGAAAAATTTTGCTTTAAAATTTCAATTTCTTATCTTTAGCTCACTCCTTAAAACTAATTTCCTGATAATGTTGGGCGTACTAAACTTCAATTTCAATAACATCGGAAAACATTATATGCCTTCTGGTAATGAAAACAAAAGATTCTGTTGATGCAACAACAAAAGCAAAAGAAAAATGGTCATGTCTTATAAATGTCAAAATATTGAATGATTAAGTGTCATTCATTCATTCATTCAGTCATTTTTGGTATTTGTTTTATAAAATTTATCTGCTTTCATCAAAAAACCCAATACAAAACAAAATAATTGAAAAGACAAAAGAAAATAAGACTTCATTAGTAAATGTTTTAAGGCAAGAAACTAAATTAATAAAATACTGTTAATTAACCACCCATGATGCCACCCATTCAATCACTTGTAGAATGTCTAGAAGAAACAAACCAACACTCTCTTCTATTCATTAGCCTGAGAATAACAACAGGGTGTTGTTTTGTGTTAAATAAAAGCCACATACTTTAGAATTATACAAACCTAGTTTAAACATATACATATACATTTACAGTATGTATGTATAAGTGTGTTAAGTTTTTGTGGTTACACAAGGCCTAACTGCCATATTTGTTTATCTGAAGCATTAACCTGTTTATATATTTTATGGTTAAAACATTTAAACTTTATTTTGAAACATTTTTTTTCTTTTCTCTCTTCTCATTCTCCTTTCTCTTCCATTTTCCAGACACACCAATTTGTAAACATTTAGATCGTGTCATCTTAATTGGTGCCTCAAAGGATGAAACTGTCGAAGTTGCGTGTGAAATACAAGCGGATCCACCACCCAGGTATTCTGTCACTTTAAAATTTTCAAACACTTACACATATAACGACACTCTAAAAGGAATAGAGACAACACACGTACACATATACCACATACTTATTTACACAATTATTCTTGACATAGTATTGCAGAGATTTAAAACTATTAAATGTTTTATAAATTTTAAACAATTTAAAAAAAATTTTAAATAAACAATACAAGAATAAGGTTAAAGGAAGATCGAATTACAATAACAAAACCACATAGGAAAATAAACAATAACAAGACGTTGCCAGATCAGTTTAAGTTTGAACCATCGGTAATTTGACGAATCTGACAATACTTATGTCATTCTATTCTGTCTCAACCTTCTGAATACATACAGTAGCGAGCACAAAAAATGCAACACTGTGATGCAGATCTTTAATAAGATCTGTTTCAAAATAACGGTAACTAATTTATCTATTTTCTTTTGCTGTTAATTCTTTCAATTATAAGTTTTCAAAGTAATCACAGTTTATTCCAAATTCTGCTTTAAAAAGTTAAATATTTTTGAATTAGTAAAAAAGTGCACCTTTTTAGGCGAGCAAAAAAAATGCAACATAATAAAAAAAAAATAGTTAAAGTAAGTTATTTATTTAATTATAATTGAAAATTTCTTAAATAAGTTATACAACATGTGTTTTGTAATAGAAGCAGCTCTCATCTGACAGCAAAACTGCAATCATTAAAGCCTTAGAAGAAGGAAAATCCATGCGTGAAGTTGCACACCTCTTTGGTGTAAATCAATCAACCGTATGTCGGATTAAATCTCGATTTTGCTTGAGAAATAGTGTGGAAAGGAAACCAGGTAGTGGTAATCCTCGAAAAATTACCTCTCGCCAAGACCGCCAGATGATTGTACTGGTTAAAAAAGATCCACGAAAGACCGTAGTGGACGTTGCTAATTTCACAAATGGGAGTCTCTATAGGCGTTCACACTGTTCGCCGTAGGTTGAAAGAGGCTAATTTGCATGCGAGACGACCCGTAAAGAAACCTCTCATCAGTGCAAACAATAAAAAGAAGCGCCTGGAATTTGCAAAACGTTACAAGGATTGGTCAAATGAACAATGGGCTAAAGTCTTGTGGAGCGATAAAAGCAAATTTAATTTGTTTGGCTCCGATGGGATAAATTTTGTTCGAAGACCGCCTGAACAGAGATATTCTCCAAGATATCAACTTCCAACCGTAAAACATGGCGGTGGATCACTAATGGTGTGGGGTAAGGAACGATATGTTTAAAAAAAATTATTGATTTTACGTCACGTATTTACAGGTGCGTTTTCCCGTGATGGGGTAGGTCCCTTAACTCAAATCGAAGGAAAAATGGGCGCCAAGAAGTACTGTGAAATCCTTGGAGAATACATGCTTCCTCATCTGCGGGAACAAATGCCTCCTGGTAGCATATTCCAACAGGATAACGATCCAAAGCACTCAAGTCGTTTAGCTCGAAACTTTTTAAGCGACAATGATGTCAATATTTTGGATTGGCCATCACAGTCTCCCGATCTAAACCCCATAGAAAATCTATGGAAGCTATTAGATCGGGAAGTTAAGAGGAAACATCCGTCAAATAAGAGACAATTAGAAGAAATTTTGAAAAGTGAATGGGAGAAAATATCCATTAACACATTAATAGCTTTAGTCGACTCTATGCCTTCTAGGTTGCAAGAAGTCATAAAATATAAGGGCTACGCCACTAAATATTAATTTTAGGATTTTTTTTTGTAAGAATTACTATTTAATTCAAATAAACACATTAAAATTTATGCTGTTGCATTTTTATTGCTCCCATAAAATTCGCACTCTTTTTAATAAATGACAAAATAATAGATCATTAATAAAAAATATTTACGTTATGTTATTGATAATCGGTATCTATAACTGTAGGGGATTAATAACCCAAAGAAATATTTTCATTGATCCTTATATAACAAAACTACTGTACATTTCACTTGTTAGGCCTATTTTGGAGTACGCGTCTGTTATTTGGAATCCATACTATCGTTGTCATAGTGATTCAATCGAGTCTGTGCAGAGACAGTTTTTATTATTCTGTTTACGTGGCTTAGGATGGGATTACACCAATGGGCTTCCGTCGTATGAGGATAGATTAGCTTTGGTAAAACTTCCAACTCTGGAACGTAGAAGATTTGTTTTAGGTGTTTGTTTTATTTTTAATCTGGTTAAAGGTGATATCGACTCTGAGTTTTTGCTTTCCAACCTGAATTTCAGCATTCCTGCAAGATTTACACGGCACTATCGTCCTCTTTCCTTAAATGTTTATAGATCGAATTATGCATGTAATTTTTCCTTTCCGGAGATTATGTAATGATTTTAATTCGCATTATAATTCTATAGATTTTAATTGTAGTGTTTGTAACATAAAACGTATCTTGTATTCTCGCAGTAATTTATAAATTATCGTATAAAAACGTATTTTTGTTCTAGTCTTAGATAGTTCTGTTTTTTTTTTTTGTTACCTAGTTCAGCTTGTGATTAAGTTCTGTAGCTGTTTTTATGTTCTAGTAGCCATAGCTTTTCCTTTCCCGCTACAGTCCGGACTGTGGTGTGTACGTGTCCCTGCGTAATGGGGACGAGCCCTCCGCGGTCGGGTGAGGGTGGGTTAGTGTGTGGCCGGGGACGTTCGAAAAAAGAAATATTTTCAACTGGTCACCATTTTTTTTTAAATTATCGCGCTTAAAGATAATTTTACCCAACGTTGCATTTTTTGTGCTCGCTACTGTATCTGCACTGAACATAATGAATCGCTTAGCCCTTGAACAACGTTGGGATTTATTGTAAACTTGTTTTCAAAACAAAGACAATCGGTCGGAAATTGCATAAAATTCGTATAAAATATGGTCACAGTGCCTGGTATATGCAAATTTATTGCTAAAGTTCATGAGACTTGTTTCATTGCTTACTGGAAAATATCCAAGCTGTGGCTAAGAGTTGGTGTGAGATTCCATCAATGGCAGCTTTCTCAATAATTGAACATTTCACGCACCAGTATACGTCGAATTTTGTGTCAAGAGTAGAAGTCGTATGACCATAGGTTCGTTCCCTTCGCTAGATGGGCCAAAGGGACACTGCACGATGACGTCGATTTTTGCAAAAAAAAAAAACATCATTTCGAATGGAGGTAATTATGGTGGATACGTTAATAAGCAAAATTGCCGTATTTGGAACTTAGAAAACCCACAGGTGGTCTTACAGAGGCCATTCTACACATTACGAATGATTGTTTGAGGTGGCTTGTGTGACCATTACAGTCACTGGAAATATTTATCGAACCATAACAACTAATTTTCTTATACCCGCTCTTCATGGTTTTAATGTGAATGTTTTTTGGTTTCAATAGGATAATGCAACTTGCCATATATCCCATGTCACAATCGATTTATTACGTTAAACGTTTGATGTCAATAGACCGGCAAGAAGCTGCGATTTAACACTGTTGGGCTATTTTCTGTGGGGCCCGTTAAAGAAAAGTGATGGTATTGCCGAGATACGATCCGATCAATCGAAAAAGTGCACGAAAATTCGTCCGAGCGAATTAGGTACTGTGAGATCAACTGTGACAGCCATTTGTGTGAATTAATATAACATTTTTAACCGGAAGAATTATGTTTCACAACAAGGAATTAATTTCAACAAAATTTCTAACCGTTTTTGTTACATTACATTTTGAAATTTAAAGTTATAAATGGCCCACCTTTTATAAATACTGCGAAATGTAGAAATGCAGTTATTCGCCTGCCTAGTGACGTAAGCTATTCTAAACGAATCCGAAAAAAAACTTCCATCACCCATACATACATACATAATTGGCCATTACAACCCTTCAGTCAGGATTACAACCTATCTTCTCACAACACTTATGTTGTGTGCCCTAATTTTTTATATGAGTGGCGGGACCTACAGTTTAAAGTCGACTCCGAACGACAGATTTTGAGAAGCTTTTCATGGCAATTTTTACTCTCAGAGTCTTTGCCAGAAATCTGCTGAGAGGAAGTCGCCGAAGAAATATTTTTCATTTTGATGTCTGACCTGTCATCACCCATAGTTTAATTTAATTTAAAGCCATAAGCGAAGATTTGATCGAAGTCACATATAGTCTGATCTTCTGCACGTTTTAGACTTCTTTTATCGGAATTTGTGTCCTGAATTTCTGTGAGAAGCCATATTGTGGAATCATGTCTTTAATAATGCCATGGTCTTCGCTTAAGGAGTCTTTAGTTCAGCTCTAGTCACCCAGGGAGGTGTATTATTAAAATTATTATTGCAATAAGAAAAAGAAAGAAGTACTTTTTAGAATATCTCTACAATATCTAACCAAGTCCATTTCCCTGATAAAATTATGTTAATTCGCCTTCCAACAGGAGCTTTGACAATTAATGATGGCCATCTTTTTGAAGAAAATCGGTAATTTTTATTTATTCAGTTTAATTCTCCATATAATCTATAGGGAGTTTGAACAATGACATGGGTTTTGTTGGCTTTGATTGCCGCTGTGGTTTATGAATTATTCGCAAACATCAGTGACTTAAGAAATTTCCACAAGAAAAGGGATAACAGGATTAAATCACATGATATAGGTCGCCTCAAATTGCTCATGCTGAATATCTTATGTGACACGTAAAGGAGTGCTGTTGAAACTAAGTACATGCCGTTGCTCATCGGAAAAAAAAAACTAGGTAATCTTCTACCAATTGTGATCGCTGGTGACAGTGATAGCCTAGATAATACATACATAATTGGCCATTACAACCCTTCAGTCAGGATTACGACCTAGCTTCTCACACCACTTATGTTGTGTGCGTTAATTTTATACATGAGTGGCGGGACCTACAGTTTAAAGTCGACTTCGAACGACAGATTTTTGAGAAGCTTTTCATAGCAATTTTTACTCTCAGAGTCTTTGCCAGAAATCTGCTGAGAGGAAGTCGCCGAAGAAATATTTTTTCATTTTGATGTCTGACCTGGCCTAGAGCCTAGATAATCCCATTCTCAAAGAAATATGGACAGGTGACGTCATCAATCCAATATCCACACCAAATAGTGACGTTTTGTCTGTTCACATTTCCAGAAATTGACTTCGTTGCTGAAGATGATTTTTGATTGAAAATTTGCGTCTACCAATAATGATAAAATAATCTTATTATTTACAGGTATTGGGATTTTTCAAAATACGTACATACTAAGGAGGCCAATCGGGAAATCTCGAATCACGAAATCCCAGGATTGTCTGGATTCACAAAAAACCGAATCCTGGGATTTTTAAAAATTTGTCCCCGGGATTTTTCAGGATGTGAATTCATATGTATTTAACCCTACAAAAGGTCCTAAAAACAAAAAATTCTATATCACTTGACTTCGATAATACCATCTCAGATGAGGAAAACCCTACTTCCATGGTTAAAAAATTATTTGATGGCATCGAAGAATGCAAAAGCCCTACAAAACGAATTAAAAGGGTAACTGATTTAGATACTCAACTGTCCGAAAAAATAGATTTATTTACATTAGGAGGTGGTAGAGGTGAATATTTATAAGCTGCATACAGCTATCTTGGATACTATTTTACCAACAAATTTTGATTGCGAAAAGTGTTTTTCAACGGCAGCGTATGGTGACAACAAAATTCCGTCAAGCCTATCAGATCACATGTTAGATGCTATAATTTTTTGTTAGAATCCAAATAATTTTCTTAAAACTCATGCATTTGAATACGTAGTGTGAATAATTTTTATTTTTGTTAATTTACGTTTTTTTGTTACATTTTGTCTTAATGACATAATTCTGATACACATAATTGGAAGACAAATGATTTTGTTAATAAAATAAAGTTATTATTAAGAGAAAATCGCGAGTTTTCCTGTGATTTTTCGTGATTTTTGGATCCCAAATTATCCCGGGATTTCGGGATCGCAATTTACAAAATCCCGAATCCCGGGAATTTTAAAAATCTATCCCATTTGGCATCCCTAGTACATACATACAAACATAATTGGTCATTACAACACTTCAGTCAGGATTACGACATAGCTTTTCACACCACTTAAGGTGGGTCTACAGCAGGGATGCACAAAGCTAAAACTGTAGTAGTATTGGTGAGCGAGAGAGAAATGCACTGAAAGAAAAGTTGTGTAAACTGAAATAAAATGTACGGAAAAAAATTTCAAAAAGCGAAATTTACAATAAAATATATATATACAAAATATATATACATATAATATATATATATATATATATTTCAAACATATCTTTGGTTTCGGTTTCCATAAATTCAAGCACTTCTTGTCTTAAATCAAATAACCGATTTAGGCAACCACCACGACTTAACCACCGAACCTCCGTAAACATTTTAAGATCATGGTGAACAGCATTTTTGTTTTTAAAAAATTCACGAATTTTCTGTGGGTGAGTGAGTGACGCCCCCACGTATTTTGTTCATAATTCTTTCTGCAATCTTCATTGAGAGGTGGTCAGTCAAAAATTTCGATGCGAGGACGGCCTGGTGGATAATGCAATGAAAAGCGTGGACAGAAACTTCATTTCTTTTAATTGTCCTATAAAACCTTCATGTTTACTTTTCATTACATTAGCACCATCCGTGCATACTCCAGCTAATTTATTTATGCCAACCACAGAAAAGAGTTTTTCATTTAAAACATCAAACAATAATTTTCCAATAACGTTTCCATGAAAAGTTTCACGGGAAAACATAGTTTCAAAAACTTTATTATTCTTGTCTACGCATCTTATACAAATAACGAGTTGACAAAGATCGTTAATATCTGTCCTGTCATCAAAACAACAGAAAAAAGTACAGTTTTTTAATTTTTCTACAATGGCGGTTTTTAAAGTTGCCCCCAATTGATCAGTGCGCCGCATAACACTACTGCGTGATAATGGAAGATTTTCGATAACCTTAAAATTAAGTTTTTGAAAACATTTATTTAAATTTTTTTAATAAACTCTCCATCAGAAAATGGTCCACCATGCCTAACAATATCCAAGCATATTAAGTTTGATAACTCTATTTTTAACAATTTATTTTCCGAGGTTTTATTATCCTTTTCTTCTTCGAGTAACCACTCTTTAATTTTTTCCAAATAAATTTTTTTATTTTTACAAAATAAATCTTTTTTTCCCCATCATTAAACTCACCCATATCTCTATGATAAGAGCGATAGTGCCTTCTAAAAGCATATTCTCTGCATTCTTTCAATATTTTATAACATAAAATGCATTGAGCATTACCAAACGCATTTTTATCATTAAATATGTTTCAAAAGTCATAGTAAATTTTTACAGTGCTTTTAGCAAAAATATTACAAAAAAAATTGTACACCCGCTACGCATATGCATTCGTCGCTGGCTGAGTGACGACTAACAAAAGAGAATAAGAATATATGTGTTTTTAGCTTGCGCAAAAGCACTATGAAATGAACATCATTGGTCTACAGTTTAAAATCGATTAAAAATTATAGATTTTTGAGAAACATTTCATGGCAATTTTATATAATTCCCAGAGTTTTATTTAAGAAATCTACTGAGAGAAAGTAACCAAAGAAAAGTTTTTCATATTTCGTTTTGCTGGAGATAACTGACCTAGGGTTCGACCCGTGGCCTCATGTGACATGAGTCATGTCTAATAAGCGAACAAACACACCACCAACTAGACTACAGCGACAAAATATAGCTACAATAAGATGGCAAAGCAGCGTGTCTATTTCTTGTGTTTAATATCGAAAATATAGGCTTCGATTACACGTCTCTTTTCAATTATTCATTCAATGAATTCATTCTTTTAAATCTTTAAAGCGTTTGACAATCAAATCTTATGGTTTATGGAAATAAGCTGTCAGGGGGTAAAAGTAATGTCATATGAATGAATGAATGGATGAGTATATGAATGTGTATATGAATGTGTGTATGAATGCGTGCACATTATAGGGATATACACACAAAATTAATGTATTTCAATGTGTACAATTTACCGTTGGTATGGAAAACGTATTTATTTTGAAAATGTTTACGTTTGTTATGGAAGCGTAAAAAAATTGGAGGCTGATTGCCACCACATAAACGTATGTATACTCACTCACACACTCACAACATTAGAACATCATCGCTTGTTTAACTTCCTGTTGAAGGAAGCATTTGATTAATGTTGTAAAGAAAACCAAGAATATTTTTCCCAAAAAGCGAAAAAGAGAATACAAAGAAAAACTAAATTAAAAAGAATAAAGAAAAGTAGAAAATATTCTTTTGCTTTTCTTGTTATTCATAGAATATAAAGAAACTGTTGTGTTTAGGTTTGCGTTTTTTTTCTTTAAAAAGATTTTCTTTTTTTTGTAAACTTTTCATGCCTGATTTTTATACCAAATAAGGGTCGCTTAACGAGGGTTTTCCTTTTCAGTTTCAGTTTTCTCTTTTATTGTTATTATTGATGAACGTAAAATCGTTTTCAAAACTTTGTTTTCTTTAAATTTACAATTTGTTATAGTTTTCTGTGTGTTTTTTCACAATTTTAACCAAAAGTTTGCATATTTCAAACATTTGTTGGCTTACAAAAGAATTCTGTGGAATAAGGTTAGATAATAAAAATTTTTAAAGTTTTTCTTTAATAGACAATGTGTTGCGAAAAGATCTCGAAACAATATTTGATTTTGATTAAATATAACACAGGGCGACAGAATTTTCAAACCAAGAAAACATATCACATTCTTTTAATATTTTTTGATACACAGAATCCATATCTATTCATATTGAGGTCGCCGTGGTCTAGTAGGTAGTGTACTGGCTTGTTAGATGTAAAGCCAGGGTTCGAGTCCCAGGCCAGACATCAAAATAAAATACAAAAAGTAATTTTTCGGCGATTTCTTCTCAGCAGATTTCTGGAAAAAACCCTGAGAGTAAGTATAATAAAATTGCCATGAAAAGTTTCTCAAAAATCTGTTGTTCGGAGTCGACTTTAAACTGTAGGCCCCGCCACTTATGTATAAAATTAATACATACAAGTGTGAGAATATAACATAAGTGGTGTAAGAAGGTAGGTCAATAATCCTGACTGAAAGGATGTAATGACCAATTATGTATGTACGAATTCATATCTGTCCTTAGAATTAATTTATCACAACTGAAAAACAAACTTTTTTGAATATATTCGGGAGGATATTATGTCTCGAATTGTATACAAGATTGATGGGACTTGCATTTCCAAGTCGAATCCAAACAACAGATATGGAAAGTTATTCAACGCAAAAAGTTATCTTTAAATTTTTATTCAACTAATTGCTGAAGAAGGATTATCAAAAAAATTTCAAACACACGACATTCTGGACTGTGGCTCAGGTTCCGTCATATTGTTCCCAGTATTTATACTTGTACCACAGCCTTTTCAATCCTATTTTATACCAGCCGTATAATTTGGTTTTTAGAGTCTCAAAAGCCTTGAGACATTCTAGGTCAACGTATGCTCTGTTTTCCTCATTCGTTTCCGACGATGCAATATTTCCTTTCACATTTGAACAATGGCCAATAGACAATAAGTTTTTAAACTGCATTCTACATGCAATGATATAAGCCTCCCTTCACACAGAGAATATGGACTCTAATCCTACATAGCTTGCCTTTAGTTACTGTTTAATGGCAGCCTGAAATGCCTAAACATAAATGACAGTGAATTGGATATGTACAGGAAGTACCAAACAATTGATAAGGGCCATGAAATTTGTCATGACAATTTTATATAGATGTCTGACTTGGTTTTTGAAGTGAGGGCTCACGTAATGACAATTTTATATAATCACAAAGCTTTTGCCAGAAATCTGGTGAAAGAATTTCGCCGAAGACATATTTCTCTATATTTCGTTTTCTTTCGAGTTGTTTGACCTGATTTGTGAACTGAGGCCTCGCGTCTAATAAGCCAACACACTACATACTAGACTATGCCGATTTCTAATAACATACCGCAACCATTTTATGATCACCATAATCATCCTACTGAGAGTACTGTTCGCAATGTGGTGAATAATTTGGAGACCACTGGTTTAGTAAACGAACGACAAACATCCGCACGTCTATGAAACGAGGGGTTTACCGAAAACATCGGCGAGGTTCATAAAACTATGCTGAGAAATTCAAAGCAACTAAATTAGGGTCGCTCACAACAACTCGCAAACAACTATGTGGTGTCGTCTTCAACTACCCTAGTAATTGAAGATGAAAGACCATAAACATTAAGTCACAGACGTATGCGAATAAGCTACAAGTTACAACTGCTTTTAGTGCTAACATAACTCATAATTTATGTGTGTGTGTAATGCAATCGTAGATAAATATGTCCGTATCAGAGATCAGCAATAAGTATTCAAAACGATGAGTAGATTCGAGTCATACTTATAATTTCAGATACTTATATGCATTCATACTTATTTTGATATCATACTCATACTATTCATACTCAAAGTTGGAAGTACTCATCGTATTCATACTTAACAATTCGCACGATGTTACTAATTTCGACTCTCCTTGACTCAGCATATACGCGAAGCACAAAATAAGTATGATTCGAATACGAACACCATAATACTCTCAAGAAGGTTGTGTATTTGCTTTGCTTTTATTGTCTTTGTCTTTCCTTTCTTCTTTGTCTGTAAAAGCAACAACAACAAAGACTGTTAATTTTGATGAATGATTCGAGTCATTCTAATAAGTATTAAAAGTATTTTTCTAAATTTAAGAATCTTAATGAGTAGGCGTATGAATCAAGCATATTTCGATTGTTGTGAGTTTGATGTTAACGTTGTACTCATACTCATTGCTACTTATATTTATAAATCAATGCTGTACTGAGTACAAATGAATCAAAGTACTTGAATTTCAATTCTGTTGAATCACTTATACTCAAAACTGCATGAGTACTTATTAGTAGCGAAAAGACAATTCATTGCTGATCTCTGGTCTGTATCTTTTGAATTTTACTGCGGAATGCAAAACTCATTTAAACTACTTAATCTGCCTTGAAAATCAATCAATCATAAGGGATTTTCTCTCAACTGTAGCGCTACTCAAACATGTTATTATTAACTAAAACGTCATTAAAAACCATACCAATTAACGTTAAAATTGTTATAAACAGTAATTCTATGGCATTAGCATCATTATCGCCATTTAAGACAAATCAAGCGAAAAGTAATAGAAATTGACGGTTTCTCCTGTGCTATCGTTTGGATTGTTCAACTGTAGGATATTTTCGAAAGTATCTGTTTTAGGAGCAAAGAAGAGAGGTAAAATATTATTCACAGTTTAATGAAGAGAACTAATTTTATTTCCAATTCTTTCTCAAACCAAGCTATCAGCTGCTGTTTATGAATCCACTTGAGTTTACTAATAAAATGAAACGAAAATTTCAAAAAATTTTGAAAAATATTACCAAATGATGTGTATCTTCTAAGCTAGCCATGGCTTAATGATGACCATTTCGGTGCTACTAGAATGTCTTTGTAGAAGTCTTCCTACTCTTAATTTTATCTGGCAGAGGAAAATTTAACGAAAAGTAATGTTTCCATCATTCCATGTAGCTATACGTTCTTATTAAGAGCTTCTTAGCTTTCAGTTTTAATAAAACAAAGTAGGTATAGGAAGTCATCGTAGTATAGAAGGTAGTGTATTGGGTTATTAGACGTGAGGCCACGGTTCAAACCCCAGTACAGACATCTGCAACAAAACGATATATAAAAAAATACTTCTTCGGTGACTTCCTCTCAATTGATCTCTGGTAGAAATAAAAAAGTTTCTGTCCTTCAGAGCTTATTTCCATGAACCATAACATTTGATTGTCAAAAGCCTTCAAGATTTAAAGGAATCAATTCATCGAATGAACTATTAAGAAAAAAAACGTGTAGTCAAAGCCTATATTTCCGATATAAAACTCAAAAAACACACAGGCTGCTGGAATAATCGATTAACTCAATCGATTTGTTAAGTCAATATAAACAGTTATATACGAGGTAACTATCCAGTCTTTTAATAACTTTTACAGTTGATAACGGCCATCTTATTGAAGTAACATTTTTCAAATTATTTGCTATTTAGTCAGTTTATTTCGTCGCCTTAGTCCAGTAGGTAGTGTTTTGGCTTATTAGACATAAGACCACGGTTAAAACTCTAGGTCAGACATGTTGAATGCTCTGGGCAGAATACTGAAAAAACTCTGGGAGAGAATAAAATTGCCATGACAAGTATCTTAAAAGTCTGTCATTCGGAGTCGACTTAAACAGCACGACTTGCCACTCATGTATGAAATTAGCACATAAGTGGTGTGCGAAACTAGTTTGTAATTTTGACAAAAGGGTTGTAATGACCAACTATGTCTACAAATTTTGCCAGTCATGGATAAAACTAATACACACAACATAAGGGATGTGAGAAATTAGGTTGTAATGTACGATGGGTCAATTTCGACCTCCGGGTACTGTACTTGCCTTAACCGACAAGTATACGTCCTCTAATCTAACTAGGTTGTAATCCTAACTGAAAGGTTGTAGTCATAGCTCCCAGATAAATAAAGCATCAAATCGTCAAGTATAAGAAAAAAAATCGTCAAAATCGTCAAGGACGTTCATGGAAATCGTAAAACTAATCGTCCCAAAATTCGAATCAAAATTCGGAGAACCGTTCGTTAGAATCAACACATTTTTTAGTGCCTTAGTTTCTTAAGAAAGTATAGGCCGGTGCCGGTGCCTAAATGTGTATTTTAAGAAAGAAAGCGAAGTTGCCTGTTAATGACGATAGGGTATCGAACTCTATTGATTCATTAGAGCATTGTTGCAATGTGGTTGATATTTCACTGTTCTATCGTTATTATAACGGATATTCCCAAGAATCATGTATTCCTACGTAAAACTCGCCATTTTCGGCGAGCAAATACATATCTGGTCGATTGGGCAGTGGATCGCACACTGCATTACAAACAAAATTCGTTCCTTTGTCGAACTAATTATATGACGAACAGCGATTATAATTTTTTGGCTTTTAAGGGATGAAAAAGACATAAGCTAGAGATCATCATATATATTATTTCTAAAGTACTTTTTTTTTCTGGTTGCAAATATCTCCCATATCACCGCGTGAAATTTAATGAATGATATCTCATTTTAAAGTTTATATGTAACACTAATGGCGAAAAATAATTAGAAATTGAAAAATTAATATTTTCATTGATAAAAATTATATTTTATATAGAACTGCATAATAATACTGTTGTCATTGTGATTACATGTTTTTGTTTAAAGTGTGGTAATACAGGGTCGCTTAATAGTAATACAGTTCTACATAATATAGTATGTGTTAAAATCCATTCTGGCAATACCGCTATTTACTATAATGCCGTTTATTACTAAGTCAATTATATATAAAATGCATATTAAATTGTAAAAAGCTGTTTTGGCTATTATTTTTATGTTACAAAAACGACAACTAACGGTGCGAAATATCGAAATGTCAAATTTGGCAGCTATAGTTGTAATGATCAACTATGTATACACACTTTTGGTATCATAAACGTGGAAACGGTCTTAGTATTGTAGATAGTGTGTCGAGACTTTGGGCTTCAATCAATGGCTCATTTTCTACTGCGGTTTCCTTTCAACGGTCTTCTGGTGTCGACTATAGATCTTTCCACACGTGGACAACATGAGTAGCCTGAGAAGCTAGATTGTAATGCTGACTGAAGGATTGTAATAGCCATTGAAGTAAGTAAGGTTGGTTGTAATAGCAACAGGACCATGATACCTGCAAATACGTTTTTTTTTTGCTTCACCAAAACTGTATTGTTTGTTGGAAAATGAATTTATTTTGCATTGCAATAATCCAGCAGATATTGAAAAATATTCTACGCCCATCATAAGTACATACATACATACATAATTGGTCATTACAACCCTTCAGTCAGGATTATTAACCTAGTTTCTCCTACTACTTATGTTGTGTGTGTTAAGTTTATACATAAGTGGCGGGACCAATAGTTTAAAGTCGCTTCCGAGCAACAGATTTTGTTAAGAAACTTTTCATGGCAATTTTATTTTATTTACTCTCAGAGTTTTTGCCAGAAATCTGCTGAAGGGAAATCGTCGAAGAAATATTTCTTTCATATTTTCGTTTTGATGTCTGGCCTGGGACTCGAACCCTGGCTTTTCGTCCAATAAGCCAGCACACTACCTACTAGACCAAGGCGACTTCATCCCATCATAAGTATCACAGACAAATTGAAGTTGCTTAATTCCAATCTAATATTTCAAGATGTACTTCAATACTTGTTATGAGTTTAACCCACTTTCGTTGCAAGTAATTTGACCTTTAATTAACTTTCATTTTAGCTCAAGAGTAATAACGGACAAAGTTTATGATTAAAAGTGAAAATTTATTAACCATTCTACTGAACCCCAAACTCATCAACACGTTTTATACTCTGCATATGGAAGGAGAAAGTAAACTACATATTGACATGGGCATGAGTACATAAAGCAGGTGGAAGGGACTCTAAAGTTTATTGCTTTTCATTTATTTATGATATGATGTTGTTGTTGTTCTTGTTGCTTTCTTAGATGAATGACTTGAATTGGATGTGCATGCATGAAATATGACATAAAAGTGGCTCATGTATATCATTAGAATGAATTTGCAGCACAATTCATCTCACTCTTCTGTCTTCGGTGAAATGACACATAAAATAACAAACGATGACGTTGTTATTATTATGAGCAGCACTTGTCTATGTTTATTAAGGGGTTAGTTAAAGCAGAACAACGACACTACCTGCCATGTCGATGCCATAGTTTGATGTGTAATTGGAAATTTTATTTATTTACGTAAGATTGTGTTTGTGTAGTTACACTTAAGATGGGATGACCGTAATAAATATGGAAACAGTCTTATGACATTTGCCAAATATCCATATGTACATAGGTGCATATGTAATGTGTGACTAATATTTCCGTCACAACTGTTACTATTACTTTACATTCCCATTCATATATTTTTATGTTTATTCTAGACATTGAATTTAGAATTTTTTTTGTTTTTATATTAAGGAGGTAAATATATACACGTTCTTGAAGACAATGAATTCCTTTATTGTTATCACCTGCTCTGTGTTGTAAATTTCAAGACACAGCTACACTTAAGCAAATTTTAAAGTGAATTTAAGCCTCCATTTAAAATATAAAATATTTTGTCATGAAATTTGTTTTTTATTCTAAAGTTTGAACGTTGACATTATTTGGGAAACTCTACATCATTTAACCGTTTGACTGCTAAGCTATTCTGGTGCGAACGTCCGAAAACTGCTCGAAAACCAGAATTAATTATTATAACAAAAAAATCTACAAAATTCTAATCATCTATGTATAAAGATAGACCCTATGAATCTCGTCTTTTGATTTTATTTTAGCTTTTTGACTAAATTTTTACACTGAAATTCGCAGCGTAAATGCGATTTTCGTAACAATGAACGCAGCGCTTTTGCGCCGCGTAGCAGTCAAACTGTTAAATGACCTCCACGCGAATTGTTGCAAGCATTGATTCTTTTGCGGTAACTTTCGACCACTTGAGCGGACACATATTGGGCGGTATCTCAGCCATAACTTGGAAAATGTTGGTTTTTAAGTGCTCAAGTCTTGAAGGTCTATTTGCATAAACACGGACTTTTGCGTAGCCCCACAAAAAAAGTCTAATGGTGTCAAATCGCAAGATCTTGGTGGCCAGTTGATATCCCCAACGACTTACAAATTCTAGACTTCTCTTATTTCGTTTTATACTTAGGTATTAGAAACCACAATTATATGTTTGCGAAATATGAGCATTAGCTGCTACACATACATACTTACATACATAATTGCTCATTTCAACCCTTTTATGACCTAAATTCTGGCACTACTTATGTTGTGTATGTTAATTTTCTAAAGGAGTGCCAGAACCTGCAGTTTAAAGTCGACTTCTGAGATTATATTCATGGAAATTTTATTCATTCTCAGATTTTTTATTAGAAATCCGCTGAATGGAAGTCACTGAAGAAATATTTTTTTATATGTGGTTTTATTTGAGATATCTACATACACTTTGTTTTATTAAAATTGGAAGATAAGATGCTCTTAAAAACTTCCTATATCTCGATGGGATGATGGAAAGATTACTTTTCATCTTTGAAATAATTCCATGTTCTAATGTCAAACATATCTAGTGCTAGCAAGTTAAATATAGACAGCAGTCCCTTTTTTGTGTTTTTTTTACGCCAAGGATAGGTAAATGTACCTAACCGTGGGGCCCTCACCCACTAAATCTCCCCTCGTCACGTGGACGGTTGTGCCCGCTCCGGAATTACGGTAGTATTACTTCGGAGTGTAGTCCTTTTAGACTTTGGACCCTGCATGCTTATATCCGCGTCAAGATTGCCTATCGAAGGTTGAGGAGACATGTAAGTGCCTTTACTATTTCCTCTCGATTGGTTCCCGAAAGGAATTTCGTTTGACATGCATACCAGTGTCATTAATGCTGGCGTGCCTACGTGTTCTGCAGTCTCAAAATCTCTCTTCTTCAGTCTTAGAATACACTCCACGTAATTCGCCACTGAGGCCCAATTCTCTCTACACGCAATCATAACTCCGACAATATTAGCGGCCGTTATCGTTTCGATCATCGACGTCAGTACAGAGTGATAGCTCTGCCAGCGTGCACATTCGAAGATAGTGTGTTCTGCATCATCAATTACTTCCCCTTCCTCGTAAAGGCAGTAAGGGGGGGGGGCGGTCTTGTCCATTCTTTTCAGATATTTCCTAAAATATCCGTCGCCCGATAGCATAACGTAGTAATTTACTTCTACAAATTTCCGACCAATCCATGGCTTTATGTCCAAAATAAGTCTCACCGTCCACCTTCCTCTATCTTCATCGTTGCATCGTCGTTGCCATTCTGAAATGTTGTTTT
This sequence comes from Sarcophaga peregrina, assembly GCA_014635995.1. NCBI lineage: Eukaryota > Metazoa > Arthropoda > Insecta > Diptera > Sarcophagidae > Sarcophaga > Sarcophaga peregrina. Next base: position 77,577,700 of record CM025791.1, read on the forward strand.
CCAGCCGATTTCGCCTTATAAATCTCAATCCGCTCTGCTGCCAGCAGATCCACAGGGATTGTACCTACTATCACAAGTACGGCTGGAGTGGACGTTGTACGATATACCAATGCGATACGTAATGAAGCCGTTTTCTGTACCGATAGAAGTAAGTTCGCCCGTTTTTTAACCTCTAGCATTTCGGGCCAAGTTTCGCTTCAAATGCTTCCAACCTCCATCAGAAGTCTCCGTCTCGCCGGTAGCGGGCGTCAGTAGTCCCTTAGATGATGTAGTTTGAAGACCAGCTGCTATCATGATCGTCACCAGCTTCATACATGCGTACTTTCATACTTTTGTGTACAATTGTACAGCGGCTAATTGCCATCACAACAATTCAGTCATTGTTTCTCACACTACTTATGTTGTGTGTGTTTATTTTCTATATGAGCGCCTGGAGATATAATTTAAACTCGATAACCAATTTTTTTCAGACATTTTTTCGTGGCAATTTCCTTTACTCTCAGAGATTTTTGGCAGAAATCCGCTGAAGGGTAGTTGGCGAAGAGATATTTTTTTTCATATCACCCCTATCATGAATAATTTTTTCCCTAAAATTTTTTCCCATTTCCCAAAAGTGCGATCATAATAATTTTTCCATAGAATGTGTTGCCATTTTCTTTATGTGTAACTCAGCGGTGAATGACATGCAAAAAAAAAAATGTTCCCATTAAAAATTTCGCCTTATCGTGAATGGATTTTTCAAAAACATTTTTTCCATTTTTTGTGTTAATTTGGGGGACTTAATTCCATCAATACATCCGATGACGCTGGCTATGCCAAATTTTCGGTAGAACTCCTGACAACTGGCTCTGGTTTCTTCTTTTGACGAATATTTTATCCATTCTGCGCACAGACATTTTTCAAAAGCATTCAACACTTTTGAGAGCACCTGGCAAAAACTGGATTGCATCATTCCTACTTCGTAATCTCTTCCAACACCTTTTTGGTATCCACCCTCTGCAGAAAAAAGTAAGTGAATGGCGGAATACCAAATGATTTTTTTGTTGGCAACAGAGAACCTATCAAAATAGCCAACAATTATGAAAACGCCGATTTATTCACCCTGTAATGTTGAATAAATCTGAAATGAAAACAAATTGATTTAAATTCTTTAAATAAACTTAACCCACTTACAATGTATCGGGCAGCTCTAATGGATTAGACGCATCTCGCAAAACACGACGAGCTATCCGCTGTTGCTGGATCTCCTCCTCTTGTATTGATATAATGGCACCAATTCTGAACATTTTTTTTTACATTTTAAGCTACAAATTTGTGTATAATAATTACAAAACTTAAATCTAATTACTTTTTATATCACTTACCCACATATTTTCAATCATTTTTTACTTTATGTAGGTTAGGTTAGGTCGTAGTGGTAGTTCTGATATCACAAATCTCACTTGAGTCCGCATGTCGGCCCGTTGTGATGCCACGGGTGAAACGCTGTCCCTGTATTAACCAAGTTCCGCCAAATCAGGGAAAGGAAGAAGTTGATCAGCGCAAGGGCTGCTGTATGTATATTTCATTTCCTTCTTCCCTGTTGTACACTCACTACATATTGATAGCAAAACAAACGTTCCCATGTATTAATTTATTGTACACTCACTATATATTGATAGCAAAACAAACGTTCCCATGATATTCACAAAGCAAATTTCCCAACATGGGAAATGGAAATTTTATGGGAATAAAAATTTCACAATTTATTCACGAAAGGTTGTTTGATAGCAAAACAAACGTTCCCATGATATTAACGATAGCAAATTTCCCAATGAAATGAAAATTTATGGGAATAAAAATTTTACATTTTGTTCACGATAGGGGTGATTATGTTTCGTTGAAGAAGTCTGCCCTGGGGTTTGAACCTCAGCCTTATATCTAATCAGCCATTACAATACCAACTGAACTACGGCGACAATAACGTCGTACTACCTTACCTAATTGGCCATTACAACCCTTCAGTCAGGATTGCGACCTAGCTTCTCACACCACTTATGTTGTGTGCGTTAATTTTTATACATGAGCGGTGGGACCTACAGTTTAAAGTCGACTCCAAACGACAGATTTTTAAGAAGCTTTTCATGGCAATTTTTACTCTCAGAGTCTTTGCCAGAAATCTGCTGAGAGGAAGTCTCCGAAGAAATATTTTTTCGTTTTGATGTCTGACCTGGGATACGAACTGCAAATTTTTGCTCAAAACAGAAACTTAAACTTACGAAGCCCGTATAAAAAGGAAAACCCACTGTTAGTCACACCCACTGTTGCCATGAAGAAAGTGCGGGAATTCTTTGCCAGACAAGATATTTATGATAAGAAAGAAGAACTTGTATGGAAGAAGCTTTGCGAATTCGCTACTCTTGTTTGCTTGTTTATTTTTTTATTGTTTAAGATGCTTAAAGTTTAAACAAAAGCAACATTTTTAAAGGAAAAATAAAAATGAATGGAAGGGGAGGTACGCATACAATTTCCAAAAGTTCAATTAAAAGCAGTTTCTACTTGCTGCTCTCATAGAAATACATTTAGTATGCGTCTCTCCCTCTCTTCCTCTCTCTATGCTGCTTGCCATAGCCAATTTGGTTCGTTTGTTGATACTCATTTCTTTTATTCTTGTTGTGCTCGTTTCGCTTTTCTTTCAAAATAAATTTGTTTTATAACTCCTCTTAACTCCTTAGCAGTTATTCTGTTTATTTGTGTGAAATAAAAGACGTCGTTGTATATGTTTTTTTCGTGTTTTTTGTTTTTTCTTTCAACGGGTAAACGGTTAAAGTAGTATGAAAAGCCGTTAGAATTTTAGGAGAAAGTACTTTCAACTTTGCTGTGCTGTGTCTTGTGCTGTATATAGTTTCAAATTAAATTTATTTTAAGTGTTAAAGATGCTGTTCAAGCAAAAACTTTACTTAAATGTATACCAGAGATGAAGAGAGAGAGAGAGAGAGAGAGAATAACAAAATGAAAAGCATAATAACAATAACAATAATAACAACAACAAAAACAACACTAACATGAAATGTAATAATCAAAAGTGAAAAACTTCAAAATAGAAATTTTAGAGCACATTGTGCTGTATTGTGCTCCTTAGTATGTCTGCTATTGTGCTGTTATGTGCTGCTATATGCTGTACTGTACTGTTGTGCTTTGCTTTTGTACTTTATGCTCATGAAGTTTATTAGGAATCCTTGTGAAGTTTATTAGTATTTCATTTTATTTTTGTTGTATCTGTTGTTGTTGTTGTTGTACTCATTCATCTATATTAATTTTTTTTTTTTTTAGTAAGAAAACAATGCCAAGAATTTCACACAGAAATTTATTGTCTGCATTGGTTTGTATGTTTTAAAAGGATTTTGAAATTTCTCTTCTCTTGTTATTAGTGTTTCATTACCATGAAGCCATATACGGTTTACTAGTTAATTTAAGTTGAAATATTTTTGCTTTTCGAATGAAAGCATGAAGGTATGGAATGTACTAGTAATTGGTAATCAATGAAATTCTATTCTCCTAACGTACCCCTTTACTTGTAAGTAGTAGCTTAAGTTGTTAGTCGAAAACTATAGCTATTGGACATAAAGGCAGTGCCAAATTGCTTTTGTTTCTAATACATTATTCGATAGCTTTTTTTCATTATTTTTCCTTTACAATTCCGATTATGATCATCTAGTTGCTTAGGCAGGAGAAACAATAGATGTTTGTTCTTACAAAACTGCTAGAAAATCAAAGAATAACAAATACTTCTAAGAAATTATGAGAGTAACAACAAACAGAAATCCGTTTCTAACAACAAAACTATACAGAAGACTAGACATACATACCCTGCAGCAAAGATTACGACCTAATTTCTCACACAACTTTTATTTTAAGGAGTATCATAAGAGATTTCTTAGAAACTTCTTCATGGTAATTTTATTTATTCTCTAAATATTTTCTTTGCATTTCATTTTGTTAGAGATGTCTGACCTGGGATTTGAACCGTAACCTTACATCTAAGAAGCCTTAACACTACCTGCTAACTACAACGACTTCAAGGAAAATAACTTTCTCTATATCCCACCCAACAACTTTGAAAATATTTAATCAAAATCGAGTCTTTTTTGATTTTTCTGCGCAATTAAAAAGCACGAATATGCGCTTATTTTCTGATCATAAAAGAATCCTTCGTCGGGAGAAAAAAGTGACTTCGAGCGACTCTTCTTAAAAAGTCACTTATGAGTCATTTTCTATATTACTTCATAGTAATTTTCAACTCTTTTTCTAGTAGCTTTGTAATCATTTTCGAATCACTTTCTGATCATTTATTAGTTTTATTTACCTTCGTTTATGATTCTTTTTTGAGTCGTCTTTCAGTCATCTTTTAATCGCATACGAGTCTTTTATGAGTCCTTCTATTGTCATTTATAAGTCATGTTCGTAATAATTTGGACTCGTTTTTATGTCATTTATGATTAAAATGTGAGTCATTTATTATTCGTACTTATGATTCCCTTTTACTCTCTTCAAGTGTTTTTATTAGGTTTACTGAGTTATACGTTTACACTACAGCGATTTCCAAAATCACGTTCGTATGAACTTTAAGTATCAAAGAAACGATATTAAGTTTACATTCGCGGCGTATGTACATCGACATCAAAATTTATTTAAAGAAATATTGTTTTTCGTTAAAAAAAAAACAAAGAAAAGAAAAAAGCGACTCTTCTTAAAAAGTCACTTATGAGTCATTTTCTACATTATTTCAAAGTAATTTTCGACTCATTTTCTAGTAGCTTTGTAATCATTTTCGAATCACTTTCTGATCATTTATTAGTCTTATTTACCTTCGTTTATGATTCTTTTTCGAGTCGTCTTTCAGTCATCGTTTAAACGCATAGGAGTCTTTTACGAGTTCTTTTGCTGTTATTTATGAGTCATGTTCGTAATAATTTGGACTTGTTTTTATGTAATTTATGATTAAAATGTGAGTCATTTAGTAGTCGTACTTATAATTCCTTTTTACTCTCTTCAAGTGTTTTTTATTAGGTTTAATCATCTACTTGCGCAAAATAGGTTCATAAAATATGTAATTACAATCACTTTTCAAACCCCTGATGTTTCTGTTTCTGATCTGTTTTTGATTAAGCGTTTTTCAATCTTCAGTGTAAGCAGAATATCATAATAAATAACAGAAATAAGAGCCACATTTTATACGTCGGGATGATTAATTTCCGAATGCAATACAATTTTTTGTTGTATTTTACATCGAACTCATTTTACTCATTGACCCGAATCATTTTTGAGTCCTTTTTGATTGTTTAACTGACTAATAAGTTTTTGATCACCAAAAGTACACTAAAAAGACTCATCAAGGTGATTTTTATAAAAGCAATCTTCCGAATGCTAGGTGGGATACTCTACAAGAGCTTTTTCAATATTCCCCAACAAGTAGGTCAGTACAGTCTGAGTGGTCTTGTGAGGGCGTGTTGAATACTGTTGACAAAAGTAGGACAGTGATGAGATCGTATCTCGTTGTCTAGAATCTTTTCTAGTATTTTAAGATCCAATGAGGTTAGGTATTAAATTAAATCTTCTGCAGTAGAGATCAATTGTCTACCAGATACCCACTAGTATAAGGAAACCGCAATGGAGGTGTCACATTTGGAATGTTATGCTGGTAGCACACACAGAACTCTGGTTCAATCTGAAGAACATAGAATTCAGAGCAAGTAAAAAATATTACAAAGTGATCAGAGCAAACTCCAGCCCCTACCACATATACTTCCTTGGGTCTGTCGGAGAATACACAAAAAAAAAACTGAAGAAAACTCTTCGTTCCCCATTATTTTCATTAAGCCAAGAAGTATTTGTTATACAGTCAACCCTCCTATAATGCGGTGAGGGTGTACCGCGTGATATGGAAACCTCGCTATAAGAAACTCGGATTTCAGGTACAAACCAGGCAAATTCGTAGCGTGTTCTATGGAAACCGTCTACCGTGTTGTATGGAAACCGCGTTGTATGGAAACCGCGCTATAAGAAACACAGAATTAGTACAAATCACATCATTCGTACCGCCTTATATGGAGGCGAAGAAATACAAAAAATATTTTTATTGAATTCAAGAGTTCATATAAGAATTGAAATAAAAATTAAACTAAAACACTGGCTTCCAACAAAATTAAGAAAGACTTGTAAAATAATGTGTAATTTTTTAATATTCATCCTCACATGGTTCATCTTCATTCATTTTCTTTCGATTGCAGCTTTTTTTTTCTAACTCCACTAAATCCTCCCCATAGGGAGCTAAGCAATTTCTTAACTCTCTTTTAAACTTTGTGATGGGGGCTGTTAAATGATCAGTTTGAATGAAATGAAGTTCCAATTGTTTAGCCAAATTTAGCCCTTTTTTCACATCTTGTAAATTGAGATTTGGTACCCATCCATTTTCCTTATTTTCGTCTATCAATGCATTTGAGGTGGGTGCATCAATCAATAAAATTGAACGTAAACCGCAAACTATAATAGTACCGCGTTATAGGAGGGTTGTCGCAATTTCAGCCCCGCGTTATATGGAAACCGCGTTCTGAGAGTACCGCGTTATAGGAGGGTTGAATATGCCTAGTTGAATTCAGTATTCAGAAGGCTAAGTTTACACTCAATTACAGCAGGGACAAAATAAGATAACTTAACCAGCTGCAGTACCAATTGGAAAATGGTCTTTAGAAGCTTAGTGTTCTCTACTCTATTGCGATATGAGCTGAATATAAAAAAAATATGAAAATTAATGGACAGTACAGAACAACTTTGAGGGAATAATGTAAGAACTTCCAAGTGAAACTCTTTCCAACATTGTCAGCTGATAGCGGTCATCGGGCAGAAGCTACATCTGATAAAATATTTGTTTTGTCTGTTTAGGCCAATCACTCTGTTTTGCTCCTCTATAAAATACAAAAATAACTACTTTTTCAATATATTTCATTGACTCAATTTTCTACCCCACTGTATGGTTTTAAACAAACCAAATCAAATACACTCACAGATATTATATTGAATTTACAGTACAACAACAGAAAAAAATGTTTATTTTTTCTTTTTTCAATTTTATTTCGTTTATTTTTCTCTTTTAGCTGCCATGTTTAGACGATTTTATTTATTTTTCACTTAAAATTTTTTTTCATTTCAGAACTTTTCGCTGGAAATTCAACAATTCTGGTGAAACACTTGATGTGGGTAGCGAACGTTTCAGTGTGAATGGCAGTCGAAGTATTTTAAAATATACGCCCGTAACAGATCAAGTGAGTTTAAAAGTTGTCTACTTTAGTTTAGTTTTCTGTTTTTTCTATTTTAATAATGAAACAATTTTAAACCATTGTTGTTATTGTAATTTTATTTAAAAATTTATTTTATTTTTTAATTCTTTTCAATCTTGTTTTAGGACTATGGTACACTTTCATGTTGGGCATCGAATGAAGTGGGTACACAAAATCAACCATGTCTGTTTCAAGTTGTTTTAGCCGGTAAATATAGGGCGAGAAAAACGAAAGAAGAAGAAAAAATTGAAATTTTTATTATTTAAGAGATTGAATTGTTTTATTTCTTTAATTTTAATTTAATTCTCTTTAATTTAAGAAAATTAAGAAAATATTTAAAATATGCAGCATTAACCCAATGATATTGAAAATTGAAGTTTATTTGAAAGTTATTCAATGAATTGAATGCTCTGATGACCTAGTGTACTTTTAATTCAAATTTCAAAATGAGATGAAACAAAAACGGTTTGAGATTTTGTAAAATTTATATTATTTATTGTGTAGTAAAATTATTCCGATTAGAACTGAAACATCATTTTATTCATATGGCTGCCATGGCTGAAACTTACAGTGCCTTATTCAATGGGACCAACTTTCGTACACTTTTTCGAGTGTATGGAGTCGTGTCTTGGCTTTAGCATCACGAATTAAATGCTCAATTTTTTCTCCTTTGTCAGCATAATACTTGTATTTAACGGCACCCCATAGGAAAGAGTCCACCAGTGTCAAATCGTCGTTACTTGAAGGCCAATTAACATCACTATTTCGGCTAATTAAACGCCCATCAAACCTTTTACGCAATAAATCGATTGGAGCATTTGAAGTGTGGCAAGCATAGCTGTCAGATTTAACACTTTTATTTATCGGGGTGCCATGAAAATAGTCCTATGGAGTCAAATTGTAGCTTCTTGACGGCCAACTGATATCACCATTTCAGCTAATTAAACGACCATCAAATGTTTTGCGCTTACGATTGGGACATGAGATGCGTGGCAAGCATAGCTGACAGATTTGATATTGAGGATATGAGGATTTAATCCCATAACACTTGTATTTAACGGCGCTCCATGAAAATAATCCTTTGCGGTCATATTGTAGCTTCTTGACGGACAAATGACATCACCATTTCAGCTAATTAAACGGCCATCAAACGTTTTACGCTTACAATTGGGACATGAGATGCGTGGCAAGCATAGCTGACAGATTTGATATTGGGGATATGAGGATTTATTCCCATAACACTTGTATTTAACGGCGCTCCATGAAAATAATCCTTTGGGGTCAAATTGTAGCTTCTTGACGGCCAACTGACATCATTCCGACTAATTAAACGACCATCAAACGTTTTACGCTAATGCAATGAATCGATTGGGGCATGAGATGTGTGGCAAGCAGATTTGACGAATTTGAGCTTTAAAAATATCATATTAAGGATATAACGATTAAAGTATTATATTTTTAACTTGTTTGCGAACAACTGTGATAATGTTTCTGTATTTTATGCCTTTTTCATCCTTTAAAAGCTAAAAAATTACAATCTCTGCACGAAGAGAGTTTCACATACGAATAGTCCGACTAAAGAACGAAATTTGTCCGTAAGTTATTGTGCGATCCACATACGGTGAGTGTTACGTAGGAATACATGATTCTCGGGGACAAGACTCTTATTTCGCTCAAGCAAAATCCGTTGTAATAGCGATAGAATAATGAAACACAAACCGCATTGCAACGATATTTCAATGAATGAATAGAGTTCAATACTCTACCATTATTAACGAGCAACTTCGCCCTCGACGAGGTCCAAAAAATAGTCGTTGAGCCAACGGCCTATACCTGAAAGTTGTATTCCATTCTGTTTCGGATATAAGTGGTGCAAATTGTAAGAAGATCAGATGAACTGAAGTATTCCTTGCACCGTCTTAAGAAGCTAAGACACTGAAAAATGTGTCGGTTCCAGCGAACATCACATTGAATTTTCATGCTCAGAAGGTCAAAAGCTTCTGTGGCAATAACCAACTGTTTAACCTTTAAACAATTTTTTTCTGAAAATAATGTAAAACATCTCAATTTTTGGAGACAAAGAAAACTAAATTCACGTTTTTTTATAATATTTGGTAATTTATTTAGCAATGCATGCAACGTAACGTATGAATGATATTAAATTCTATTATTAACGTATGCAACGAAATTAAATATTATTTTATTGCATACTTTTCAGAGTAATTACTCTAATATACTGCAGATAGTTGGGTGCGTATGAGTAATATATTTTGAAAATAATTCAATATAAAGTATACTGTCAATACGATGTTAGTCAATACATACCAACTAGGGATGCCAAACGCGATCGGTTTTTAAAAATCCCGGGATTCGGGATTTTGTAAATCCCGATCCCGAAATCCTGGGATATTTCGGGATAATTCGGGATCCAAAAATCCCGAAAAATCATAGGCTAAATCGTGTTTTTGTCTTAATAATAAAAATATTTCGTTAACAAAATCACTTGTATTCCAATTATGTATGTATATCAGGATTATATATATACATATACATACATAATTGGTCAATACAACGCTCCAGTCAGGATTATTGACCTAGTTTCTCATACTATTTATGTTGCGTGTATTAATTTTTATACATACGTAGTGCGACCTACAGTTTAAAGTCGACTCCAAACGACAGATTTTTGAGAAACTTTTCATGGCAAATATCAGAATTATATGTCATTAAAAATAAAATTTTAAAACAATAAGATAAAAAGTAACAAAAAAAGCGTAAATTAACAAAAATAAAAATTATTCATACGTATGCAAATGCATTCATTTTAAGAAAATTATTTGGATTCCAACAAAAAGATTAAAGCATGTAACATGTGATCTGATAGGCTTGAACGAATTTAGTTGTAAACATACGCTGCCGTCGGAAAACATTTATCGCAATCAACATTCGTTGGTAAAATATCTCCAAGATAGGTGTATGCAGCTTGTAAATATTCACCTCTACTATCTCCTGATCTAAATAAATCTATTTCTTTGGACAGTTGAGTACTAAATCAGTTACCCTATTAATTCGTTTTATAGAGCTTTTGCATTCTCCAATGGCATCAAATAACTCTTTATCAATGGAAGTGTGGTGTTCCTCATCTGAGAATCTATTATCGAATTTTAGTGATATAGAATTTTTTTTCCAGGACCTTTTGTAGGGTCAAAATACATACGAATTTACAATCCGGAAAATCCCGAAAAATCCCGGGATAAGTTTTTAAAAATCCCGGGATTCGGGATTGTGTGAATCCCGAAAATCCCGGAATTTCGAGTTTCGGGATTTCCCGATTGGCATCCCTAGTCAATACGTACGATTTTTTCTTCTTTTATTAATTTCCTTTTATTTATGAAAATCATTTAAAATGTACTAAAATGTAAGCAACTATCAACTGCCAGCCATCAAAAGCCTTTTATATTCTTTTTATATTACTTAAGGATAGGTCTTAAACACATATTAAATTAATTATTTTATGACATTTTCATTTATGAAATTTAACTTTGAGTACAAATAAGTCAAAAGTTTTTATTTTGCCAAGAATGAATTGAAAAGTAAAAGATTTCAACACACATAACAGAGGCAACACAAGTTAGGGGAAAAAAAATCAAGGAAATAAGTTACTAACACTTTCCAATAAAGTTGAATGCATTAATAAGCTAGTAAAAGAGTTCAAGTTCTCAAAAAATACTCCATCCTACCAAGGGCTATTGGCTCCCTGGTCATGTCTTGATTATCACTGAAATCACCCTGCATTTTGACGGCTGGAACGGAACGACATCACATCATCTAAATACCAGAGCACAGTGACTGTGTAAAGTAACTGCAGAGCCTATGAGCAGGCCAGGTGTGGCACAACCAACGAACTATAGATAAATTATCAACTTTTGGCACCACTCAGAGGATCTATAAGCTTATAATGAGCAATGAAATCGTAGATTCAATACCAGATCGGAAATTTTGGAAAATGGAAAATTTTAGAGACACACATTTAGTATAGTCGTCTAAGCCATAATAGAGCACTGCTTTATCGGTACGAATACGCGACGCATTAGTTTTGGATACCTAGAAACTGTCGGAAGGCTACTGTTCATCTATTAGGTATATTCCCTGTCGCAGGAGAAAAGATCATCTTTATGCCTACTAAATAGATGATATGAGTCAAATCGACACATCAAACACTCGGTGTTGTTCCGAAATTCAGTTAGAGTTAGAGACTGACAGTGTCAGTAAATAGACAGAACATAGCAATACTATCTGAGGTTGATATTATGGGGTTGTAAACTACTATCGCGGGGAACTTCTAGCTCCCTAGCTACATCGGAATTTTAGAAACCAGATTGCAAAGAGGGAAGCATCCACGTTTTTGATGGAGCCTTCTGTAGTGTGCGGGCAGCAGTTTGGAATGCTATGCTCAATGAAAGGGGTGAAAAATAGAAGCAAAGACTATTCTTAAACCAATTGGGTTTGAGGGGAACAAAACTTTTGTTGGAAAATTCTAACAAGGAGTGATTTGAGTGCTGCATCAGGCTAATAAAATTAATTTGAGGTTTATAACTGTAGTCTCAGAGTACGTTTATTCAGAGTGGGAGTTCTCAATCATCGGAAAATTTATTGAGATTAAATGACCCGCAAATGAAAGCTGCAGGATAAATTGCAGGTATTGGGTAAAGAATTGGCATTGTTGACATAGAGAAACATTCTAAGGTTTGTCAGGCTAATAGATTTGGAGGGGTAATTATCTGGATATTTTATAAAGAATGTTTGATGGCACTACCACCGATTCCATGATTGCAGTATTAAGACACCTCTTCACAGCAATAATAATCACCCAAAAATAATGGCGAACAGTTGAAATTATGAACTACATTTTCTTTCACTTCTTATGCTATAAAATAATGCACCAGTGCTTGCATGGTATAGGATTAGGATAAACCCCACTTTCGTACATAACTTCGACAATTCGCGTTATTTTCAATCCTTTCAATTGTAATATTTTCTGTGTGGAGAGATATATTATTTTGATTTCCTCGGCTTATACTTGATCCAGACTTAATATGCTTCACTATCTACAAACAACCACTTTCCTATATTATTTCTGCCGGTGTGTTATCTACGTCGGGTGGACCGTATATTGGTTTAAATTTGTACCTTTTCAAATCTGGCAATAGTTATGTCGTTCTGTTCTGTCTCAAAATTCAATACATTCGAACTTCCATAAATTGAATCACCATTATCCAGAAAAAACTTCAACATATAGAAACTTCAACTATATTTACAAATGATCAAGATGCTGTTGCCACAAGATGTGTTTCAACTTATAGAAACTTCAAGTAAAATAAGTTCAAATTATAGGAGTTGAACTATGTATTATCTCCACTGATCTTATTGAATCAATTAACGCATGAGCTACGTTGGGATTTATTGGGGCAATGAGGAACTACAGGATGATGTCGATTTTGGTAAAGGAAATCATCTTTTCGATTGGTACGTTCATGGTGGGTATGTTAATAAGCAAAATTGTCATATTTGGGGCTCAGAAAATCCACACACGGTCTTACAAAAGCCAATGTACGCACTACGAGTGACTGTTTGATGCGGCTTATGGAGCGGAGACATCATTGAGGCATATTTTTTTGCAAATAAGGGCGGCATAACCATAGTGGTCAATGGAGACATCTATTACGCCATGACAACAGATATTTTTATATCCACTTTTTATGCTATAATGTGGGCGATGATAACCCACTTTTTATACCCCTTCTTCATGGTATTAATATGAACAGCGTTTGGTTTCAACAGGATGGTGCAATCTCATGTCACAAGCTATTTATTGGGTCATACATTTGGTGGCCGTTTAATTAGCCGAAATGGTAATGTCAATTGACTGCCAAGAAGTTGCGATTTGTTACTATTGGTTTATTTTCTGTGGGGCGCCGTTGAAAAGTGTTATTCCAACCAACCACAGATAATTGAGCATTTGTAGGCAAATACCATTGATTCCATAGCCGAGATACGACCCCATACACTCAAAAAAGGACAAGAAAAATCTTCCGATCGAAAGAGGTACTGTGAGGCTAGCCGCGACAGCCATATGACTGAAATAATATTTCATTTTTAACCGGAACAATAGTACTTCACAACAAAAACATTATTTTGGCAAAATTTCAATTCGGTTTTGTTTTTAATTACATTTTTAAATTTAAACTTTTAAATTTCCCAATCTATACTTAATGGGTTAATGTTGCAAATAAATAAATATTTTCCAATGTCTGCAAATTCCAACACACTCACACATATACAGACGCATAAAGTAAGTAATTTAAATCGAACACTTTGTATTCTTGAAACTCTTTTAAGTGTTTGATTAAGATTATTGACAAAGTTTGAGTGTTTGCATGCTTGTGTGCGTATGTGTGTGGGTTAAAAGTCAATACATTGATGACATATGCCATCAACAGTTTATTTTAAAACTCAAATAAATATTTACTTGTGTTGTGTTTATTCTTTTTTTTCTCTCTTCCTTCTTTCTCTTTTTTACGAAAAAAAAAAATCTTGAAAAATACGACATGAAATCGTAATGATGACTTCAAAACCAATAATAATGACGTCATGTGCCACCACGATATAATACCCATGATAACAATGATGGCGTGCTGGCTCTGCATATGGTTTGAATTTCTTACACTCAATGGATGGATGTTTCGTATTTTGGGGCAATGCTGATATTTTTTTTTTGTGTTGTAAACAATGACAACTACAAATGATTGCGGTAACAAACAACAACAATACACACATCTATTATGCTTTTCAACAATTTATGTAAACATTATTACTGACTTTCAACTGTTGGCTGTACAAATTCGAATTACAAAAAAAAATAAAAAACAAATAAAACACCGTGCAATACAATAACAACAATGATGACAACTGCTGCAACTACAATAACAACATTTGCAAATGGTAACATAATTTATGCCTTTCCATGCTACTCAACTACGACTTCTGCTCACTACAACTCCAACTACTGTCATCACCGTTTTTAGCTTTACCCAACGCTGTTAGTAATTGTACGATATTCAATCGCACCGAGTTGAGTGTTGACATTCAATGCATACCCGGCTATGATGGTGGTCTTCCACAAATATTTGTTTTGGAAATTTTCTCAACACGCACCGGAATCACAAGGTAAGCATTTTAATGAATTCCAAAGATATCTCATGTTTGTCTAACAGAACTATTCCCCTAACCCTGCCCCTCTGTGCCACTGTGTACGTCTGACTGCGGTCATGTGTGTCCACAGCCGTCCTTTGCACATAGATGTGTATGTGTATGTGCTTGTGTATGTCTTTACCATATATGGGATGCCTGTGATGTTACGAATGCGTACAATTTGTACTCCTAGTGCTCATTCTTATTGTAGCAATTCTTTGTAATTTTTTTGCGTTCGTATTCACACACGCATGATTCTCTATGGCCAACCATAAGTATTAGATAACTGTTGGTATCGGTTAGCTTTGAAAAAGGAAAGACCTTTAATACAATATATCTTTAATTTATATACATTAGGGCAGGGCAAAAGTTGATTTCCAAAGGCGACTTTCAGTGCTTCAAGTATTGCTGATTTGCAGGCTTAAAGCAATGCCTTAACAAGAAAGTATTTCAGAGGTTTGAAATCGCACCACTTGGAGTACTGATGGACAGAACCACTTTTGAATACAAAGTTGATTCTGTATTTAATTGACTAAACTGTTGAATTGAAGTACGTGAATAAGTTGAGCCTTCTTGTAGAAACCAAATAACGTTGAACTGATTAAATTTTAGAAAAAATTCACTCAGCAAACCTAAATAGAGTTTGCTGTTCATGGTAACGATGATGCCAATGTTCATATTTAATCGATGTAGCTCCCATAGCCTAGTAGGTGGTGGGGATTCAAATCACGTTTTGAATGAAAGATAAATTTCAAAAAATATTTCTACGACGACTTCCTTTCAACAGATTTCTGCCAAAGACTCTGTGAAAGTAATTGAAATTACCCAGCTTCGGATTCCGAATCTTACGTGAACTTTGTTGACTGTCAGGCCGGCCTTAGGGCCATTGCATCGGTCTGGTGCAAATCACGACAGACCGTATACGTCTATGCTGGATTCCGGGTCATAGCAGAATACTAGGCAATGAGACGCTAGGTTAGGTTCGCTTTCAGGAGGCGATTTGATAGTTGGTCCTGACCTCCTAGTCTGCCACCTCTATGGAGCCATCAATGGATGGGTCATGGACAAGAAACAGAAGCGCTGAAGGGACGAATAGGGTTGTTTTGTCTCAAGGTGGAAGAGATTAGGTTGTCTGCTAGGCTTGAATAAGGTCAGCTTAAGGTCGTTTTTCGGTTTTATCACAGGGCACTGCCAGATTAGGTTACTGACGAGGATCTGGAACAGATCCCAGCCGGACTATTGGGGGCATGTTGCGATAAGGAGGAGTTGGAGACAATCGAACACCTCCTCTGTAACTGCCCAGCCCTTGGTAGATTGAGATTAAGGACCCTTCTTTGAGAGCATGAATTCAAAGTCGAGAGTCGACATCAAGGCTATACACAAATTCATTAGTGGCATAGGCTGGTTGAGAGGTGCTAGGACTTCATCGTTATATTTGCACTGTCCCACCCTTTCTGTTGTGTCTGGTCTGTGTGATTCCTCCGTTTCCCGAGTCCCAGGCCAGACATCAAAATTAAATACAAAAAAAAATATTTTTTCGCCAATTTCCTCTCAGCTAAAACTATGAGTCTAAATGAAATTGCCATGAAAAGTTTGTCACAAATATGTCGTTGGCAGTCGATTCTAAACTGCAGGTTTCACTCTTCATGTATAAAATTAGGATACATAACATAAGTGCTGTGAGAAATTAGGTTCGTAATCCTGACGGAAGGATTGTTTTCTGCGATATTATCTCACCTACTGATCGAATATTCTTCGATATGCAAAAGCTTTCTTTTTTTGGTTAATGGTTGTTGTCCGCGTTTATTTTCATGCCCATTGACTTGCACTAATGAATTACAATTTCAAGACCTCTTTGAGAGTTTAGAGAGTGCAATAAAATGTTTTCTCCAGCCTTACACTATGTCATCTGCTTATCCGTGGCAGTGGATCGCTCTGACAGTCTCAAGGTATAAACACATAGACAACAGATAACAGACAACATAAAGCTGCCAAGTTTAGAATACACACGTTTATATGAAGACGATTATATTCAAGAATGATAAACTAAAGATTATGCCTTGCGCATAATTTCCCATTAGATGACGTAGTTGGGCTATTTTAAAAGTTTCCAAGTCTTTTTCATATGTGAAAGTTAACATTTCTTCTGAAAGATGTGTGCATTACGTGAAAGTAGTTGGCAGCCCTGCAATGTAACTTACATTATCATTACCCAATAGGAAAACAATTTGCGTGACGTCATTGATTCAATATGCGCAGAAAGTTTTGATTATATTGAAGGCAACTCAGAAAAGCCTAAGACAACGACCTAAGCAACTCCTGCCCAAATTAAATTATTTTCTATTTTTGTGAGCAGCTAAAAGCAAATTAGTAATGCCAATACAACATAAAATAATAATTAAATAACAGCTTAAAATACTTATTGAAGAGAAATGTACAATTATTAAAATAAAAAGTCAAATTTAATTATAAAGTGTTTATTAAGCTAATTTTGTATGCGAATTCGTTTGATAAGCGCGCTAACCAAAAATATTTTTTATGAATATAATAATTAATTTGTGAAAGAAATTGTTTCTCAGAATACCAAGAGTAATTAATCATTTTTAAAATTTTAGATAAAATACATAGTCCATTGTATGTAGAATCGAATCAGACTCATAATTTCTGATATTTATAGGCATTCATGCTTATTTTAATATCATGGAACCTCTACTCATAGTCAAAGTTTGCAGTGCTCATCATATTCATACTTAACAACACGTCTGACGTTGCTGATTTCGACTTTCCATAATTCAACATTTACAAGAATCACAGAATAAGTATAATTCGCATACGAATACTAAAATACTCACTAAATGGTATTGTGTTTGTCTTCTTGCTGCTTTATCTGCACATAAGCAAGTCTTTTTTTAAATGGATCAACAACTAAGACTGTAAGTTTTGATGAATGATTCGAGTCCCACGTACCTTATTTATAAGTATTTTTCTAAAGTTATGAATCTGAATTAGTAGGCTTATGAATCAAACATATTTCGAGTATGAGTATGCTTAGAAACTCATTTGCAACCTGTACTTATAAATCAACGTTGTAAAAGTACGAATGAATCAGAGTAAATTTCAGTATTGTTGACTCACTTATATTGAAAATTTTATGAGTGCTTATGAGTATCATTGAGGATCTCTATCATATAAATATGTGATCATGCGGTTTTTGTATATTTGTGATTTTATTTTTGTGTACGTAAAAAATTCGATAGAGTGCCCACTGATATCTTTCGTAATTTAAATTATTGTTTATTTTTGTTTTTGATCTGCTGTTTTTTTTTTTTTGTCTGTTCTGTCTTCAAAGAATTTAGGCAGTCGGCATACTTCAGAGAAACAAGTTGGCATAATTTTCTATCGAGCTGCCAAGCTGCTCTCTGTCGTCTCTGTGTTTATAACTTCAGATCGTTTTGACAATAGTTAACCTATAGCCAGACTCCAGACATCAGTGGTAAAAGTAGTCTGTCCTGTGTTATGCTAACCACCGCTGGTGTTTTCGTTGTACATTTTTGTGAAAAAAGTCTGCCGTACTTCTGAATATCATATATGGTCGTTGGTCATCTTGCATACTTCCAGTGAGAAGTTATGTTAAGAAAAGCAAGTTGATCGTTATCAACTGTCAAAGTTAGTTAGTCCCTGTTAAAAAACTTTTTCGTAGCACCATTTATGTATTAGCCTGCGAACTTTTCAAACCAATTGCGAGTTCAAGAATTGATTTTTTGATTTATACTTTTAAAAATATTAAATGAGTCTTAGACCACAAGCTGTCGCCCTTACCCAGATAATAGAAACGCACACAAATTAAAGCATAACCAGAACTAAAATGTATTTTCATGTTGTCCTCAACTTTGGTTTTTCAGTTCAATTCAAAAGAGATTCTTTTTTTGTTTTTTTTTGTTCCCTACTCATACTTAAGCAATTCCACAAATTTTTTTGCTCGTATTGCAAAATGTTGAATGATTTATGAGCAACAGCAACAGTGTGGGTATGGAACATGGGTAGTAAACGTAGCATTTTTACAATATTTTACCAAAACAAACAAACATTTTTGAGAGTACACACACACATACAAAAACACACACATGTTAACAAATACACTTATACACATATACTCTTGTTCTCAGGCACATACTGTACTCGTAGAAATAAATGCAGTCTGCTGCTCTTAACTGCTCAAATATCATCATGTTTGTTAATAATAAGTGTGTGAGTAGGTGTACCATGCTGGTATGTTGGTTTAGTTTAACTATGTATGTATATGTTCACAAGTATAAATTGAAGAATTACTACTGTGTAGGTATGTATGCATGTATGTTTGTTCTTTTTTGTTTTTCTCTGCTAACATATTATACATCCATACAACTACAAAAAACTCTTAAGAAAAATCTCAAGTGGCTTTAAATGCTCTACTCATTCTCTTAAGTTTCTCGTTTAGAACCCTTATCATTTCTGTTGCTAGTTTTTGTTTGTCTGTGGGTCTGTCTGTCGATGTGGCGGCCTCCATTGCTTTACTATGTACAGTGTTGTTATTTTTGAATTGTGTTTTCCTCTCTTGGTTTTTTGGTGCATATTTTTGTGCGCCACATTGTTATTTTAATGGAAGTGGTTGTTAATTTTAGCGTTTTTGTCTCTATTAATGTTCCATTTTTTTTTTTGTTCTTTTTCTCTCTTATGTCTGCCTTTTTTTTGCGTTTATGATTTTTTGCTGAATGTCTCAACATTCTTTAGTTAAGAATTTATGTATGCTTGAGTTTATTTGTGCCCCCTAAATACCTTTATGTCATTTGAAACCCTCTTTTCACTGAAGAGGAGAAAAAAATAGAAGAGAAATATTATAAATATTTTATATGATGAAAGATTTATAATAGATTGTCAAGTGTTTTGTTATATTTCTACAAAAGAAAAAAAAAAATAAAATGAATATAAATTCCTTTAACAACATTAAACCTATAAATCTTTAGTTAAAGCATACTTTCAGGTTTAAACATTTTTTATATAGCCTACATTTTAGGGTATTTTGTCATTCGTCTCTGTCAGCTGATGAAAGTTTTTCTTTCTTTCCATTTTTTTGCTTAAAAAAACAATTTTTTGTTTTGGTGGTGGTGGTGGTGGTCTCTTTATTAACAGTCCTGGGAATATTGTCAAGCAAACCAAAAAAAAAAAAAACGTCAAATAACTGGAGCACAGTTTATAACAGTGCAGCTCCGGTAGCAGCTCTAAAGCCATTAGTTTATTTTCATCTTCATCTTGGCATTTTGGCAGATAGAGTATCGGTTAAAGCGGTTTTCATTTAATTTTTTTTAAACTGGATCTTGCAAATTAAGACTTTTTTCTTTGGCTTTCAAATGTAAATTGCACTTAAATATAGCCTTGGAAGGCTTATATTCTCAGAAGAGTGTTCTATTGTAAACCCAATTCAAAATCCAAATTAAAAGATTGCAAAGAGAGAAAAATAGACAGTCTCCAGTTACCACTCTCTATTGCCTGGAAAATAATGATTATGCAGCAGAAACAGTCTAGTCAATAGTAGTAAATAAAACTGCCAAGAAAATTTCTTTAACACTAAACCTACCATGGACAGGTCAAATGACCCATTTTGAACTTCTTGTCAGAATTTCTTGAAAACAACATTATCACATCGCCATTTGCCTTTACGACTTTTATTATAAAATACATCGAATGGGTTTTCCAAGATTTACTCCTCTCTTGTAAATTTTTTTTACCGAGAAATATATGTAATCTACCTTAAATACCGGTAAAAGGAATAGGAATACGTGAAGTATTGGTGGGTTTAGCGTTGCAAAACGAAAACTAACAGACAGACACGTTGTATATGTATGCACATATGTACCCATTTTTGGTGAGTTTGACGATATCGACTTTACGAACTTACCCACCAAATTTTATTCGTCAACCATCCCTATTCCCCTAAATATTAAATATAAAAGGTTTGCCACGCCTACTTTTACTAAATCGATTTTTATTTCTATTTTATCTAAACCTGTTAAGCTTTCGAATGAAAAAAGAGGGGTTAAAATAGGTTCAATAGTTCAAGAGTTATAGGTATCACTTGAAGGGGAAGAGTTGCCATGCCCATTTTTTGTGGAATTGTCGATGTCTACAAACTTACCCTCCAAATTTTATTCATGTACGATCAATAAGTTCCTAAATATTCACTTTTATCGATTTGCCACTCCCACTTAACATTTAGGGATATGAAAAATAGATATTGTCCGATTCTCAGACCTACCCGAAATGCACACAAAATTTCATAAAAATCGGTCGATCCATTTCGTAGGAGTTTAACCACTAACACCGTGACAAAGAGAATTTTATATATTAGATAATGGACACCTAATGGAGGTGGAACGCCAACTGTGGAACAATAATTTGAAGTTTAGGTAGACCATTAGAATTAGGCTGTATATGTGAATCACTTGGGGATTTCCCACATATTATTTCCACATATCCTAGTTAAGAGTGTCATTATAAACATACCGAAAAGAGCGATCTCACAGACAGTAAAAGACTTGAACATTATTTCTTTGCTCTCTATAGTTAACTAGACAATTGCCCACATAATAGTTAAAACGTTCCCATACAGTGTAGCACCAACTTCAAGGCATGAACAAATGGAATTTCTTTCCTATAAATCTACAAGCGACCATTGGAAAAGAACGACTTGCATGTTATCCCGCAATAAGAATAGCCTTCAATACTGTATTTATGTTTCATAGGTTTAGAGAAAACCTTCGATAAACTAAATCATGTCGTCTCAAGTGCACTAGCATATAAGATCATTCGTTCGAAAAATAGTACAATTTATTGAGAGTCAATACAGGAACACATCATACTGGATCAAACGTGAAAAACTACTAAGTGGGACAGATTTACAAAGTTTAGCGTTGGCAGTGGATGTAGTAGGTATTAGAATTAAAGTTGTAAAACCAAAAAATTTCAGCAATATTGCAACTTCCCAGTAAAGTTTGTAATAGACCCAGACGAAATACAGGACGCCATCTTATTCTATTATGGTGGTAGCATTATATTCACAACCAGAGAAGGGGACGAGAATATTTATTGAAAACTCTTCATATATTTGCTCGCATTAGGACATTTTGAAGTTCTTTATCACACATACATACCTAATTGTGCATTATAAAGCTTCAGTCACGTTTGCGAACCTAGCCCCCCCCCACACCACTTACAGGGTGGCTGATATATAACGTAACAAAGTAAAGCGCTATTTGTTTTAATTTTATTGTTCAAAATCAAAAAATTTGGGAAATAACATCAAATTTTAGAATCAGTTTAGATTTGTTCGAATTGGCCAGCTTTGGTACGAATTATGGCCTTCAAACGGCCGACAAATCCATCACAGGCTGCACAAATTTTGGTCCAATCCCGGCGAAGCGACGTCTTGAGATGATCGACACTTTGGTACTTTTTTTAGTGAGAATCTTACTCTCTAAAATGCCGCAGGCGAAGAAATCCAACAGATTGTGCGGTAGAAATGAAGCGAGGAAACTCCTTTTTATGTCATTCTTAGTTGACGCGTGCTGGGTGCGGTGGTGCTGAGTTCTGTTGGAATATCCATGGCCGAAATAGTTTGCCTGCCCAGGGCTTCAATACTGTCTTTAAGATATTTTCCGGATAATATTCGGCATTTATTTTGACCCCACGGTCGATGAATACGAGCATGGAGCGACCATCGGCCGTTACGGCGGCCCACACCATTACCATCGGTTCCGGTAGCCAATCGCAGGTGTAAGTTTTCAGCTGAACTCTTTGGCAAGTAAACCTGATCATTTTGTTTGTTCGGAAACTGCTCAATTTAGAATCGCTTCTCATTGAAGAAAACCAAATTCGGTAACTGGCCACTTTCGTGCAAGCGAAGTAACTCCTTGGCTCTTTCCCGTCTAACTTTTTTTATCCATCTATGAGCTCTTGCACTTTTTGGAACTTCAATGGCTTTAGTCCTAAGCTCATTTTTCAATATGTGTTGCATCCGTTCTCGCGATATGTTCAGCTCACGAGCAATTTTTCTACCACTGCGGCGTGGATTTCGATCAAATCTGGCCTTCACTTTTTGGTGTTGTTACCTTTTTTCTTCGTCCACTTTTTGGACGCGATGCAACACTGCCAGTATCATGGTAACGAGCAATGTTACGAGAAATACAAGATTTATTCACATTTAAATGCTGGAGGGCTCTAACGATAGTCATCTGTGGCTTTCTAGCCAAATATAAAGCAATCACACCATCACGCTTGAATTCCATCACGAAAAACTTTTCATTCAGAATGCAATAGATCGAAATGCTTTTGTAAGCTGGTAAATAATAAAATGAACTGTCACTGGAATAAATCAGTCAATTGTCAGACGAGCGGTTTACAAATGATAACAACCTGAAGTTGGCTGCAATACATATCAACCACCCTGTATGTTGTGTATATTAATTTTATCGATGACTTAAACCAACAGTTTAGGTCGACTCTAAACGACAAATTATTGAGAACATTTTTTATGACAGTCTGCTGAGATGAAGTCAGCGAGAAATATGTTCTCACATTTTGTTTTCTTCAAAATGTCTGGATAAAGGCTTTGAACCGTTGTCTGGTGTCTAATAAGCCGACACATTATCTACTAAGCTGCGGCGACAATAAAAAATGTTTACCGTTAGTCAAATAGGCTTACTTTAGCTAGAATATTTGGCAGGTAGGGGTTTCGGAAGGAAGGCCAGACAGTGCCGCCAACCAGTCGGAAAAATTGTAATAGTCAACAGTCAACAAGTTTTTCTACCACTAACAGGAATTTTGGTGGGACTTGTTACAGCAAACCAATCACTTGCTTAGCTGGAGCAACAGAAATATATTAAAGGAATGGAAACAATTCAGAAATACTTTGTGGAACCCTCTCAAGATACTTACCAGAGATCAGCAATGAATCGTTTTACCGCTACTCATAAGCATTCATGCAGTTATGAGTATGAGTGAATCAACAGAATTGAAATTCAATTACTCTGATTCATTCGTACTCGCTACAACATTGATTTATAAGTATAAGTAGCAATGAGTATGAGTACAACGTTGACATCAAACTTACAACATTCGAAATGAGTTTGATTCATACGCCTACTCATTCTGATTGATAAATTTAGAAAAATACTTATAAATGATTCGAGTGATTCAAATCATTCAACAAAATTTACAGCCTTTGTTGTTTCCTATACAAACAAAGAAGTAAAAAAAGACAAAGACAACAAGCAAAGCATACAAACAATCTTCTTGTGAGTATAGTAGTATTGGTATGCGAGTCATTGTGCTTCGTGTAAATGTTATGTAGAGACGAGTCGAAATCAATATCATTATGCGTATTGTTAAGTATGAATACGACGAGTACTTCCAACTTATCATATTATAATAAGTATGAATGCGTATAATTATCTACAATTTTAACTATGACTCAAACCTACTTATCGTTTAGAATACTTATTGCTGATCTCTGATACTTGCCAGAAAAACAAACCACAATTTTGACAAAAAATCTCGAACGTGAAAGCACCTTGCATTCGTATAAAATATTTATATGTCAGCGACATTTTATATTCTCCACATAATGTTTAAGTTGGTTATTAAAGTTATTTTATTTCAATTTATCAAGGCATTAACGTCAATTTGAATGAAAACTAGGTTTTTAACTTCCTTTTCTGTCACTTTGCCTTCATTCCTTCCCCAAGGAATGCTTAGTTGTAACTGTAAGCAACGCGAAGAGCTGTTTTCTGTCAAGTGTATAGGAGGATATTATAATGGAATTTGTCTTATTGTCAAGGCAATGAGTGTCTTCTCGCTTCACTTCGGAGCTGAGCAGATAATAAAATACGAAACTTTTGTTTTTCTCTATGCAAACCTAAGCACTGTATCAGTAGCAGCATGAGTATTAAAGTGTCATTCCAATGAGAATAAATAATAATATTTCTCATTTATTAAGTAAATATGAATATTAGAATAAATACTAAGAAAAATATTCCATTTTCTAACATTAAAGTAAGGATTTAATTCAATTTTTTAAAGTTTTAAGAAAAAATTTTTAAATTTCAATTTAAAATCAATTTTTTTTCACCCCTTTACCCCTAAAACCCCTGTACCTTTATTATTAAATTCATTGGAAAATTCTCCTCCACTTTGTTTGCCATTGCTTTCAGCAATTTGTCACACAGTTTTTGTTATCTTCTACTGTCATATACACGAATTTCAATTTATTTGCTTCCCCATAGCCTTGTTATACTCCGTCCTTACAAAGAAAGTCTCTTTTTTTTTGCCATAGAAAACCTCTTGAGTACTTTAAAATCACCCTCTTAAAAAGTCAAACGTTTGTCTAAGAAATTCTATTTGATGCGATTATTTTTTGTCTTTTATTATATCAATTCAAAAGTTAAATTCAACAATGTATTGTTCAAATGAAATATGGAAGAATAAAATTCATTCGCATTTTTAAATTTTAAAATTAAATCATTAAACATTATATTTCCGCTATATATTTTGAAAGGAAAACTAATTGGAAATAATATATGGGAATTATTATTTAGAATAATAAACAAACAAATGCTTTGTATTCATTAATATTGGGGCAAAGGAAGCAATAGTAGCTTTTTACACCTCCAAAACGATCTAAGGCTAAATCTTGGCCTATAGATAAATTGGCTCTATACGTAACTGTTTCAAACCTTCCATTATGGTGTGCATGATGTGCCCCTGCCAACTGATAGACCAAGTAAGCAGGCAGTCATTTGTCGTGCTTACCACGGCAATCTATTCACCTGCACACACATAATCGGTCATTACAACGATTCAAATCAATATTACGTCCTAGCTTCCCACACCACTCATGTTGTGTGTGTTAATTTTATACATACAGGTTGGCTGATATGTATTGCAACCAATTTCAGCTTGTCTGACAGCTGAAAGATTTATTCCAGTGACAGTTCATTTTATTATTTACAAGCTTACAAAAGCATTTTGATCTATTGTATTCAAAAAAAATGTTATTCGTGATGGAATTCAAGCGTGATAGTGTGATTGCTTTCTATTCGGCTGGAAAACCACAGATGGGTATCGTTAGAGCCCTCCAGCATTTACATGTGAAGGAATCTTTTGTTTCTCGTACCATTGCTCGCTATCGTGATACTATCAGTGTTGCATCGCGTTCAAAAAGTGGATGAAAAAAAACGGTAATAACACCAGAAATGATCCGAGAAGTGTAGGCCAGATTTGATCGAAATCCACGCTGCAGTGGTAGAAAAATTGCTCTTGAGCTAAACATATCGCGAGAAAGACTGAAAAGCACTGATTGAGCCTTACTGCAACCATCTCAGGCCTCTGCTTTAATAGAATGTCTGACGGGAACTAATTGAGCATAGAAAATACTGCCTCAGATAAGGAGAACTTGAAATGGCCTTAGTCTAGTAGGTAATGTGTTGGCTTTTAAGATGCTGTGATTCAAACCTCAGATGCCAAAACATGTCCAATAAAACGTAATTTGAATATTCTTCGGTGAATTCCTCTCATCAGATTACCTTGAAAAAGTCTCTTAAAAACAATATGTTGCTTGGGATCCACTTTGAAATGTATGTTCGCTTGTACAGGATGGCTCATATATAATGCAACAAAGTAAAGCGCAATATTTTTTAAATTTTTTTTAATTATATTGTTCAAAAGCAAAAAATGTTGGAAAAAAATGTTGCTACGAATTATGGCCTTCAAACGGCCGACAAAGCCATCACAGGCTGCATGAAAGTGGCTCTGCGGTAGTTTGGCCAATTCCCGGCGAAGCGCCGTCTTGAGATGATTGGCATTCTGGTATTTTTTAGTGCGAACCTTACTCTAAAAAAAGTCCAACGGATTGAGATCCGGATATTTTAGTGGTCATTGTGCGGCAGATATAAAGCGAGGATCCTCCTTTTTAAACTATTCTTGGTTGATGCGTGCTGAGTGCGGCGGTGCTGTCCTGTCTGCTACCGAAATGTTTATCTCCCAAGGCTTCAGTACTATCTTTAAGATATTTTCCCGATAATATTCGGCATTTATTTTGACCTCAGTGACGATGACTAAGAGCGTTCACGGCAACCGTTACGGCAACCCACACCATTACCATCGGCCGCGCTTGAGTTTTGGTGGCCAATCGCAGGGGTAAATTTTCAGCTGACCTCCTTGGCAAGTAAACCCGATCATTTTCTTTGTTCACAAACTGCTCAATTTGGAATGGCTTCGCATCGGAGAAAACCAAATTCAGTAACTGGCCACTTTCGTGCAAGCGAAGTAACTACTTGCCTCTTTCCAGTCTAACTTTTTTTTTTGTCAATCGGTGAGCTCTTGCACTTTTTGGAACTTCAATGGCTTTAGTCCAAGCTTATTTTTCAATATGTTTTGCATCCGTTCTCGCGATATCTTCAACTCACGAGCAATTTTTCTGCCAGTGCGGCGTGGATTTCGATCAAATCTGGCCTTCACTTTACGGATAATTTCTAGTGTTGTTACCGTTTTTTTTCGTCCACTTTTTAGACGCGATGCAACACTGCCAGTATCATGGTTACGAGTAATGGTTCGAAAAACAACAAATTTATTCGCATTTAAATGCCAGAGGGCTCTAACGATAGCCACCTATGGTAATCCAGGCAAATATAAAGAAATCACACTATCACGCTTGAATTCCATCACGAATAACTATTTTTCTGAATACAATAGATCAAAATGCTTTTGTAAGCTTGTAAATAATAAAATGAACTGTCACTGGAATAAATCTGTCAGCTGTCAGACGAGCGGTTTACAAATAATTACAACCTGAAGTTGGTTGCAATACATATCAGCCACCCTGTATGTAAACGAATCTAGCCCATGCAATATTTTAAATTTTACTATTTGTTTTTTACCAAAGGTATCATAAATATTCAAAGAACATCAAAAAAAAAATTTAAGTTTTTCATCTTTCAGCCGATTTGAGAATAAAGTTTCCGCTCCCTTATCTTTTATTTGATAACTTAACCACACAAATTTCTTTGTAAGAATGTATGTACGATGGTACAGAGAAATATTCTTCAATTTCGATGATGTTTTTTTGTTTGGTTTTCATTCTTATCAAATTACAAGGAGCCCAAAACTATAAAATCAAATGGTAACCTCTTGAATAGTAAATAAATAAAAATGTGAAAAACAAACCGCAATACGAGAAATAAAAATTCAACGCCAGTATCATCATCATCATGATCATTACGACCATCAAAAGATATCTTCATTTGAATATAATTTTAATACGATTCCATTACCACAAATAACTCATGATGATGGGGTACTCCATTGCTGCCACTCTTATTCAAGTTCAAAAACACTTTCAAACGATGCTAAACAGATGTAGAAAAAAAGGGCAAAAGGAACACAAAATCATAAAAGAATATGGATTTTATAAGAAAAAAAAAATAAAATTTTATATTTGTGTTTGGAGACGGGATGGCAATATTTAGAAAGAAAAATTTCATATTTATTGATGATATTTATGAGAATTTGAAGATTTTTTATTTAAATACAGTAGTTTGGAAGCAGTTTTTTTTTTTGAGCCCTATTGTCCATCCTCCTTTTATGGGAGTGCTTTGTTAATTTCTGATATTTTTGGCCATTATTGGATTGATTCATGCAATTAATTTTGTTTTACCAGACTTCACAATCGTTGGGAAGGATATTGGAATGTCCACATGATTCACAGCTAAAACTCCTCAAATAAATCGCATTAGTATTGGTAGAAGTCGCCGTGGTGTAGTAGGTAGTGTGTTGGCTTATTAGACGTAAAGTCTGGCAAAAACTCTGAGAGGAAATAAAATTGCCATGAAAAGTTTGTCAAAAATCTGTCGTTCGGAGTCCACTTTAAAATGTAGGTCCCGCCACTTATGTATAAAATAAACACACACAACATAAATAGTGTGAGAAACTAGGTCAATAATCCTAACTGAAGGGTTGTAATGACCAATTATGTATGTGTGTAGTATTGGTAGACTGCCAAGCAGTACATAAACGTTCATGCGGACATCTTTCGAGTGGTTAAAAGTAGAAGCTCTCGCTATGAATCACCAATTGAAAGCCTTATTCTTATCCAGACCTCCTTGTAATCAGATTGTGTACTGTGGGTATTAGCAAACTTGGAGAAAACAAAATGAGTGCCTAACCTACCAACAGTTGCGTTAAGTAAGGTTAGATTAGGTGGTGGACATCCTCCAAGGAAGACGTCGAACTTAGGCCAGATTTCAGATCCATCGTGGTACCACAATTAGTGATATACGGAAGTCAATTTTTCCTTAGAGAAAACTATCCAAAATAATAGCCCAAAATAAATCTTGCTTTTGCAGCAACCCTTTTATATAGACGTTTGAAACCACCGTCCGTCGTCTCATGGCAAGACAACGGCGCAGATACATTAAGTGAAATACAGTATGTTTCACCACCTTAGATCTACAGCTCCTTAGTTAAAATGCCGAGCATTTTGGCATACCTACAAAAAGGACAATGGCCTGTAAATTTTCTGAGTCCCGTAAACGGAAATTTTGCTTACTAACATACCCAGTAAATCCCAACGTTGTTCAAGCATAAATCGCTTCGTTACGTTCAGTGGAATTTCGTAATAGAATAGAATGATGTAAATATTCGAAATAATCGACGGTTCATTTTAAACCGTTAGGTCCTCCCACATTCTTGGCATCGGTAGCTAGAATCCGTGGAATCATGAACGGACACACTTAGGCCTCAGACAGGGCCCATTGTGATACCGCAGTTTCACATTCTCCCCTAGTCCAGGAACCACTCGGAGTTTCCGATGAAGCTACTCAGACTTTCAATATTCTTGCATGACAGTTCACCCAGGTGCCTCCTCCGACCAATTACCAGGCATGTGCACAGTAGTTGAAGAGCAGTCTCATCCTTCCCTTCATCTCCATAGCTTCTGTTTTGGTCCAGAGTCCCGTAATAACCCCGATAACAGTGCTGTACCTGAGCTTAAGCATAGCCGCCGCGAAGCTCTTATTCTGCCTGTTTACAAGGTCCACGATTCCATTGTCAAATATAAACTTGCATTTCGATTGATTCCGAATAGATTTCACACCCAAGGGCTCGTTCCAGTTTGAAGTCATCAGTGTAAATTTATACGAGGTCTCTTGCGAGGTTCTCCGCACCATTCCTGCAGTCCTCCGTTTCCGGAGTGGATGTTCTAAATTACAGTGAGAAGTCATATTGCGGTGTCATGTAGGCACTGCTTCTGACAACCCCAAACTTTCCAAGGATCTTCGTATGGCCCAACCCCGATTCATGCCACTGTCCTGTCGCCCAGAAGCGCCTACTCACCTTAGCCGACATGCCCGTGCAGTAGAGGTTAAGCGGTAGAGGTTATAAGATTGTCTCCATAGCGAACGTAGGAGTGGTGCGCATGGCACCACTGATAATCATAGACAGCATAGACAATTGCCCCACATCTAACATCACTAGCAGCTCATTCATTGCCAGGATCCATAGGATAAGTGAGAATACTCCACCCTGTAGAGTTACCCTGCTTACTCCTCTGGTGATGAGCGAACGCACCAGTGTAGTAATCTGGATATACACTTCATCAGAGTGGCATGTACAATCAGTCTTGTCAGTGCGCCGGAAATTGAACCTAACTCCACGTTGTTAAAGACTCCTTCCATATCCAGGGAATATTCCACCCTGAAATAATATGAAATTTAATTACTGGGACCATTTAATGTAGTTCCTTTTAACCGAGAATTCATTATAAACGAGTTCGTAATAAACGAAGTTTTTTGTATGAAAATTGTTATTAAAACGTTGGAACTTGAAAATATGTACGTAATAACCAAGAATTCGTTATAAGCGAGTTCGTTATAAACGTTTGACGGTAATTGCCTGTATTTGCTTCTGCCACGTTGTCTGCGTCACATAAGAATGTTACGTATTAACTTGAGAAGACAAAAATGGATTGGAAATCATATTTTTCAGAAGGTTGTCTTAGATACATGAGATGTGATGTATTTTTTCTTCAATAATAAAGACAATTTTTACAACTCTTGCTGACCACTGTATTGGTACGGGATGTCGCATCATAAAAAAAAGGAACAAACAAATAAAAAATTGAAATGATAATCATTTGGTGGTCGTTTTTAGGAAAAGAGTCAAAAGAAAAGAAAAATAAAGAAAATAAAATCAAATGAATAAGAAAATAAATATGAAACTTAAACATGAAATCAAACCAAGAAAATGATAATTTTTAAGCATTTTCCCAAAAATAAATGAATATCATCAACATAAAATTATTATGAAGCAAAAATAAATAAAAAAAAAACAAGATATGCCAGTAAATATCGAACAAAAATCTGTAATAACTTTATTATAAAAAAGAAGATGATGATAAAGAAAAGGAAAAAAATATAAAAACAAACAAATATTATATCGTATGGAAATTGATTTGATATACAAATAAGGATAGAAATAAAAAAATATTTGAAAAATTTATTTAAGACGAGGGAGTCAGTCATTTCCCTTTATTTTATAACCTGCTTTAAAAATTTTACATCCATCCATGCTTTCATATTTTTCTTTTTTTCGTTTGATTTTTATTACAGATTCAATGTAACCAATCCGGAGGAGCCACAATTTTCATTGGAAAATTTAGATTCATTGACATCGTTAATGTCACAGGAAAATAATTCCCTGAAATTACGTATTTATGCCTTCAATCAGAAAGGACGCAGTCCAGCCTATCCATTAACGGATTTTATTATCGGTTCAACAGCCTTTAAAAATGGTGAGTATTAACTACTGTTCAGGGATACTAAAGTGTGTAAGCACCTATTGTTGCTGTTGCTGTTTAATTTAAGCCCCATTTTTTTATGGTGAGAAATTGTTGTTTAAAGTACTTTCAGTTTTCAAGTATTCTTTCTTGCAACCTGTCATTATTTTTTTTCTTTTTTGTTATTGCCCGTATGATAAATTTCTTCATGAAATCGTAAGATTTTCTTTTCAATCTTTTTTTCTTCCTTTGGATTTGTCACTCTACATAGCATATAAGGAAAGTTACTTAAAAGTGTACGCCCATTAAACTCCTATAAGACTCAATAAACAGTGGGACCTTGTTTTATTAAATTATGGTTGACATAACCTCAATCAATTTGGCCTAAATTTTGCACATCTCAACCTCCTCGACACCTCCTTCATAAAGAAAATTTTTTAAATATTTCCAGCCTATCATCCAAAAATATTTCTAATTTACCGCCTGCCATAGTCGACGTGTACTTCTCTATTGTAAATAGTGTGTTGCATTAAGCTAAGAGACGACAATGATTGATTACCTGGTGACATGTTGTATTCGACAGGTGTTTTTGAGTAATGCGGTTCCTCTCTATTGCCTCCCGTTTGTTTATGTGGCTTCTCCTTAGCATACCTTAAAGAAACAACACTTAGATTCAGTTATCCTTATAGAAAATTTTTTTTCTTTCCTTTCTTGGCATCCTTAGGATGCTTTTTCTTTTTCTGTTCAGTTTTTTCTATTTTCTTTTATGCTTGAGGCATTATGTTTAGTTATTTACCTTAACTTTTTTACAATTTTTTTTTTCCTTTTCTTCATTTGGTTTGTTTTTCCTTCTTTAAGTTTCACTCATTACTGTGATTTGAAGCATAACAGCGTTACGAGGGTAGTTAACATCAATCATGGCAAAATGCAACCGATTTGAAAAATTTTTAATGCAGTTCAGAGATATAAGAAGAGGCTAAAAGTGAAAATGCCATTGAGGTGTAGAAATACAGGGTGGCTGATATATAATGCAACAAAGTAAAGCGATATATTTTTTTAATTTTATTGTTCAAAAACAAAAAATGTTGGAAATAACATGAAATTTTAGGATCAGTCTAGATTTGTTCGAATTGGCCACCTTTGGTACGAAATATGGCCTCCAAACGGTCGACAAAGTCATTACAGGCTGCTCTGCAGTATTTTGGCCCATTCCCGGCGAAGCACTGTCTTAAAATGATCGACACTTTGGTATTTTTTTAGTGAGAACCTTACTCTTCAAAATGGCCCAGGCACAAAAGTCCAACGGATTGAGATCCGTAGATTTTGGTGGCCATTGTGCGGCAGAAATGAAGCGAGGAACCTCCTTTTTAAGCCATTCTTGGTTGAAGCATGCTGAGTGCGGTGGTGCTGAGTCCTGTTGACCGAAATGTTTGTCTGCCCAGTGTTTCAATACGGTCTTTAAGACATTTTTCCGATAATATTCGGCATTTATTTTGACCCCACGCTCGATGAATACAAGCGGGGAGCAACCATCGGTCGTTACATTGTCCCACACTATCACCATCGGCGGCGCTTGACTTCTGGTGGCCAACCGCAGGTGTACATTTTCAGTTGACCTCTTTGGCGAGTAAACCCGATCATTTTGTTTGTTCACAAACTGCTCAATTTGGAATGGCTTCTCATCGGAGAAAACCAAATTCGGTAACTGGCCACTTTCGTGCAAGCGAAGTAACTCCTTTCCTCTTTCCAGTCTAGCTTTTTTTTGCCCATCGGAGAGCTGTTGCACTTTTTGAAACTTAATAGGCTTTACTCCAAGCGTATTTATCAATATGTGTTGCATCCGTTCTCGCGATACGTTCAGCTCATGAGCAATTTTTCTTGCACTGCGGCGTGGATTTTAATCAAATCTGGCCTTCAATTTTCGAATAATTTCTGGTGTTGTTACCGTTTTTTTCGTCCACTTTTTAGACGCGATGCAACCCTGCCAGTATCACGGTACGAGAAACAAAAGATTTATTCACATTTAAATGCTGGAGAGCTCTAACGATAGCCACCAGTAGTTTTCCAGCCAAATATAAAGCAATCACACTATCACGCTTAAATTCCATCACGAATAACGTTTTTTTCTGAATGCAATAGATCAAAATGATTTTGTAAACTTGTAAATAATAAAATGAGCTGTCACTGTAATAAATCTGTCAGCTGTCAGACGATCGGTTTTCAAATGATAACAATCTGAAGTTGGTTGCAATACATATCAGCCACCTTGTATACTCAAAAATAATCTTTCAGTCAGTATTACACTTATGTTGTGTGTGTCAATTTTTTACATGAGTAGTGGGGCCTACAATTTACAGTCGATTCCGAACAACAGATTTTTGAGAAACTTAATTTTTGAGAAACTTTTTCATGGGAATGTTGTTTACTCTCAGAGTTTTTGCCTAAATTCTACTAAGAGGGCATCACCGAAGAAATATTTTTTCAAACTTCGTTTCGCTGAAGATGTTAGTAATTTGAGTAATACTTGTCCAAACCCTTAAGCCTAGCTTCAAATATACTTGGATTAAGAAGAGCCTCTGTTTCTGTTAACCTAGAGCATACCTTGGCAAACAACCATTAGTAGCATGGAAGCTCTTCAACTCACAAGCTCAGTTTCTTTCTCATTGACGAGAATTCTTACAAGGCCAGGGATGCAGAGGCGGGTAACCTTATTTCCATATTTAACTGATTTAATCTCAAGAAAGGCATATTGCTCAAATAGTGTATTAGCTTGCATTGTTGTGTCCTGTCTGTTGTATCTTCTGTTCAAGACGAATTGAAAATATCTTTCAAAGACTTGGAGGTTACCTGCTAATTTCCCCATGGGCTCAAAATACGTCAATAAAACCCGCTCCTGTTCCATCTAATCAACAAATGTTCCCTTCCAAATTTATAGAGGCTACTGTTTCTGCCTGCTGCTTTCAAGTTAAGCTTTGGTCATCTGCAATGAGTTAAATCCCAGCTATGCAAACACAAGTTAGTCTCTGGATATTGTCCAATTGTTGAATTGTTTTTACATTTGTTCTACCTATTATGTTAGGTTTAAGGACCACAGTGATTTTTAGACTACAAGGTATCTCACAAGAAAAAATTTACAGTATCACATTGCACAATCTCCCAGCGGCCAGTTTGCTCACCTCAAAGTGAGATGAGCATAAACCTATATCGCTTGTATAGAATATACGTTGTGATAAGCGCTGTGGGGCACGTAGCGCTATCCCATTAATACATGTCAATGGTGACCAGATTATCGAATTCCGACCAATATAAGTTGGTAATCACTAGCTTCCAATGCTACCCGTTGACAGTGATGACATGGTCAATGTCGTTCTCATGAATTATGGACCAATGACGGTGTTAGCCTAATATCTAGACCAAACATTCATTCATTTTTTAGAACGCACTGGACGATCTTGGATCTCATGTAGATTGTTATTGTCCTGCTAAATTTTTATTGTCGTTCCTTTAAGGTTAATAAGGCTGCCGTTTTTATTTTACTTTGCTTTAAGCCCGCTTGACTAAAAAGTGTTTGCCAGTTAAACAGGGCTTAGGACTATTGCACTAGGCCCCGCAATGGTAAGGTTAGTGGCTGCTGTTTCCTAGGAGCAATGCTTTTCGCCATGAAGTTATCATAGTTTAGTAGGTAGACTGTTGGCTTATTAGAGACGTAAGGCCACTGTTCAAAATTCATGTCCAGACGACGCCAACAAAAAGAAATTTGAAAAATTTTCTGGCAAAAACTTTGGGAATAAATAAAATTGCCACTCAAAGTTTCTGTAAAAATTGGAGTCGACTTTAAACTGTAGATACCAACACTCACACACAAAACACAATGTATGATCCTAACCACTAGATGATCACGGCCGTCAAGGACATAGCCTCGTTTATCAAACTTTCTGGCTGGTTTTCCAGCGTGGGGTAGTAGTGCTTTGAATATGCAGCCCTTGCGCTCTCCCTCATTGGCTCGGAGAACTTGGTCAGTAGAGGGACTGCGTTCACCTGTGGCACCACAACGGGCCGCTATGCATGCTCAAGTGAGCTTTTAGTATAAAGCTACCACACCAACCTAACCTAACCTAACACACAAAACACATTAAGATAAGTAGCGCGAGAGGCTAGGCCGCAACCCTGACTGAAGGATTGTAGTGGCTAATTACAAGGGATATTGACAAATTCAGGAAATTAAGTTGTTTGATCTTCCTGTGATGTTCGATGCAAAGTATTCTGCACATATTAATTCGAATGTAAATTAAGTCTCCTAGTTTTTATAAGCCGAAAAGTGTTAAAAAAATTTACGCAAAACTGTTTGGCTTTTTTGGTGGGTATGGTCGTCCGACACTACATAGTACACCAGCACTGTAACCCATAGTCTAGACTACGACAGTAAAGTTTGCAATCAGGGAAAGCCTTGCCCTTAAGCGGCTATTTTAAATCTATTTTTGAAAATACCATTTCGTCAATGCAGTCATATTTACGGTGACTTATCAATCAATCTACGTTTCACGAAGTATATGCGTATTTAAGTTGTCATTAAAAAAGAATTTTCTGTTGTAAAATAAGCCATTAAGGAAAACAAGATTGATTTGCTTGTTTGTTTTTGTTTTGTTTTGTGTTTTTTCTCTTCTCATTTTTAGTTTGGCTTTGTTTTGTTTACTCTTTCCTATAGGGATTATTTGTTTTCACATTTACGTTCAACAAGGCCTTAAGCATTTGCAAACCAAAGTAGAAACCAAATCTGGCTTTAACAGGCATACACACCATGTATATGAAGTGATTAGATGCCGGCTAAGGTTGTTCAAAATATTTCGATTTTTTTGTTTTTTTTATTTTTTAAATTGAAACGTTTAAAGGAAAAATAGAAGGATAAATACACAACGTAAATGGGTTTTAAATTACAACAAATTTTAGTGTAACTCACCAACCAACACATCAAAAGGAGTGTATTATTTTTGTATCCTTTAAAGTATTTGTTTTTTTTTTCCTGTTTTTCTTTAATGCCTCTAACAAATTGTTATTACCTGCCACTTTACAGGCTTATTTATTTGTATTTCACCTTAAATTTCGAGAGGATTATATCGAAAGTATCCCTGAAAACACTAGCTGTAATAAATAAATTGGTTTTTAGTCAAATTGGATTTCTTACATCATATTTATTCGAAAGCATTAAAGCTGTGAAATACATATTCCTTATACAGTGGAGGTCCTATAATTAGCACACTTAACAATATGACCTTTTTCCAGTAACAAAGATGATAAGTTTTTTTTTTTCAAAATTAATTTAAGGGTTGTGGAAAGACCTATGGTCTAGTAGGTAGTGAGCTGACTTATTAGACGTAAAGCCAGGGTTCGAGCCACAGGCTAGACATCAATATAAAGTACAGAAAGTATTTTTTTGCCGATTTCCTCTCAGAAGATTTCTGGCAAAAACTCTGAGAGTAAAAAAAAATTGCCATGAAAAGTTTCTCAAAAATCTGTCGCTCGGAGTAGATTTTAAACTGTAGGTCCCACCACTTTTATATTAAATTAACACACGTAGTGATATGAGAAACTAGGTCAATAATTCTGACAGGGTGGCTGATATATAATGCAACAAAGTAAAGCGCTATTTTTTTTATATTTTTTTAATTTTATTGTTCAAAAGCAAAATATGTTGGAAATAACATCAAATTTTAGAATAAGTTTAGATTTGTCTGAATTGCCCACCTTTGGTACGAATTATGGCCTTCAAACGGCCGACAAAGCCATCACAGGCTGCACGAAAGTAGCTCTGCGGTATTTTGTTACATTCCCGGCAAAGCGCCGTCTTGAGATGATAGGCACTTTGGTATTTTGTGAAAACCTTACTCTCTAAAATGCCCCAGTCGCAAAAATCCACAGATTGCGATCCGGAGATTTTGATGGCCATTGTGCGGTAGAGATGAAGCGAGGAACCTCCTTTTTAAGCCACTCTTGGTTAACGCGTGCTGAGTGCGGCGACGCTGAATCCTGTTGTAATGTCCATGGTCTGCGGCCGAAATATTTGTCTGCCAAGGGCTTCAATACTGTCTTTAAGACATTTTCCCGTTAATATTCGGCATTTATTTTGACCCCACGGTCGATGAATACGAGCGGAGGGCGATCATCGGCCGTTACGGCGGCCCACATTATTACCGTCAGCGGTGCTTGAGTTCTGGTGGTCAATCGCAGGTGTACATTTTCAGCTGACCTCTTTGGCAAGTAAACCACATCATTTTGTTTTTTCACAAACTGCTTAATTTGGAAATTCGATTACTGGCCACTTTCGTGCATGCGAAGTAACTCCTTTGCTCTTTCCAGTCTAACTCTTTTCTGTCCATCAGTGAGCTCTTACACTTTTTGGAACTTCAATGGCTTTAGTCCAAGCTCATTTTTCAATATGTGTTGCATCCGTTCTTGCGAGCAATTTTTCTACCACAGCAGTGTGGATTTCAATCAAATCTGGCCTTTACTTTTCGGATCATTTCTGGTGTTGTTACCGTTTTTTTCGTCCACTTTTTGGACGAGATGTAACACTGCCAGTATCATGGTAACGAGCAATGGTAGGGGAAACAGAAGATTTATTCACATTTAAATGCTTGAGGGCTCTAACGATAGCCACCTGTGGTTTTCCAGCCAGATACAAAGCAATCACACTATCACGCTTGAATTCCATCACGAATGACTTTTTTTCTGAATGCAATAGATCAAAATGTTTTTGTAAGCTTGTAAATAATCAAATGAACTGTCACAGGAATAAATCTGTCAGCTGTTGGACGAGCGGTTTACCAATGATAACTTCCTGAAGTTGGTTGCAATACATATCAGCCATCCTGTATGTTCTTTATCGTGAAGCACAGTTGTTCCCTTTACAAATGGAATATTATTTCATTCATATTGCTACCGTGGCTGGCCTCACCGTACCCCATCTAATCGCACCAAATTTCGCAAACTGTTTCGAATGTATAGGACAATGGTATTACGAATTTTTGCCTTCAAGTGCCATATTATCTCAAAACACTTTTCTTCAGCGATGCCCCACAGAAAATAGTTCAACGGTGTCAAATCGCAACTTCTTGGAAGCGTTTCGACTAACTAAACGGCCATTAACCTTTATGTCAACAGATAAAAAAATTATACTTACGTCAACAGATGCATACCCGGGTATGTCCATGCATTTTATATGGAATTTCTTTTGTTTCTAAGTTTATTTCTCTTTTACTTATGTTTTGTTTTGTTGCATTGTTTTGTTTCTGTTTAAGTTTGGATTTGTTTGTTCAATTTTGCTACAATATTGCTTATCCAAATATATCGAGCTGCGATTAGCGTGCGGTATTTTTGGGATATAAGGCGGTTTACACGTTTTGACAAGAAAAACACCCGTCGATAGCGTCAAAAAAACCGACATAGCTGCAGCCATAACCAACTTATATTTAATGCTGAATGAGAATCTACACAACAATTACGTACCAGTTCCAAACGTGACGAGCAGTCGTATTCCTACCGTGGTAGTACTGGGCTTACCCAGTACATACCATCGAAATCCGCCGAGTACGGATGTGTGACTGCGTTGCTTGCGTTTGGAGGCAATCGGCGAACGTGATAAAAAACTTAGGCTAGAGGGTAGTGAAGATCTTGTGCGTCAATCTTTTTCATGGGAGTGGACGGAATATTGTTTGTGATAATTCCTCCACAACTTATTATCGAAAAGTCTAATAATGGACAGTAGTTTATCAGTGTTACCTACAGTGAACAGAAGACGAGTGTTTGTTTCTACCACCATATTTCGCTTTATCCAAAGGACGGGAAATGGAGTCAACTACAGTTGGTTTCAGTTACAATATTGTCTTGTGCGTTTAGATACCAAAAAAAAAAAAAAAATAAGTCGGTTGTACTTCTTTCCACAATGCTTTATTCATACGAAGTGGAAGGTGGCTTTCACTTTGCCCCTCTTGATCTTAGATTACAACAAATATAAAGGTGGCGTAGATAATATGGACAAGCTTTAAGCAGAATATTCAACAAAGCGACGAACAGACAGATGGCTCTTGGCTTTCTTCTATAATATACTAGACGTCGCTGCATTTGCAACATACATAATTTCTGTTAAGAATAACCCAATCCCAAAAGCTTTCACAAGCCACCGTAGACTGTCCCTACATATCCTCAGCGAACAACTAGTGAAGCTGGGAATAGAAAACAGAGTCAAAAACAAACACAAATATTTTACACACGCAATGCCATTGAAGCCATATATGGGGAATCTTTGACCGTAACAGGTATGTAACTGTTGACGTAAGGGATAGGGATGAAAAAATGGTCGCATCCTTGGCACCCATCCCCATTTTTACTCAAGTCTAGGAATAAGGTAGAAAACACTACTAGTGAGGATATCATGAAATTTCAGGTTAATACAGTTATTACTTTATGAGATACGGCGATTTAAAAACACAAAACATACTCGGGTATGTATCTGTTCACATAAAGGTTAAACTCGACTTCGAAGGACAGATTTCTGAGCAAGTTTTCATGGAAATTTTATTTATTTATTCTCTGGTTTTTGCCAACTGAGAGAAAGTTGTTATGCCAATGTCCATACCGAAGAGTTTCTTTAAATCGCTTATTCATGGCCATGAACGAAATAGCTGAACACCACTATCTGCCTCTTCCGCATCTCCCCAAATTCTGCACTACTAGTGAGGATATCATGAAATTTCAGGATAATACAGTTACTACTTCCTGAGATACGGCGCCTTAAAATCACAAAACATACCCGGGTATATATCTGTTGACATAAAGGTTAAACATTTGACGCAACAAAACGATTGTGACATGAGATGAGTGGTTAATTGTACCATCCCGTTGAAACCAAACATCGTTTACATCAATACCATGAAGAGCGGGTAGAAAGAAACTCGTTATCCATTAAACGTAATGATTGCACTATCCTCATTTTCGAATAAATATGGGCCAGTGATACCTCCGATCCACAAGACGTACCAAACGGTCAATCGTAAACCTTTTAATAATAATAAAAAATTCAACGTAAACTTGAACGGATTGCTAT
Source organism: Sarcophaga peregrina (assembly GCA_014635995.1). Taxonomy (NCBI): domain Eukaryota; kingdom Metazoa; phylum Arthropoda; class Insecta; order Diptera; family Sarcophagidae; genus Sarcophaga; species Sarcophaga peregrina. Next base: position 77,618,228 of record CM025791.1, read on the forward strand.
GCTAATTTTAAGACCACCACTGTAAGCTTACAAGCCATAATTATCATAGCTTATGCTCATCAATCGTCATGGTTTTGTACTGATTTGTAATTGAATATGAAAATTACATTTTATTCCTACATATTTTTTTATCCTATTGAATTATATGTAAAATATTACATTGATTACAGAAAATCTTTTAAAACAAAGGAATTACAAGCTAAAAAATGTTACATTAATCATCGACAACAATCTATTCATTTTCATAATTCAATTAAATTAATTTCAATTGAAAAGCAATTCAAACTGAATTTGGTTAATGAATAAAACCGACAATAGAAAAATAATTCATAAATTAATTGAATTTAAAATCCTGGGCACACAAAAGAGTTGGCAATTAAGGATTTAAAACCCACAGGAGAATTGTCACTTGTCCTGGTCGAGTTCCAATTATAAAATTGCAATCAAGACAATGCCTACGAACTTAAAACATAAATATAAGCGGTAGGATTCAAATTATCAAGCCTGGTTGGGATATTGTTATGTATTATAGATTCGATAATTAATAATACAGGGTGACTGATATATAATGTAACAAATGTAAAGCGCTATAATTTTTTAATTTTTTTTTTTTTAATTTTATTGTTCAAAAGCAAAAAATGTTGGAAATAACACAAATTTTAGAATCAGTTTGGATTTGTTCGAATTGACCAAATTTGGTAAGAATTATAGCCTTCAAACGACCGACAAAGCCATCATAGGCTGCACGAAAGTGGCTCTGCGGTATTTCAGCCCATTCTCGGCGAATCGCCGTCTTAAGATTATCGATACTTTGGTATTTTTTAGTGAGAACCTTACTCTGCAAAATTCCCCAGGCAAAAAAGTCCAACGGATTGAGATCCGAAGATTTTGGTGGCCATTGTGCGGTAGAAATGAAGCGAAAAACCTCCTTTTTAAGCCATTCTTGGTTGACGCGTGCTGAGTGCGGTAGTACTGAATCCTGTTGGAATGTCCATGGTCTACGGCTGAAATGTTTGTCTACACAGGGCTTCAATACTGTCTTTAAGACATTTTCCTGATAATATTATTTTTATCCCACGGTCGATGAATACGAGCGGGGAACGACCATCAGCCATTACGGTGGCCCACACCATTACCATCGGCGGCGTTTGAGTTCTGGTGGCCAATCGCAGGTGTAAATTTTCAGCTGAACTCTTTAGCAAGTAGACCTGATCATTTTCTTTGTTCACGAACAGCTCAATTTGGAATGACTTCTCATCGAAGAAAACCAAATTCGATATCTGGCCACTTTCGTGTAAGCGAAGTAACTCCTTGGCTCTTTCCAGTCTAACTTTTTTTTTGTCCATCGATGAGCGCTTGCATTTTTTGGAACGTCAATGGCTTTAATGCAAGCTCATTTTTCAATATGTATTGCTTCCGTTCTCACGATATGTTCAGCTCACGAGCAATTTTTATACCACTGCGGCGTGGATTTTGATCAAATCTGGCCTTCAATTTTTGAATCATTTCTGGTGTTGTTATCGATTTTTTTCGTCCACTTTTTGGACGCGATACAACACTGCCAGCATCACGAAAACGAACAATGGTACAAGAAACAAAAGATTTATTCACATTTAAATGCTAGAGGGCACTAATGATAGCCACACGTGGTTTTCCAGCCAAATTTAAAGCAATCACACTATCACGCTTGAATTCTATCACGAATAACTTTTTTTCTGAATCCAATAGATCAAAATGCTTTTGTAAGATTGTAAATAATAAAATTAACTGTCACTGGAATAAAACTGTCAGCTGTCAGACGAGCGCTTTACAAATGATAACAACGTGAAGTTGGTTGCAATACGTATCAACCACCCTGAATGATTACATAAAAAGAGGAGACTTTGTTTAAGCGATGTCTTAAAAGAAATATTTCGGCCTCAGTGCTTTATTTTGTTGATACAACTGGATGCTTGAGAATACCCTGAATGTGGTGAGACACAAACTCAGTATTTGGATTACGTTCTCATATGTAAGGACTAACTGCATAGCGCAAACATAATACATACGAGAGATTAGCAATGAATCATTTTTCCGCTACTCATAAGCACTTATGCCGTTTTGAGTGTGAGTGAATCAACAGAATTGAAATTCAGCTACTCTGATTCATTCGTACTCACTACAACATTGATTTATAAATATAAGTAGCAATGAGTATGAGTACAACGTTGACATCAAACTCACAACATTCGAAATGAGTTCTGATTCATAAATTTATAGAAATACTTATAAGTGATTCGAGTGATTCAAATCATTTAACAAAATTGTACACCTTTTGTTGTTGCATATACAAACAAAGAAGTCAGAAAAGACAAAGACAATAAGCAAAGCATACATACAATCTTCTTGTGAGTATAGTAGTGTTCGTACGCGAATCATACTTATTTTATATTTCGTGCAAATGTTAAGTAGAGATGAGTTGAAGTCAATAACATCATGCGTATTGTTAAGTATGAATACGACGAGTACTTCCAACTTTAAGTATGAGTAGTATGAGTATGATATCAAAATAAGTACGAATGCGTATAGGTATCTGAAATTATAAGTATGACTCGAATCTAATCAGCATTTTGTATACATATTGTTGATCTCTGGTGCCTACATAGGTACTCTTTACATATGCTATGGAAGTGGAGAAATCGGCTTTTGAATTATCTCATACCTAATGCCCAATTATACGTTTGAGCCAGAGTATAGTATAGCAATATCATGGCCCCCAAAATGTGAAATGAAATTGGAAATGTGCAAAATTGAAGCCTTAAGACTTTTCAAATATTCTGCAGTTTATAGAGCAGGCAGTTTGATTGCTCCTTTCAAAATTGCAGCCCAAAAGTGATTTCAAGCAAAGGAAACGCAATTTCACTACATGAGAGTGAGTGAAAATAAAGAAATTTGTTGGCTGAAATGTATGTTAATTAGCCGTAGGTTACTTTTCTTTTTTCGTTTGTATTGGCATTACAAAAAGACATTTCTGGTTAATTGATTCACTGTAAAGGTTCTACCTATGAACTGATTGATACTGTGTAGTTTGGCTGGAGAATTTTTTGATTTTTGGTCTTGCATTCCTATTTTAGATGGAAATGTAATAAGCGAGGGATTTTTCAATGAATTGTAGTCTTTAATTGGCACATAAATGCGTTTGTCCTTTCATACGCACATACATAATTGGTTATTACAACCCTTCAAACAGGATTATTGACCTAGTCTCTCACACTACTTATGTTGTGTGTGTTAATTTTATATATAAGTAGCGTGACCTACAGTTTAAAGTCGACTCCGAACGAAAGATTTTTAAGAAACTCTTTCATGGCAATTTTTATTTACTCTCAGGGTTTTTGCCAGAAATCTACTGAGGGGATATCGCCGATAAAATACTTTTTTTGTACTTTATTTTGATGTCTGGCCTGGGAACCCTGGCTTTACGTCTAATAAGCCAGCACACTACCTACTAGACCACGGAGACCTTCACAGGAAAGCGCCGATAAAATACTTTCTGTACTTTATTTTGACGTCTGGCCTGGGACTCAAACCCTGGCCTTACGTCTAATAAGCCAGCACTCGACCTACTAGATCACGGCGACTTCAATATCCTTTCAATATTCACTTAATTGGTAATTACAAACCTTTAGGGATCAAGGATTACGACCTAGCTTCTTTCAGCACAAATGTCTTGTGTTGTACTGTTTAAAGTCGATTCCGGTACGACATAGTTTTGAGAAACTTTTCATGGAAATTTTATCTATATTAACAAAGTTTTTGCAAGAGATCTGCTGGGTGGCGACTTCATCCAAAATATTTTTTCATATTTCGTTTTGTTAGCCATATGTCTGACCAAGAGTTTGAGCCGAGACCTCACGTCTAATAAGCCAACACTCTACCTACTAGATTACAATGACTTTTTATTGGCATTAAATGTAATTATTTACAACACTTCCTATCAAACTTTATCGAAATTTGAAGGCAGAAATATTTCAGATCAAGTTTTATTATTAAAGAGAAGCGTATTCTTTTGAGATCAATTTGAATACAAATAGTTAAGCTTCTTCACTGATTGAAGTTCAGCAGAAGACAGACAGCGAAACGACTTTAAAAAGAGAAGGATTCAATATATATCACCCAATAGCCATGCAAAGTCAGCTTAGTTCAGCCTAACGCTATAGGTTGCAATAATACATCCCATCCCATCAGGTTTCAGTGTAGTTTCTCACACCACTTATGTTGTGAGTATGAATTAATTTATACTCGAGTAGTAGGACCTACAGTTTAATATCGATAAAATCGTTTTTAAAAATTTTTCAATCAAATTTTTGAGAAACTTTTAATGGCAATTTTATTTACTCTCAGAATGTGCTAAGACGAAGTCGTCGAAGACCTGGGATTTGAACCGGGCCCTCACGTCTAATATGCCTACATACTAAACACTAGACTACGGCGACTTTAAAGGCTGCGATAATGCATAGGCCATACATACATACATAATTGGCCATTACAACCTTTCAGTCAGGATTACGACCTAGCTTCTCACACCACTTATGTTGTGTGCGTTAATTTTATACATGAGTGGCGGGACCTACAGTTTAAAGTCGACTCCGAACGACAGATTTTTGAGAAGCTTTTCATGGCAATTTTTTTTTACTCTCAGAGTCTTTGCCAGAAATCTGCTGAGAGGAAGTCGCCGAAGAAATATTTTTCGTTTTTTGATGTCTGACCTGGGATTCGAACCCGGGCCTTTCGTCTAATAAGCCAACACACTACCCACTAGACCACGGCGACTTACATGCATAGGCCATGCTTCTGCCATATAATAGACATCCCTTTAACTATTTTATCAAGTCGAGTACGTTTCCATGTAGTTGGCAATATGGGAGATAATAACGGATTCAAAATCGGAGTCGAAATGTAGGCCGAAGAATTTGGAGAAAATTCTTTATCGTTTACAAAAAGGAGTGGGCTATTGTGTGGTATGATATGGGAACTTTGGTCAAAGTACCCTGTGACTTAAGGCATTGCTTAATGTTTCGGAGAACTAACATCTCGAACGGGATGATTTTTGATCCTGCTTGTAACCATTTCAAGACATTTCATACAATTGTTCACGGTTGCAAATGATTTAACGAACGAACCCTCGTGTTAAAGAATACATATGCATAAAGACAATGTAGAAATGGTATTTGAACAGCAGAGTTTCTTCAGTGAGAACAGAAAGTTGCAAGACCTAATTCTCATAAAAGAAATCATCATCATCAACAGTAAGATTAAGTTCTGGATGAACTAGTATATGAACACTCAAAACGATACCAAATCCTTTCCAAAAACGTCACTATTTGTTGTGAAGTTAGAGCTCGAGGTTTTATTGGTCCCTATATCTTTGTGAGCGACATTGTTAGCCAAGCTATTAACGCCAATGACAAGCACCATAAGTGCAAGATTTTCAATTTCTTTGAGATAAAATTGAATGATCTAGACATTAACGATATGTGTGTTTATTAGAACGACACTACATGCCACACAGCTCATGCAACATTGAGCATTCCGCACAAGCGACTTGTGGGCATATGGTCATCTCCAGTAAAGATGATGTAAATTGGCCGACAAAATCGTACGATTTCATACTATTCGACGTTTTTCTTGAGCGAGTTTTCTTAATTCGCAGATGACAGAGGCCCCCCAAACCAATATAACCCATGCCATCTGCCAAATTCAGTATGATTTGTATGCAAGAGTCATGGAAATCAAAACATTTCAGGTCCATCTAAAGAAGCCTTGGCTGATATATAAACGATGTTAGATTACCATCAATAGGTTTTTATAACGAATAAGGGAGTCTCATATTTTACACACGCTTTGGGTATACATTAGTAAAAGATCTAAAGATCTCGACATGATTGCAAACGCGCTACTAAGGCAAATGGCTAGTTTTATCTGGATCCCCGATTGACTATCATGACAATGGGACTAACAGATCATGACAATGGGGCTTGCCCTCTAACCTAACCTCTTATAGGAATTATAGAAAGGAATGTTTCCTAATGAAATAATGTCACATTTTCTCAAAAATCATATGTTTTTACGTAGTACTTATCTAATGTAAAGAAATCACAGGCATTCGTAGTCGCTGGAGCACTGGATCACACAATGTGTTGTACAGGAAATATTTTTCAAGCTGCACTATGCGTTTGTAAAATGGTCTTCCTACAAAACGGTTTTCTTTTACTTTTTGCACACAGAACACAATACAATTAATCATTGCAACCCTGCAGCCAATATTACAAACTAGCTTCTCACGCCATTGTGTTAATTTTATACATGAGTGGCGGGACCTACAATTTCAAGAGGACTCCGAACGACAGATTTTTTTGTGAAACTTTTTCATGACAATTTTATTTACTCGCAGAGTTTTTCTCAGAAATCTGCTGAAAGGAAGTTGTTGGAGGAACTTTTTGTTTGGTTGGAATTTGAACCGAAACTTCACACCATCTACTAGACTACGGCAACTATTGTTGTTCAATTAGGACGTGATTTAGTTTCTTTACTTACTTATTTCATTGGCCTTTAGAGCCATTTAGCTAGGATTACAACCTAGCTTCTCATACCACCAAAGTTGGTTGTGCTATCTTTAGCCATGGTGAATGGACCTACAGTTTAATTTCAGCTCAAAACGATAGTTTTGTAAAGGTTTTATTTACCCTCAGAGTATTTACCAGCGTACCGCGAGTAAAACTGAAACTTTAACCACGTTTCATAGTTTCTTTTGTGTATCTAGTAGGTAGCGTGCTGGCTTATTAGACGTAAAGCCAGAGTTCGAGTCCCAGGCCAGACATCAAAATAAAATGAAAAAAGTTTTTTTCGGCGATTTCCTTTCAGCAGATTTCTGGCAAAAACTCTGAGAGTAAATACAATGAAATTGCAATGAGAAGTTTCTAAAAAATCGCCCGTTCGGAGTCGACTTTAAAACTGTAGGTCTCGCCACGTATGTATAAAAATTAACACATACAATATAAGTGGTGTGAGAAACTGGGTCAATAATCCTGACTTATGATCTGGAACATTAGTTAAAATTAGGTTTTTCGTTCTCGGACGGTCGGTCGTTTCGCTAAATGATTTTTCAAATCCCTAAACCCTATCAACCGTAACGGGGTTTTCTATTTTTTTTTTTTTAATTTTTACCTTCTGGCTACATTGACAAGATCTAAATTGAACACCTATGATGGCAATACCTCTCTATTGCTGTGTTTGTTTACATGCGAAACATACACACGTAAATACGTGTATAAGTAAAATATGGTATAGGTGTGTACATGACATACAATTTGAAATGGATTAAATTTCACACACACATACACGCACTTACACACCAACGGCAAACAGTGGGTGACACGTAAAAGTAGGGAAAACAAAGTACGGAAAAAAAACTACGACACAAATATTAAGAAAATCAAATACAGAGAAAGAGAGAAAGAGAGAGATAGAGAGAGATAGAGAGAGTAAAGGAAGAAAGGGAGACGAGGAATAAAAATTAACAAGAGAAAAACAAACATCGACAGACAACCTTACCATGATTTATGATTGTTTTTATTGATTGTGATGCAAAAAATAAAACAAAAAAAAATTATGTCAAAACAAAACAACAACAAACAAACAATGGTTATACAAAAACAAATGTAAACAAGTTACAAGCAAACCAACACATGTTCATAAACATTATAAGTATGTATGTACTACAGTCATAAAAGAGCAACATAAACAGGACAGGGTAAAGGTGGGTGAGTTTGTAGAAGGTTGTGTTAATTTATTAGTATGAGTATGAGTATGAGTATGTGTGGAAAAGAGAATATCTGTCTCGCTTTGATTGACGGTATGTTTGTGGATGAGTTGGTGTTAAAAAATATCGAGAAAAAAATATGACAATAATAAAGAACGAAAACAACAAAAATTCACTGTAAATTCACAATGTAAACAGTGGGGCCTATGGTGAAAGATATTGTTTTTCAAATTACACTCTAGTCAACAAAAATTATTCTTGCACGTTGACTTAAAAAAAGTCGTAAAGTCGTAGTATAGTGGATTGTGTGTTGGCTTATTAGAACCGATATCTCGAGTAAAACTGAAGTATGAAAAAAATTTATTTCAGCCATGAAAACCTTCTTAAATCCGTTGTTTCCAGTCGACTTTAAACTGTAGATCGGAACATTTATGCATGAAATTAAAACACTCGACATAAGTATTGTGAGACACTACGTCGTTATTCTGACTGAAGGGTTGAATAATTACCACTCATGTTATGTAATCTGAAGACGCCGTAGTCTAGCAGGTAGTCTGCTGGCTTATTAGACTGAAGGTCTGAATTCAATACCCAGGTCAGACATCAAAACGAAAATATTTCTTCAGCGACTTCCTATCAGTAGATTTCTGGCAAAAATTCTGAGAGTAAAGAAATTGTAATGAAAAGTTTCTCATAAATCTGTTGTACGGAGTACACTTGAAACTCTAGGTTCCACCACTTATGTAAAGGGTCCGCCAAATAACTTTTTTTTTGAAAATGCAAAAAGAAATTTAAAAAAATGTTCAGTAGTTTTTTTTAAAGCATTTTCAAAAAAAAAGTTATTTGACGAACCCTTTATAAAATTAACGCACAAAACATAATTGGTGTGAGAAGCTAGGTTGCAATCCTAACTGAAGGGTTGTAATCCTGACCAATTATGTATGTTATGTAATCTAATGAAGTGCGATGTATTTTTTGTAGAATTTCAAGTAACTGAAGAGAGCCGTATTTTCTCTCGAACGCTTTCATTATATATTGATGTTTCCAGATATTATCCCATCCTTTTTACAGAAAATTTGCCAAGTTGCATTTATAGGGTGAGCCACCTATCAGTTTAAATTAAAACCATGGGTAATTTCGGATCTAGCAATACGAATATCATTCTATTCTCTCACAAAATTCATTATATTATCTCCACTGTACTAAAGTAATGAATCGATTTACTCTTGAGCAACGTTGGAATGTGTTAGACCACAGAGAAACTGTAAGGGTGAAACTTATTTTCATATTGATGGGTACGTTAATAAGCCAAATTGCCATTTTTGGTGTTCAGAAAACCTCCAGGTGGTCCTACAGAACTCATTATGAGTTACTGTTTGGTGCAGCTTGTAAAGAGTAATCCTCAGAAAATGAGGACAGCGCAACCATTACGGTCAATGGAGACGCCTATCGGATCATGATAACCGATTTTCTTGTAGCCGGTGTTCATGGGATTATTGTGAACGATGTTTGGCTTCCACACATCTCATGCCACAATCGATATATTGCGTGAAAATTAATTAACCGAAATAATGATGTCAATAGACCGCTAAGAAGCTACAGTATGACACTTTTGGTCAATTTTTCGTCTGCCGCCGTTAAGAAAAAGTGTTATGCCGACAAGCCAGAGACAATTTACCATTTGAAGGCTAACATTTCTGATGCCAATATTGTAATTCGACCCCACACCCAAAAAGTGCTAAAAAATCGGTCCGATCGAATGAAATTCTGTGAGGTCAGTTTGTAGCGGAACATTTAAACTTCACAACAAAAGAGTAAATTTTGAAAAAAATCGAATCGTTTTTGTTTTATAAAGGGTCAGCCAAATAACTTTTTTTTTAATGTTTAAAGAGAAAACCTACTAAATATTTTCTCAAATTTCTTTTTTTATTTGAAAGTACAATCCTTCCGGTTAATAAAGGAAAATAATTTCATTCAAATGGCTGCCTCGGTTGGCTATGCTGTAGCTTACACGATCGGTTCAATTTTTAAGAACATTATCGATTGTGTGCAGTTGTATTTCACCAACAATGGCTTCACGAATATTGTCCTTTAAAGTGTAAATTGTTTCTGGCTTGTCGGCATAACCCTTATCTTTGACGGCATCCCACAAATAATAGTACAACGTTGTCAAATAGCAGCTTCGAGGTGGCCAATTGACATCAGCTCTGCGGCTGATAATGCGATCTTCAAAAATAGGGCGCAAAACATCGAGTATAGTTTCGGCTGTGTGGCACATAGCGCCATCTATTTGATACCAAATGTTGGCAATATCCTCCTCTTCAATTTTTGTAAAAAAAAAAAAATTCGTTCAACATGGCCCGATAACGATCGTCGTTGAATGTAACGGCCTCTCCTTGCTCATTTTCGAAGACAATGCCCCAATTATGTCTCTGGACCAAAATCCGCGCCAAGCAGTGACTCGTTTTGTGTGCGTCGGCTTTTCAATGTATGCGATAATGCGACAATTTTGCTTGTTTACATACCCGCCAAGATCAAAATGAGCTTCATTTGAAAAGATGATATTTTTGCCAAAACCGGCATCTTCTGTAAGTCGATCACAGGCCCACTTAGCGAAGTGAAAACGCATATAGACAACCATATTCGTTCAGCGGAAGGATAAAACTGACTATCTGTCTAATCAGACATGAGCTAAGTGTTACCATTCACGAAAAAAGCTTTAGTTGAAAAAAAAAACCCGATAGTTTTTTTAAATTTTAACTTTTAAATAGACTATCCTTTACAACTTGTGTGTTGATCCAAATCTCTCTTTAGTGATGAAAATTATTAAACTAAGCTTGATATAACTCCGTTGCGTAAGATCAATGAATTTTCAAGTGAACAGAGAGAGAGAGAGAGAGAGAGAGTGAGTGGGGTATGGGTTCTTGCTCTATATGGGGTGTATAGTCTGCTTTTTTGCACAAAGACGAAAATGAGTGAGTGTTTCTATTTGATTTTTGTCCACTGTGAAATATAGTAACCACACCGCAATGCCAAAAGATAAAACGCAAACTTCGTATGTATATACAGTAGCGAGCACAAAAAATGCAACACTGTGCCATATGATCTTTAATAAGATCTGTTTCAAAATAACGGTAACTAATTTATCTATTTTCTTTTGCTGTTAATTCTTTCAATTATAAGTTTTCAAAGTAACCACAGTTTATTCCAAATTCTGCTTTAAAAAGTTAAATATTTTTGAATTAGTGAAAAAAGTGCAAATTTTTAGCGAGCAAAAAAAATGCAACATAATAAAAAAATAGTTAAAGTAAGTTATTTATTTAATTATAATTGAAAATTTCTTAAATAAGTTATACAACATGTAGTTTTGTAATAGAAGCAGCTCTCAGCTGACAGCAAAACTGCAATCATTAAAGCCTTAGAAGAAGGAAAATCCATGCGTGAAGTTGGACACCTCTTTGGTGTAAATCAATCAACCGTATGTCGGATTAAATCTCGATTTTCCTTGAGAAATAGTGTGGAAAGGAAACCAGGTAGTGGTAATCCTCGAAAAACTACCTCTCGCCAAGACCGCCAGATGATAGCACTGGTTAAAAAAGATCCACGAAAGATCGCAGTGGACGTTGCTAATTTCGCAAATGAGCAAATGGGAGTCTCTATAGGCGTTCACACTGTTCGCCGTAGGTTGGAAGAGGCTAATTTGCATGCGAGGCGACCCGCAAAGAAACCTCTCATCAGTGCAATCAATAAAAAGAAGCGCCTGGAATTTGCAAAACGTTACAAGGATTGGTCAAATGAACAATGGGCTAAAGTCTTGTGGAGCGATGAAAGCAAATTTAATTTGTTTGGCTCCTATGGGATAAATTTTGTTCGAAGACCGCCTGGACAGAGATATTCTCCAAGGATATCAACTTCCAACCGTAAAACATGGCAGGTGGATCAATAATGGTGTGGGGTAAGGAACGATTTGTTAAAAATAAAATATTGATTTTACGTCACGTATTTACAGGTGCGTTTTCCCATGATAGGGTAGGTCCCTTAACTCAAATCGAAGGAAAAATGGACGCCAAGAAGTACTGTGAAATCCTTGGAGAACACATGCTTCCTCATTTGCGGGAAAAAATGCCTCCTGGTAGCATATTCCAACAGGATAACGATCCAAAGCACTCAAGGCACTTAGCTCGAAACTTTTTAAGCGACAATGATGTCAATGTTTTGGATTGGCCATCACAGTCTCCCGATCTAAACCCCATAGAAAATCTATGGGAGCTATTAGGTTGCAAGAAGTCATAAAAAATAAGGGCTACGCCACTAAATATTAATTTTAAATTTTTTTTTGTAAGAATTACTATTTAATTTAAATAAACACATTAAAATTTATGCTGTTGCATTTATATTGCTCCCATGAAATTCACACTCTTTTTAATAAATGACAAAATAATAGATCATTAATTGAAAATATTTACATAATGTTATTGATAATAGGTATCTATAACTGTAGGGATTACTAACCCAAAGATATATTTTGAACTGGTCACCATTTTTTTAAAATTATCGCACTTAAAGATAATTTTACCCAACGTTGCATTTTTTGTGCTCGCTACTGTACATACACTTGCAGAAACATATTGATATAATGGTTTTGTACAATGATATGTAGCAACAAAAATTGTGTCAACAACAATAAGAATTATTTTACAGCAACAGCAACAACAACAATAAGATATTATCTCATATGTGTGTACATTCATTTCGTTTCAATTCAATTCAATTTTATTTTCATTTCCTTTTTTTTCTTTTCTCTTTTTTCTTGTACCTCTGCTTTGCATATAATGAAAATAATGACAATAATGACTACAACACCAACAACAACAATCATAATATCCGTATAGATGATGATGTATCCTTGACGCTGTCACCCGTTATCGTGGGGAGTGTCCTTACGATTGTTATTATTAGTTTGGCGATTGCTTTGAAAATATTCATGATGACATTCTTACACAATTTGCGACGCAATCGTCAGCATGGAACAAAAGCAACAGCCACAGCTGTTGTGGCACAAACCGGTGATGTTTACAAGGTATGTATTACAAACACACCACACACACCACACCCCACACCACACACACACATTTTGTAATATTTTATTATAGGGAATGTATGTATGTACATTTGTACATGTATTTGTATTTGTTTAACTATAATAGCCTTACGTACCATTCTTGTAAATTGAATACTCGTCAGTTGGAAATGTAAAGCAGCGTCAGTAATAATACCACATTTAATGGGTTAAACAAGTGAATGAAGGGGTGGGAGGACTGTGAAAGTATTATTGAGAGAATCTTTTACTGACTTGTTGATTAAAAAACAAAAAGGAAATAATTTTAAAAGTGATCGTCTGCACTTTTGGTATCATTTTGTCTCTTTTTTTTTTTGTGAAGGCCCATATACGGTCAGTGGGTTTGGTTTTTATGGTCATCAACTTTTTTCCCTCTTGTTTCTGTTAGTTTTTGTTTCAATCATAAATGATTGACGTGTAAGCAAATATATACTTTGTTAGTGATACATGCATGCATGTATTGTAAATGATTCAACTTAATTTATGTGTTTTAAGGGGTTAGTACTTTATTATGTATTTAAAGAGTGTTACAATAAAACAAAACCGGTTAGAATTTTTGAAAAATTTATTATTTTGTCGTGAAGTACAATTGTTCGAATGGCAGTCATGGCTTTCCTTACAGTAAATCATTCAATTGGACCAATTTTCTGGCACTTTTGCGGCAATAGGATCACAAATGTTGGCCTTTAAATGCTCAATTGGGTCTGGTCTGTCCGCATACATACATAATTGGCCATTACAACCCTTCAGTCAGGATTACAACCTAGCTTCTCACACCACTTATGTTGTGTGCGTTAATTTTATACATGAGTGGCGGGACCTACAGTTTAAAGTCGACTCCGAACGACAGATTTTTGAGATGCTTTTCATGGCAATTTTTACTCTCAGAGTTTTTGCCAGAAATCTGCTGAGAGGAAGTCGCTGAAGAAATATTTTTCGTTTTGATGTCTGACCTGGGATTCGAACCCGGGCCTTTTGTCTAATAAGCCAACACACTACCCATTAGACCACGGCGACTGTCCGCATAACACTTTTCTATAACGACGAACCACAAAAAATAATCACATACATAACATACATAATTGGCCATTACAACCCTTCAGTCAGGATTACGATCTAGCTTCTCACACCACTTATGTTGTGTGCGATAATTTTATACATGAGTGGCGGGACCTACAGTTTAAAGTCGACTCCGAACGACAGATTTTTGAGAAGCTTTTCATGGCAATTTTTACTCTCAGAGTCTTTGCCAGAAATCTGCTGAGAGGAAGTCGCCGAAGAAATATTTTTTCGTTTTGATGTCTGACCTGGGATTCGATCCCGGGCCTTTTGTCTAATAAGCCAACACACTAGCCACTAGACCACGGCGACTTCAAAAAATAATCCAACGGTGTCAAATCGCAGCGTCTGGGCGGGCAATTGATATCACCATTTCGTCTAATTTAACAGCCATCAAAAGTTTGATGCAATAAATCGATTGTTAGCATGACGTGTGTCAAGTTCCACCATCCTGTTGAAAACATACATCATTCATATCTATACCATGAAGAGCAGGTGTAAAAAAATTGTCATGGTGCGATAGATGTCCCAATTGAGAGTAATGGTTACGCCGTCCTCATTTTCAAAGAAATAAGGGCCGATAATGGGTTTTTTCCGAAAGCCGCACTAAACAGTCCCTGGTAAAGGTTGTATTCGCACTGTATGACCATGTAAGGGTTTTTAAAGCCCTAAATACGGCTCAACATAAGTGGTGTGAGAAACTGCGGGCTTCTTGGGGATCATTGCTGTAGACTGTCTAATGGTGAAGGTATAGCACTGGCCATTTTATAGTCACCAGTAGCAACTCGTTTCCTTACCGTTCGCATCTGCCCTCTTTCCACCTTTCCTAAAATCTGCACAATGCACTGCATGAGTAGGGGTCACCCCCTGAGTGCTGGTTTAATAAAAAAAGAAAAAAATTTTGCTTATTTACCTACCCACCAAGAAGAAAATAACCTACATTCGAAAAGATAAAAACCGGCATCATCATAAATTTCACATTGGCCCAATAAACCCGAAAGTTGCTCAATCGATTAAATTTTGTGACAGAATTGAATAACATAAGTATTGCCAGATTCGAAATAACCGATGAGTTAAATTTAAACCAATAGTTGGCTTACCCGTTAATTAAACAAATGAAACTTTTTATATGTCGAGAAGGACACTTGCTGGTATATAAGAAGAATCATATATATTAGTTCTAAAGCACTTTTTTTGTCGGTTGCAAATATCTCCCATACCACCGTATCAAATTTAATGAATGATATCTCATTTTAAAGCTTATATCTAACACTAATGACGAAAAATAATTAGAAATTGAAAAATTAATATTTTCATTGATAAAAATTATATTTTATATAGAACTGCATGATAATACTGTTGTCATTATATGTTTTTGTTCAAGTGTGGTAATAGAGGGTCGTTTAATAGTAATGCAGTTCTATATAATACATGCATTTTCGAACGATACGAAAACAATTCCCTGGAAAGTTGCTTTTACTATGACGATCAACAAAGCACAAGGTCAAACCCTTCAAAAGGCAGGATTGTGTATACCAGAACCGGTCTTTTCACATGGGCAGTTACACGTGGCTTTTTCTCTAGTTTTTTTTAATTAATTTCATCCAAATTCAAGGACGCCTCTGGTACAGCTAAAGATTTGGCGACCATGATTATTTAGCGTTTGAAAGCAAAAGCCGTAAAAATATGTTACTAGCTGTAGCATGAACTATTTTATTTTGAAAACACGACAGTGTACTCTGAGACTACAGTGGGCTGTAAATAGATTCGTTACCAAGATCAGGATATTCTTTGATAGTCTTGTATATGACTGAGACCATCTCTTATAATATAGTTTCCCAACAATTATGTCGATTGCTTCAAACCCACTTGGCTCTCAATCCATTTCTTCTTTCGTCGAGCTTTTTCTAGCACTGCAGCTAAGTGCTCTGGTCTTGTCAGCTGGATAGAAGCTGTTTTCCGTGGGAACTTCATTTAATCATAATAAAATGAAAAACTTTGGAAGCAAGTTTTTTTTTGCATTACCACTTCAGAGATCAGCAATAAGTATTCAAAACGATGAGTAGGTTCGAGTCATACTTAGAATTTCTGATACTTATACGCATTCATACTTCTTTTGATATGAAACTCATACTACTCATACTCAAAGTTGGAAGTACTCGTTGTATTCATACTTAACAATACGCATGATGTTATTGACTTCGACTCTTCTCTACTTAACATTTACACGAAGCACAAAATAAGTATGATTCACGTACGAACACTAATATACTCACAAGAAGATTGTATATATGCTTTGCTTGTTGTCTTTGTCTTTCCTTCATTGTTTGTATATGCAACAACAACAAAGGCTGTAAATTTTTATGAATGATTCGAGTTACTCGAATGCCTTATAAGTATTCTAAGTATTTTTATAAATTTATGAATCAGAATGAGTAGGCGTATGAATCAAACATATTTCGAATGTTGTGAGTTTGATGTCAACGTTGTACTCATACTCATTGCTACTTATACTTATAAATCAATGTTGTAGCGAGTACGAATGAATTAGAGTAATTGAATTTCAATTCTGTTGATTCATAAATACTCAAAATTGCATGAGTGCTTATGAGTAGCGCAAAAACGATTCATCTCTGGTACAAATGTTCCAATAGAACTTCATTCGATCGGACCGATTTTTTTGCACTCTTCCGAGTGCATGGGGTCGAATTACGGCAATGGCATCACAAATGTTGGCCTTCAAATGGTAAATTGTCTTTAGTTTGTCGGCATAATACTTTTCCTTAACGACAGCCCATAAAAAATAGACTAAATAAACGATTCATTGCTGATCTCTGTACCACATGTACATAACAAAACTAAACACCCCTTATATGCACAATTAATTTCGAAATTTATTTTCAGTTTCTAAAAACGAGTAAATTTCCTTCTGTAATGTATTCGTTTGTATTTCAGGGCGGCATTGAGAAACCCCGCTGGCAACATACGGACATTAAATCGAAATCCTCTGAAGATCTAGTGGAAGATGAACGTGATCCTGATGTTATACCATCACAATACGGTAACATTTTTAATGCAAACAATTAAAATTTCTAATAAAATTCTAATAAATTTTTTTTTTTTTGGTATCTTTTGGTTTCTTTTCCATTTCTATGTTCCGTTGGCTGCTGACCATTTTTTTGCGTGATTTCATGGTGGCCACAACAAATAACAAAAAAAAAAACAAACTACAACACGAAATGAAATTTAATCAAACAAATTTCACCATATTTTCGAAACGAACGTTTGAAATCAATAAACATGGTTTCGATGTTGAATACAAAATTTTTTTCTGCTGTTTTTGGGTTGAAATTCTTGTTGCTTTTCAATTTTGTATGAAAAAACAAAAAATTTTTTTTTGTTTTTTGGATGAAAAATCTACTATGTAATGTATAACTGATATGGTTTTTGTTGGTCTAAACAAAAAAAAAATAATAATAACAAAAACAACAAACAAAAACAACAATAAAAACGAAATTCAATTCAATTTCTGTCTGTAAACCAATTTAAACAATTTTAACCAATTCCAACCAATTCTGACAAATTTTCAAACCATTGCTACTGTTTGGCTGGTCATATGGTCGATTGGTTGGTCTGTTTGAATATGGTCGGTTACTTCACACTCATTCACTCATTGATTTTTGAACAAAAAACAAAACAAAATCCATGGTTTTTCTCTCTCTCTTTATTCTATTGTGTATGTGTGTGTCTTTTTTTGAAATGAAAATGAAAATATTGTATGAAACCCATACTTATACTAACATACGGTGGGTATATGTATGTCATGGCCTGTTTTATTTTCCGGTTTCCTGCTTCTTTTTTTTTTGTTTTTCTTATTATATGTGCGGGGTTTTTGGCTATAAAACCAAACATCAAATCTTCTAAAATTTTTGTACAATTGTATGCCACTGAATGTTGCACAAAACCATCGTGTTGATGCCTATTTTTTTTTGTTTTTCTGTATGCATGCATATGGATTCATACCAATGAATTGTATTTTCCTTCTACGTATACAATGCAACATAAAAATTTAATAAATTTACATCACAAACCAATCATTCCTCAAACACTATACATACTCTCAACCATTCTCATTCCATTCTATATCCTTTCACGTTATCCATTGTCATTGTTTCACAAAAAAATATCCTGCCTCCGTACACACACACACACACACATCGTGCAGTTGGCAGTGTTGGCAGCGGCAGTTCAACCAGTTCGGCTAATGCCAGTATTGGTGGCGTTAGCGGCAATGGTGTCGTTGGTGGCGGCAGCAATACCATTCCAAATCCATCTACAAATGGCAGTGTTAACCATCATTTTACATCAACATCGAAATGGTCACCGAGTAAGAATGTGAGTATAATTGAAAAAAAAAAAAACTGAAAAACAAAAAACTGAAAAAAATGTTTCAAAACCATTGGAATTTTTATTTGTTTTCTTTAAAATTCTTATTGCTATTGTTCGTTATTAGAAAATCTAACCAATTGTAATAGAAAAAAAAAAAAAGAATTTTATTATCACTCATCGTTATTGAATGGAATAGTAAGTGGTTCATGGCTGTATATGGTAGAGTAGACAAGTGATTTTTGGTAATTGTTCGCCAATTTATTGCAGAATTTTTTTGTCAATTCTTGACATTTTAAAAAAGTGTTCGAATATTAAAAATTAAAACAATTTTTTTTATTATATTTTCTCATAAACCATCATGCCTACCAGCAGTGATGTTGTGCAAATTTTTTTTTACCTAAAAAGCAAGTACCGGAACGACATTCCGGAGCGTTCCGACTCGACAACACCACTGCCTACCAGCTGTCCATTTCCAATTAAATCGTTTTCATTTTAGAGATTACCTAATTTTCACATACTCAAAAGCAGCCAAAAGGCTTGGCAAAAGTTGTTTTCGAATCTTGACTCTATTGAAGCCACAAATCTATCAAATCAGTTGTCATTCTATCTGCTCAGTCTGTTATATCAAATCACCGCAGATGCATAGAGCACTTGACAGCACAAGCAAAGAAAAAAAAAATTGTTTATCAAAATGGCGGTCGACGTATCACTGGACTCGTTTATTTTTACGATCTGCAGAATCATTGTACCGAATCACTAACTTCCTCATGTCGCGGAAACGCAAGATCGGTTGAACAAATTGCCATAGAAAATGAGATTATGCTCATTAGAAACTATTTTTTTTTTTTTATTTTCTGGTATACAATCATGCCTAGCAGTTGTCCATTTCCAATTAAATCGTTTTCATTTTAGAGGTTACCTAATTTTCACATACTCAAAAGCAACCAAAAGGCTTGGCAAAAGTTGTTTTCGAATCTTGACTTTATTGAAGCCACAAATCTATCAAATCAGTTGTCATTCTATCTGCTCAGTCTGTTTTATCAAATCACCACAAATGCATAGATCACTTAAAAGCCAAAGTAAAAGAAAAAAATTGTTTATCAAAATGGCGGTCGACATCCCACACGACTCTTTAATTTTTACGATCTGCAGAACCATTGTACCGAATCACCAACTCCCTCATGTCGCGGAAATGCAAGATCCTTTGAACAAATTGCCATTGATGGTGAGATTATGCAGAAGAATCCACGGAAGTCGTTTTCGCGTCGCTATAACTTGGCCAATTTTTCTGCATGACTTGGATCTGCATTCGTACAATATTCAATTGATCCAATTGAACTGAAGGCAAACGACCGTCGGCAAGATCATATATACGCTGAATACTCTCTGAAGATGGTGGGAAAGAGCAATAATACTCATTGCAGGAATCATCTTCATCGGTGAGACCCTTTCCTTAATGAAGAACTAAAATTGTTGGATTTGGAACGATATGAAGACCATACAAAGTCGCCATAATCCGACATCTCCAACAATACAAAATCTGAAAAACTCTGAGAGTAAATGAAATTGTCATGAAAAGATCCTTCACAGTTCATCATTCAGAATGGACTTTAAACAATAATACCCGGCGCTCATGTATTAAATTAACAGATACTACATTAGTGGTACAACAAGCTACGTCTAGACTGACTGTACGGTTGTAATGAGTCACTGTTTGGTGAGAATTTTGGACTGGCAGCGTCATTGGCAAATATTTCTTTAAGAACGAAATTAGCACAGCCATAACTGTCTGTGGCGAGGATTATAGTTCAATGATTACCAACTCTTTTGGTCTGATTTGTACGATTTGGACACTGACGACATGGGATTTCAACAGAACTGAGCTATATGCTATATATGAATCACCGAAATCGTGGGTTTCGCAGAGGTATAAGCATTGGTCACAATCCACTACGATCTTCAAAGTTAAGCCATCGGTCAAATTCAGCCCGAGTCATGGAAAATTGGGAATGTCGCAGCACCAGTGCTGGGCATTTAGATAGTACGATGGCCCAATGCAATATGGCATCAACATGTTTATCAAACGAATAAAGAATTTCGATAATCGATGATGCCTCAAACAGACTTCGTTTGCTTCATATAATACCCGATATTTGTAAATATTAAATTAATTACAAATTTCTTTAAACTGGGCTCTAGAAATGACAGGGACGTGTTAAGGATTTCTTCTTCGATTGCTTTAGACAGGCTAAGTAGATAGTGTGTTGGCTTATTTCTTCATCAGCTTCTCTGGCAAAAAAATCTTACAGTAAATAAAAAATTATCATGAACAAGTTTGCCCAAAAAACTGTCGATTGAGATCGACTTCAGTGTCTTCATGATATCTTAATATTTCACTTGATACTAAACACACTCGCTTCTGTGCTACTAGATGTCCTTGATAAGAATGATCCGTCGCTTCCTTAATAGTATTTGTAGGAATCAAACTCTTATTACTCTGCTTATCAAAGCAAAGAATTTTTTAAAATCTTTGTTATAGAGGGAACTGCCTGCACTCAATTTGTCAGGACATGATGACCTCGATAGTACAATATTGTGGGAACTGAGTCGGCTCAGGATGTAGGCAGTTTAGAATTGGTTGAACAAATAATAATAATACAGGGTGGCTGATATATAATGCAACAAAGAAAAGCGCTATATTTTCTTAATTTATTTTTGTTTTTAATTTTATTGTTTACAAGCAAAAAATGTTCGAAACAACATCAAAATTTAGAATCAGTTTAGATTTGTTCGAATTGGCCACCTTTGGTACGAATTATCTGCGGTATTTTTGCCTATTACCGGTGAAGCGCCGTCTTGAGATGATCGACACTTTGGTATCTTTTAATGAGAACCATACTCTCCAAAATGCCCCAGGCGCAAAAGTCCAACGGATTGTGCGGTAAAAATGAAGCGAGGAACCTCCTTTTTAAGCTATTCTTGGTTGACGCATGCTGTGTGCGGTGGTGCTGAGTGCTATTGGAAGGTCCATGGTCTGCGACCAAAATGTTTGTCTGCACAGGGCTACAGTACTGTTTTTAAGACATTTTCCCGATAATATTCGGCATTTATTTTAACCCCATTGTTGATGAATACGAGCAGGGAGCGACCATCGGCCGTTACGGCGGCCCCCATTATTACCATCGGCGGCACTTGAGTTCTGGTGGCCAATCGCAGGTGTAAATATTCAGCTCTTTGGCAAGTAAACCCCATCATTCTGTTTGTTCAGAAACCGCTCAATTTGGAATGGCTTCTAACTGGAGAAAACCAAATTCGCGAAGTAACTCCCTGGCTCTTTCCAGTCTAACTTTTTTTTTGTCCATCGGTGAGCTCTTGCACTTTTTGAAACTTCTATGGCTTTTGTCAAAGCTCATTTTTCAATATGTGTTGCATCCGTTCTCGCGAAACGTTCAGCTCACGGGCAATTTTTCTACCACTGCGGCGTGGATTTCGATTAAATCTGGCCTTTACTTTTCGAATTATTTCTGGTGTTGTTACCGTTTTTTTCGTCCACTTTTTGGACGCGATGCAACACTGCCAATATCACGGTAACGAGCAATGGTACGAGAAACAAAAAATTTATTCACATTTAAATGCTGGAGGGCTCTAACGATAGCCACCAGCCAAATATATAGCAATCACACTATCACGCTTGAATTCCATCACGAATAACTTATTTTTCTGAATGCAATAGATCAAAATGCTTTTGTAAGCTTGTAAATAATATAATGAACTGTCAGTGGAATAAATCTGTCAGCTGTCAGACTAGCGGGTTACAAATGATAACAACCTGAAGTTGGTTGCAATACATATAAGCCACCTTGTAACGGAGAGTGTTTAAAAATTCTAAAGAATTAAATATTCATAATGGTTATTACTTCCAACTAGTGAATGAATTTAATCATACGGCTGCTTATGTGAAGATGTAATTTGCTTATCATAGTCCCCACAGTCAAGAGAGTATATAGAAGATTAGTTGGAAGAATGGTTACGTAAGGGAAAACTTGGACATGAGCAAATACCGGCAAATATCAAGAGAAAACGTTGAACAAAACTGATACATTCATTGACAAATAATTTAAATGGTACTTAAGGTACATATATTCTACTAAATACAGCGAACAACATACGTATTGAGCCTTTGAATTGTAAATATAAATTTTAATTTTTCATAAAATTGTTGAAATAGATTAGGGTACCTGTGACTTTTATTGTCCACTGTATCTAAATTAGCTATTTACTTACACCTGTACTTACTATAAATACAACAACAAATATATTTTAAAATATTTTTTATTCTTTTCTTTTATTCTCTTCCTTATATTTCTGTTTGATGTTACCTTTCCGATGGCGTTTCTTATATTCAACAACGCATACGATGCGCTGTATGGAATGGACAATGAAATGAAATGCGTTGCATTGTTATGCTTGGCGTGCTGGTGTAAATGAAATATTATTTGGCATGCAACATGCTTATCGTCGTCATCTCTTTTAATAAAAACAAAAAAAAAAAAACACAAAAATCTACAATTACAACCACTTTGGCGATGCTGCATGCCATTGTTGTTTTTCGAATGCGTCTTTATGTTTATTTCCTTAAAAAAAATAAAAAAATCATAACAATAACAGCAGCAGCATAACAAAAATTACGAAACAAACATGATGCAGCAGAATCCAGCGGGTGGCACTAATACAGGCGTTGGTGGTGGTGGTGGTGGTGGTGTTAGTGAGAGCATACCCATGCAATTTAATCAAATCAATGCACGCACTCATCTGATGGCATCCGCCTCAATGTTGTCACCCACAGCAACAACAACGACATCAGTTACAGCAGCAGCTACAACATCCGGTACAGCATTGTTGCATGCAACAGCCATTGCCAGAACAGGCACTGGCGGCAGTGTAATGCATGATGTAGGCAACATAATAGGTTCGCCTACATCTTTAGCCTCCAATTCGACTATAGCAGCCACCACCCACTTGGTGCAGCAGCAACTGCATTCAAGTGGTGTTGGCACACTGCCACCCGGTCTTGGGACAGGCGGTGGCTATATACTAAATAGTCTCATTAACAGCAGCAGTGGCACAGCGATGTCAAGTTTACATCATACCTCGTCCACCTGCTCGCCGCCCTCCTCCGCTGCAACAGCAGCAACATCGGCCAATGCCAGTGGCAATGTTTTGAGTATGCAACGTGTTAACCTTCATCATAGCACACTGCATCATCACAATACGTTGGGTAGTCGTGGCACTCACGGCCATTACACGGGTCATCCCTCGCCATCAAGCATGATGTTAACATCACAAACAACTTCAGCATTGAGTGGCGGCAGTGGCAGTACACCGGGCTCTACGAGTGGTGTTGGCCTACTTTTGGGCTCACATTCACTGCCATCGGCTGCACCATCGACAACAACAACATCGTGTAATTCATCCACTGACCTGGACGATAACATTAACATCATGGCCATTAAAGATTGTTTAATGACACAGCGTGTGCCCGAAAGTTGTGTCTGAGTTGTTCCACATTGTAATTTTAAATTTATTTTCAACAACAGCAACAACAACAACAGCAATCAACATCAGCAGCAGCAGCAGCAGTTGCAACAGCATCCGTAGTAGTTTAACGGTTCATAGTTTAGCTGCAGCAGCATCAACATCAATTCCAGCAATAGCACAGGCAGTATACCCGGCCTTAATTTTCTTTTTTGGAAATTTTTAAGAAAACTTTTCCTTGTTAACTTTTCCTCCTCCACCTCTCTCCCTCTTTCCTTATTGGGTTGGACATTAAGAGAAATGGTAGAAAATATAAAAACAACAAGAACAAGTTTCTCCAACTACTTGTATGTATGCATTTACCTATGTATGTATGTATGTATGTATGTGTGTGTGTCATTGTATAAACGAAAGTGTGAGAATGTCATGGTGTTTGTGTTAAAATGTTTTGTATGTTTGAGGATGTTTTTTTTCTTCTTCATGGTTTTTATTACCTTTTTTTCATCTTCTCTCTCTTTTTTTACTTCCATAAATGAGTGTGTTTGTGAGTTTTAATGTGAATATTGGGTGGAAGGAAAGTGGTGTGAATGAGCATATGTTTGTTCGTATGCATGAATGTGTGAGTAAATAATGTGCATGTATGTTAAGTTTTGTAAGTACTATGTATGGGTGCCTATGTATGTTTGTCTGTCTGTGACATTGACAAGATTTCTCGGTGGGACTGCAGCAATAAAAGAAATGATTACACGGTGCAACAGTGAAAATGCGTCCTACTAAAGACATGTTGACTCCAAGAAAAAAATTTATTTTTTATTTGATTCTCATCAAACATTTTATACTTTCGCGAGCGCAAGTAACGGATTCCATATAATTTTGCTAATAGTTAAGTAACTGTCTCGACTTATGAAAAATTTAATTGAAGTTGCTTGACAATGCATCATTTCGAAGACCTTTGATAGTTCAAAACATCATAGAATTGGTTCCAACATAGTTCAAATGGCACGCGATACCATGAATCTATTTAAAGACTAGTTAAATGAATAAGTATCCCTACGTTTTAGGACTGACCATTGGCCAACAAGATCAAGCAATACGACGCATAAAAAATTTTTTTGGCAGTGGAGACCGCACATAAAGTCACAATCCAGCCAATTCCATCGCCAGTTCCCAAGATTATGCTTAAATTTTTCCTTTCTAATCAGAGATTCATTGGCAATGTTAGTCACCATAGTCTATTAGATACAAAGTGGCTGATATATAATGCAACAAAGTAAAGCGCGATATTTTTTAATTGTGTTTTTGATTTTATTATTCAAAAGCAAAAAATGTTGAGGAAATAACATAAAATTTTAGAATCAGTTTAGATTTGTTCGAATTGGCCAACTTTGGTACGAATTATGGCCTTCAAACGGCCGACAAAGCCATCACAGGCTGCACGAAAGTGGCTCTGCAGTATTTTGGTCCATTCCCGGCGAAGCGCCGTCTTGAGATAATCGACACTTTGGTATTTTTTAGAGGCAATTTTACTCTCTAAAATTCCCCAGGCGCAAAAGTCCAGCGGATTGAAATCCGGAGATTTTAGTGGCCATTATGCGGTATAAATGAAGCAAGGAACTGCCTTTTTAAGACATTCTTGATTGACGCGTGCTGAGTCCTGTTGGAATGTCCATGGTCTGCGGCCGAAATGTTTGTCTGCCCAGGGCTTCAATACTGTCTTTATGAAATTTTTTTCGGTCGATGAATACTAGCGGGGAGCGACCATCGGCCGTTATGGCGTTGCATACCATTGCCATCGGCAGCTGACATCTTTGATAAGTAAACCCGATCATTTTGTTTGTTCACAAACTGCTCAATTTGGAATGGCTCCTCATCGGAGAAAACCAAATTCGGTAACTGGCCACTTTCGTGCAAGCGAAGTAACTCCTTGGCTGTTTCCAGTCTAACTTTTTTTTCAATGGCTTTAGTCCAGGCTCATTTTTCAATATGTGCTGTTTCCGTTCTCGTGATATTCAGCTCACGAGCAATTTTTTATCACTTCGGCGTGGATTTCGATCAAATCTGTCCTTCACTTTTCAGATCATTTCTGGTGTTGTTACCGTTTTTTTCGTCCACTTTTTGGACACAGTAACACAGTAATGAGCAATGGTACGAGAAACAAAAGATTTATTCATATTTAAATGCCGGAGGGCTCTAACGATAGCCACCTGTGGTTTTCCAGCAAAATATAAAGCAATCACGCTATCACGCTTGAAAAGTTCAAAATACTTTTGTAAGCTTGTAAATAATAAAATGTACTGTCGCTGGAATAAATCCGTCAGCTGTCAGACGAGCGGTTTACAAATGATAACAACCTGAAGTTGGTTGCAAGACATATCAGCCACCCTGTAATGTGTTGGCTTCCTCAACGTAAGCTCGCGCTTAATACCTCAGGGCAGATATCTTCCTCTCTGCAGATTTCTGGCAGAAACTCTTTAAGTAAAGAAAACTGCTATGAAAAGTTCATCAAAAGTCTATCGTTTGGAGTCGGCTTTTAATTGTGGGTCCCGCCACTCACACAGCAACATAAGTAGATCGTAATTTTGACTAAATGGTTGTAATGACCAATTATGTATGGAATACTTTCGATTGCAATGACCTAGTTACTGAACAGGAATTTGACAAGATCAAAGGTTGTTAGAATCCTTGATACAAAAGATCGCTTGAGCGCACATAACAGCTCGTTGTGATACCAAAGGTGCAGTCCCTATATTGAGCGAATCACACCATACTCATCAAGAAGTCGGTCAGCACAGAGACTGCACGCAAGATCATAGAAAAATATAATGAATCTGGAAGCGCTACAAATGTGGTCAGACCTGTGATCTCAGATAATCCAAATTTAACGATTTTCCGGTTTTCACAGCAATGGGCCTATATTACGGGCTTTTAATGAATTGTGTTTATGCCTTCATCTCCATAAACACCATCTTACAAAAATATTACTCGTATTGTCAGCTAAGAACTATCAGTGCCATAAGTATGATAATAGAGTGCTTGAGTTTTTTTCTTCAGAGATGAAATTTATTTTCCATTCAACAATTACCTTAAGAAGCTTGTCATGTATGAAGTCCGTAAAACCTAATAGAGATTGTGGTATTCGAAAAAACTAATTGCAGAGGTTGCCACATAACAGACGCTCTGAGGTCTGTGAAGCTAGCTGACCACGAGGTCATCTTTTCTCTACAAGATATCTACAGATAGCTGCTTCCAAAACGTTACTGCTAGAACATTAAAGAAAGAAAAGTTTTTATATATATTTAGGCCATGTACGGTGGGCAACACTTCTATACTGAACGAAATAGAAGTGAATCACTCTGGTTTTAGATGCGTAATTGTAATTGTGAATAAGTAATTGGTTTGTGCGCATTGGGGGATTGGAGGTATAATAACCACCTTTTTTAACGGGACGGTATGTCACAGCAAGTGTTTTTGTCAAAAAAAAAAATGCCATCTTTTGGGATGAAACTGATTTTCTTCTTGATGGGTATGTTAATAAGCAAAATTACCGTATTTAGGGTTTAGAAAAACCACACGTGGTCTTACAATGCACCTATTACGAGTGGCTGTTTGGTAAAGCTTGTGGCAAATAATTCTTTGAAAATGAAGAAGTCGCAACCTTTACGGTGAATGAACACATCTATCGCTTCATGATAACCAATTTGTTTCTTCACGCTCTTCATAGTATTAGTGTAAACTGTGTTTAGCTTCAACAGAATGGTGCAACTTGCATCAAACGTTTGATGGCCGTTTGATTAAACGTAATGGTTATGACAATTGGCCGCTAAGAAGCTGTAATTTATCACCGTTGGACTATCTTCTATGGGTAGCCGTTAGAGAAAAGGATTATGCCGACAAACCAGAGAAAATTTAGCATTTGGAGGCTAATACTCATAATGCCATTGTTGAGGTGCAATGCCATATACTTGAAAAAGTGCATGAATATTGATTCAATCGAATGAGGTACTGTGAAGCCAGCCGCAGTGATCCTATAGCTAGAGGTCCACACCACGCGTCCTACGCGTTTTCGCATTCTACGCGGTTGTCAAAAAAGTAGAATTAATGTATTTATTTGGAGCAAGTTACATGCACAAAAGTGTAGGATGCCTTGACGCGTAGAACGCAAAAGTAGATCTACTTTCTACTTTTGTAAGCATCACAAGCGGCGCGCGTACAAAACAACTGATTTTGACGAGTTGTTTTGTTTTATTCTATTTCACAAGCGGCGCTTGTACAAAACAGCTGATTTTGACGAGTTGTTTTGTTTTAGTTTGTTTTAACTTTAGGAAAGTTTCGGGAAAAAACCGGTCACATCTCGTTTTCTGTTCTTTTGGAGCGCTTATTGTGCAAACTTGTAGCACAAAATATTATATTCACGAACTCAATTAAATTTCATTAAAATTAATAAATTTTTTATGTTGTTAACAGCTGATCAAAACAAACAGCTGGCGCGTAAAAAGCGTTGCATGTAACTTGAAGCGTAGAATACGAAGAAGGTATGAAATGCGTGCAACGCTTTGACGCGAAAACGCGTGGTATGGACCTCCAGCTTATAATGCAAATAGAATTCCATTCTAACCAGAACAGTATTGGAGTTCAGAACAAAAGGATAAGTTAGGCATTATAAATCATTTTATTTTATTGGATTTTGAAATTATGAAATTTTAAATGGCCCCACCCTTTATTTAGTTGCATTAATAGTCTTAGAAATGTTTCCATGGATGGAGTAAAAATATAATTTTTTGCACTGAAGCAAAGCCATATTTGATGAGCATAACATAATCAAGTGATTACAGAGTATGAGTGTATGAATAAACCTTACATACGTACATACGTATCCCAATAACTGTCCATATCAATATTAATTATTCTTTAACACATATCGATGATCTTCTAATACAACCGTCCAATTACCATAATGCTTTCGGAAATTTTTGTTTCAAACAAAACTAAAATAAATTCAAAGGAGCATAGATAACGAATAATTAATCAAATTTTCTATTTTAAAATACAATAACTAACTGCCATTTAAATAACTGATTATCAATTTAGTTTTATTTAGTTTTTGTTTTTGTTATTGTTTTATTCACAAATCTATATTTATTATGGTATTATAAGCCACAAATGTTATTAATAAACTCAGCTTTCTAAAACGTGTACATTTTGGTTTGAAATCTTTCGATTAAATTAAGTTTAAACTAAATGAACTAAAAATTTATTGTAATTGTGTATATATATACGGTATTTATATAAGCATGTATGTATGTATTAGTGAATGTAGTTACTAAATTAAATTACCATTTAGTCTAAAATATACATTAAAATACGAGAAAATTCCTGGTAATAACACATCATATCCTAAACGAATTAAGTAAGTAACACAACCATTAAAAGAATACACATATATTTGTACATTATACAAAATTACATATACATACAGTATGTGTCAAAAGCAACGGTACACTAAGGATAAAATTCTAACAATCAGAAAGCATATTTTTTTTACTGCTTAAGGGGAGTGCCCGAAAAAATTTGACAATATTTTGAAATTTTTTGAATTTTTTTTATAATTTTTTTTTTATTTCGTTTCAATTTTGAAAAACTAAAAATAAAACTAATGAATTAAAATAAAAATAACGGTAATTTATTAATGTATATATTATTTTTTGTAATGTACAGTTACTTTTGATGCTTACTGTACATACATAGCTACCATATACTGTAGTATAAAGACTAATTAACTTATAAATTATAATTATAGATTAATATTGATGATGATTATATGGATGATGATGATGATAATGATGATAAATAAGTAGAAACTATTTTTTAAATTTAAATCAATAAGTGACTCTACAAAACAAAGACTCTAAAAGTAGTTAAAAACTTTAAACTGAAAACTTTAAAATATTAAAAAAAATAAATTGCCACTAAATTTTAATTAAAAAGAAAATTAATTATCAATTAAAAAATAATTAATAAAAATAAGAAGAAATAATAGCAACACTAGGCGACAAATTGAAAAAAATTAAATTCAACCAGCTAATCGTACAGTGTAGGTTGTAGGTTTTATTAAGTAGAAAACAAAATTATTTTTTATATTTCTTGAACTCTACAAACTTCTTTAATTAGACCAAAAAATTTTTTTTTTTATTTCGTTTCAATTTTGAAAAACTAAGAATAAAACTAATGAATTAAAATAAAAATAACGGTAATTTATTAATGTATATATTATTTTTTATAATGTACAGTTACTTTTGATGCTTACTGTACATACATAGCTACCATATAATGTAGTATAAAGACTAATTAACTTATAAATTATAATTATAGATTAATATTGATGATGATTATATGGATGATGATGATGATAATGATGATGATAAATAAGTAGAAACTATTTTTTAAATTTAAATCAATAAGTGACTCTACAAAACAAAGACTCTAAAAGTAGTTAAAAACTTTAAACTGAAAACTTTAAAATATTAAAAAAAAAAAATTGCCACTAAATTTTAATTAAAAAGAAAATTAATTATCAATTAAAAAATAATTAATAAAAATAAGAAAAAATAATAGCAACACTAGGCGACAAAAAGAAAAAACTTAAATTCACCCACACACAAACTTATCGATTACTCAAACATTTCTGAACCGATTTAAAAAACCTGGACCTTTAAAGCGATAGACATACGCATAGTTACGTTTTTACTTCTTAAAAACGTTTAAAATGTCAGTTCGTAGTTTCGAAATAAAATAAAAATAAATTTGTGTTTCGTTTTAATTAAACTTCTTTATTATTCACACAATTCTGTATGCCACTAAACACAACTTTATGTAAACAACAACAATTACTTTGTTTGTAATTCCTCTGTTTACATTATTTGCATAAAGAATAACAATTACTAGACAATTATTCGACAGATCTTTGCAATGGAGTTTTCAAAAACACTGCTTCTTCACACAAGACTGACTGAACTTTTGTGAACTCACTCGTCCACTTTACCTTGCGTTTTATATGGCAAGGTAAAGAGTCTAATGATTTTTTTTTGTCTTTTTATTTTAAACCAGCACTCAGTTGATGGGCCCTACTCATGCAGTGCATTGTGCAGGTTTAGGAAAATAGTTTATAGGAAGGTGGAAAGAGGGAGTAGCGTTTTGTGGACATTTGATTAAATTTTACCAATATTGTAACTGACGGGAAAAACTTCCGCAGATAGATCATTCCACAAGCGAGCAGTGCGAGCAAAAAATGAATTTTCATTGTAATGCATTGTGCGGTTCACTGGACAATTAATCACAAAAGGATGTGCTCTTTGAGAAGTACGAGTACCATTAATAAGCACCTTCGCCCTCTCCTGTATGCGGTCGAGAAGGTTCAAAATAGACTTTGAAGCATAGGCCCATAGTGTAGTAGTCCATCCGGGGTCGGATAAAGGTCCTGTAAATAGTAAAAAGGTCGGATGGTGTGAAGTATTTTCTGCAACGTTTCAAAGAACCAAGGCACTAGAATGCTTCCTTCGACACTCGAAAAATATGATCGTTCCAACGATCATCACAACAAATTCTCATGCCCAGAACATCAAGAGCATCCGCCTCCTCAATATTTACATTACCCGTAGATACAGATGACAGAACACCAGCGCCTGCATCACGCCGGTGTGTCAAAAAACAACATTGGGTCTGGCGCGCGTTAAAATCGACCCTGTTCGCGCGGCCCCACTCAGAGATTATTATCAGGTCACCTGTGAGTGCGACATTCATGTTCGACCTCCTTGCCCCAATCTCCAAAAGACTCGGGTTCCGATCAAATGAATATGAATGACAAATGTTTCTGTCATCTGCAAAAGAGTAAATAGGATTTGAAGTAATAGAAAGAAGATCATTAAGAAAAATAAGAAAAAGAAAGAACAGAGCCCTGCGGTACCCCTGAATTTATCCTGAACGCGTCGGAAAAGACGCCATCTATAAGACTAATAGTGTGATCTTTGAGAAAGCTCGATATAAATCGAGAGAAGTGACTATCGACACCAAAAGCATGCCAGACCCTATCAAACGTCTTTGAGATATCCAGAGCTACAACTTTGGCCTCACCATGGAATGATGAATGGAACCATTCCACCTTTCGGAGAGTAACGCCAAAAGGTCACCAACAGGTCGCCGTTTACGGAAACCGTACTGACGATCATTTAGCAAACCGTTGGACTCCAAATACCTCACGAGGTGGTGAAAGAGCAGAACAAACAGCCATTGGGCGGTAATTTTCAGGGCTGTTAGCCACACAATTCTTAGGGATTGGCATGACATTAGCAAGCTTCCAACATGAAGGAAAAATACCGGCACGATACGACAAACAGATAAGCTTAGCTAATGGACGGGGTAACGTCGAAGAGCACTGTTTCAAGATCAGTGTTGGTATACCATCCGGCCCAGAAAACGTTAAATTTTGTCTGATTTTATCAAACGATATGTCATACTTTTCACAAGACTTATTTCACATTTTTTAATTAAAGTTTGTTACTATTAATAGACAAACTTGGAAAAATATCAGAAAAATTTACATTTACCAGGTTTAGCTCATCAAACCTTATAGAATATTAAGTTGTATAATATTCACATGTACACCGTTTAATAGGTTTATTCCTCTCCTTTCTAAGGAACTTAAAAAATCTGGACATTGGTTTAGAAATGCTTATGTAATCAATAAAATTTTTGCTTAAAGCCAAAAAAAGAAGAGTTTTTGTCAAATAAAACAAGTTTGGAGGGTTCAAGAAATACAGTAGCGAGCACAAAAAATGGAACGTTGGGTAAAATTATCTTTAAGTGCGATAATTTTAAAAAAATGTTGACCAGTTCAAAATATTTCTTTGGGTTATAAATCCCTACAGTTATAGATACCTATTATCAATAACATTATGTAAATATTTTTAATTATGACAAATTATTTTGTCATTTATTAAAAAGAGTGCGAATTTCATGGGAGCAATAAAAATGCAACAGCATAAATTTTAATGTGTTTATTTAAATTACAAAAAAAAAATCTTAAAATTAATATTTAATGGTGTAGCCCTTATTTTTTATGACTTCTTGCAACCTAGAAGGCATAGAGTCGACTAAAGCTATTAATGTGTTAATGGATATTTTCTCCCATTCACTTTTCAAAATTTCTTCTAATTGCCTCTTATTTGACGGATGTTTCCTCTTAACTTCCCGATCTAATAGCTCCCATAGATTTTCTATGGGGTTAAGATCGGGAGACTGTGATGGCCAATCCAAAACATTGACATCATTGTCGCTTAAAAAGTTTCGAGCTAAGCGACTTGAGTGCTTTGGATCGTTATCCTGTTAGAATATGCTACCAGGAGGCATTTTTTCCCGCAGATGAGGAAGCATGTGTTCTCCAAGGATTTCACAGTACTTCTTGGCGTCCATTTTTCCTTCGATTTGAGTTAAGGGACCTACCCCATCACGGGAAAACGCACCTGTAAATACGTGACGTAAAATCAATAATTTTTTTTAAACATATCGTTACTTACCCCACACCATTATTGATCCACCGTCATGTTTTACGGTTGGAAGTTGATATCTTGGAGAATATCTCTGTCCAGGCGGTCTTCGAACAAAATTTATCCCATCGGAGCGAAACAAATTAAATTTGCTTTCATCGCTCCACAAGACTTTAGCCCATTGTTCATTTGACCAATCCTTGTAACGTTTTGCAAATTCCAGGCGCTTCTTTTTATTGATTGCGCTGATGAGAGGTTTCTTTGCGGGTCGTCTCGCATGCAAATTAGCCTCTTTCAACCTACGGCAAACAGTGTGAACGCCTATAGAGACTCCCATTTGCTCATTTGCGAAATTAGCAACGTACACTGCGGTCTTTCGTGGATCTTTTTTAACCAGTGCAATCACCTGGCGGTCTTAGCGAGAGGTAGTTTTTCGAGGATTACCACTACCTGGTTTCCTTTCCACACTATTTCTCAAGGAAAATCGAGATTTAATCCGACATACGGTTGATTGATTTACACCAAAGAGGTGTCCAACTTCACGCATGGATTTTCCTTCTTCTAAGGCTTTAATGATTGCAGTTTTGCTGTCAGCTGAGAGCTGCTTCTATTACAAAACACATGTTGTATAACTTATAAATAAATAACTTACTTTAACTACTTTTTTATTATGTTGCATTTTTTTTGCTCGCTAAAAATTTGCACTTTTTTCACTAATTCAAAAATATTTAACTTTTTAAAGCAGAATTTGGAATAAACTGTGGTTACTTTGAAAACTTATAATTGAAAGAATTAACAGCAAAAGAAAATAGATAAATTAGTTACCGTTATTTTGAAACAGATCTTATTAAAGATCATATGGCACAGTGTTGCATTTTTTGTGCTCGCTACTGTATAAAAAAAATATTTTTGAGTTCTACTCAACAAAACCCAAAACCTACACTTTGTCATTAGGTATGGTTGACTGTCGCACCGTATAATTAGAATTAAAATCTAATTTTAATGTTAAAATATTATTTTTAAAACTAAATTTTAAGAATTTATAAGATAAGCAGAATACTAGTAAGTAGACAATGTATTTAATAAGTTAAAAAAGGAAAATAATAACTGTTAAATTGTATATAAAAAAATTATTTTTAAAAATAAAATCCTTTAATAAAAACAAAAACAAAATAAAAAAAAAATTTTTAAAAAAATTAAAATTATTTAGAACCCTGAAAAATAATTAAAAATTATAATAAAAAAAAAAAAATGATAGAAAAAATAATTTTAAAAACAACCCAATTTAATTTATATTTAGTATTTAAATAGTTTATACATTAAAAAAAATTTATATTTAATAAACATTTTAACAAAAAAAAACAAAAAAATAATAATAAAACCAAAGAGAAAACCACAAAAAAAAGAAAAGAAATTGTTTTTGTATCTAAAAGTAACGAAAACTCCTCTTCATTATTGGTAGCCACAGTCAGTTTGTCTATCGTCTTCAATAAAATAAATTGAATTGAAAAGAAATCAATTTCCAAACCGAAACTTATTACTAAACAATGTATTTAATATAAATAAAATAAATAAAAATAAAAATAATAATTAGTTATAAAGAATATTTAAAAAAAAGAAGAAATAAAAAAAGAAAATTTAAAAAAAAAATTAATTAAAAGAAAAAGGAAAAACAATAATAAAGCTGTGTTAAGTAATGATACAAAAAAAAATATTTTTTCATGGAATTCTTCTTTAAAAATAAGATTTTAAAACAAATAAAGTAAGTATTGCTAATAAGGCCAATTATTATCTCTCTAGGCTGAATAAAGGCATAATGAAGGGTCACAAGTCTACGCCGCAGACTATACAGGGTGGCTGATATGCATTGCAACCAACTTCAGGTTGTTATCATTTGTAAACCGCTCGTCTGACAGCTCACAGATTTATTCCAGTGACAGTTCATTTTATTATTTACAAGCTTACAAAAGCATTTTGATTTATTGCATTCAGAAAAAAAGTTGTTCGTGATGGAATTCAAGCGTGATAGTGTGATTGCTTTGCATTTGGCTGGAAAACCACAGGTGGGTATCGTTAGAGCCCTCCAGCAGTTAAATGTGAATAAATCTTTTGTTTCTCGTTACCATGATGCTGGTAGTGTTGCATCGCGTCCAAAAAGCAAACGAAAAACCCGGTAAAAAAAAACAAAAGAAATGATTCAAAAAGTGAAGGCCAGCTTTGATCGAATTACACACCGCAGTGTTAGAAAAATTGCTCGTGAGCTGCATATCGCGAGAACGAATGCAATACGTATTGAAAAATGAGC
Source organism: Sarcophaga peregrina (assembly GCA_014635995.1). NCBI lineage: Eukaryota > Metazoa > Arthropoda > Insecta > Diptera > Sarcophagidae > Sarcophaga > Sarcophaga peregrina. The sequence goes on from CM025791.1 coordinate 77,653,975, forward strand.
CATTCAAGTTAGACTGGAAAGAACCAAGGAGTTACTTCGCTTGCACGAAAGTGACCAGTTACCGAATTTGGTTTTCTCCGATGAAAAGCCATTCCCAATTGAGCAGTTTGTGAACAAACAATATGATCGGGTTTACGTGCCAAAAGGTTAGCTGAAAATTTACAAATGCGATGGGCCACCAGAACTCAAGCACCGCCGATGGTAACGGTGTGGGCCGCCGTAAGGGCCGATGGTCGCTCCCCGCTTGTATTCATCGACCGTGGGGTCAAAATAAATGTCGAATATTATCGGGAAAATATCTTAAAGACAGTATTGAAGCCCTGGGCAAACAAACATTTCGGCCACAAACCAAGGACATTCCAACAGGACCCAGCACGCGTCACCAAAATCTCCGGATCTCAATCCGTTTGACTTTTGCACCTAGGGCATTTTGGAGAGTAAGGTACTCACTAAAAAATACAAAAGTGTCGATCATATCAAGATGGCGCTTCGTCGGGAATGGGCCAAAATACCGCAGAACCACTTTCGTGCAGCCTGTGATGGCTTTGTCGGCCGTTTGAAGGCCATAAATCGTACCAAAGGTAGCCAATACGAACAAATCTAAACTGATTCTAAAACTTAATATTATTTCCAACAGTTTTTGCTTTTAAACAATAAAACTAAAAAAGAAAAATTAAAGAAATATAACGCTTTACTTTGTTGCGTTATATATCAGCCACCCTGTACACGAGAACATCTTGTCTCTACAACCATTAGGTTTCTTCCTTTGCTAGAAGTGCACCTGAGCCTTAAGTTATCAGATATATTTTTCCAACGCCCGGTGGACTTCGCTTCAATACTGCATGAAGTAGAACCGAATCAATCGGGTTTAAATGTGCCTACATGACTATTTTTGCACATACTAAACTTACGCTCCCATAAGGGCTAAATGGGTTGATGAAGCTGTTATCGATGACAGTGATAGAAAGATCTTCGCCGATGGTTCAAACATGGAATATCGATCTGGAGTCTACCCCAACAAGCATTTACTGAACGCATCTTATAGATTACCTAACTTGGCCGCAATATTTCTGGCGGAAATTTTTCCATGCATGGAGACTGAAACCAAGAATCTGGGGGTCTTTTCTGATAAAGTGATACTGAACGAGTTATACAGGCTGCCTAAATAGGCCTGGTGAAGATTTTTGAACGTATGTTTGATACTAGGGACATACCTCCTTCGAACTTCATCATATGTAAGGATAGTGAAGTAACAATCAAAGCTCTAGGATCCTAGTGATGTCAAATAAGAGAAAGTCAATAGTTGCGTGGCCTCTCTACACCTTATACCTCGTCACAAAACCCGCTCTACTGGGTTCAGGGGCAACAAAGAAGGAAATGGAAGACATGCGCGATGTCAGAGGAGAAAACGATAAAGGGAATATATGTTCCATTTTAAAATTTATTTTCCAAATTGGTAAAAGCCGCATGAAATTCAACAAACCATTGATGATTTAAAATATCTGGTTACCGAATTTCAAAACTACAGTGTACTTCAGTGGATGGCAAGTAAATCAAGGAACTACTTGAGTTTGACAAGAGAACGGTTGGCTTACCAGGATTACTGCAGTAGCTGCCACGATGTGAAAGAAACAGAATCAGTGCGCTTCTGAACAGACGTCATCAGTTTTTGGGTGACGGTTTAAAGATCTGGGCGGTTTCATTTGGAGCTCGGAATGTTTTGAACCCATTACTAAAGGTTCTTGACCATTGCCGCTTAGCTCTCACTGCGTATCATAATGGGCCATATAGACTAACAAACGATCTTGCATGTGAATGGTAAGGCACTCGTTAAAATAACCTAACCTTCATACTTAATTGGTCATTAAAACTCTTTAATCAGGATTGTAATCTAATTTCTCTCATTCGAAAATTTTGCTGGATGAACTGTTAAGATCTCATCGACGGTGGTAAAACAAATTTTGCTGGATGATCATGCACATTTAGAAAATGGCACGATGCTTGTTTGGTGACGAGATTTTCCCTAAAAATTTCTTAATACACCAGGGTGCAATAGATTCCCTTATGGACGTGTTTTCAATGTTCGTCATTGCCCATAAATTTCAAAGATTTCTTAGAATCATTCAAAGGTAACTCTTATATATCTTTCGAGACGTAGGAACATAATTGAAAAGTTAATTTCGCAATCTCGAATATGCTATTAAGCGTAGATATTTCGGTTGCTTCAGTTAACATAGATAGTATCCCCTCGTTTTAAGGTCAGGTTCAATCATTTTGCTAACAAATGCAATATTGCTGGACGTTTATTGACAAGAAGAAAACTGAATTATTTCTATTCGCCAGATATATGGCTATTCATCGCACAATAGCAATTCCCAAGGGTTACTGACTTTTTGATAGAAGTAGCAAAAGACATGGGAATTTGGTAAATCACATCTGAGAAGATTTGGGACTGAAGAGGTGAAGCAGTCTGTATTTAACCTTATGTACCAATGTTTCTCTAGGAAATATTTAATTTCCATGTGGAATATTAATTGTGGTATCACAGTGGACTTAAATTCTGACCTTAGTGGAGAGTCCATCACATTTACCTTATCTAATCTAGTTAAGATGATCACCTAGTTCAGTCGAATTTTTAGTTTCAATCTATTAGATAACTACCATAATGTTTATGTTGTAGAAGTAGTCGGTTTTATCTAGAAGGTCGTGAGTTGACTTATTAGACATGAGACTACAGTTCAAAACCAAAGACAGTAAAACAAACCAAAAAAATCTGAGAAACCTCAGAAATCTTTTATACGGAATCGACCTTAAACTGTAGGTCCCGCCATTCATGCATAAAATTAATACGCACATCATTAGTGGTATTAGAGGCTAGGTCGTACTCCTGACTGAAGGGCTGCAATGACAAACTCTGTATGTACTTATGTGATAGTCAATTAAAATTAATAACCAAAATCGGAATGTTTGTTTGTTTATTTATTTTATATACAGGGTGGCTGATTTATAATGCAACAAAGTAAAGCGCTATATTTTTTTAATTTTTTTTTTTCTAATTTTATTGTTCAAAATCAAAAGTGTTGGAAATAACATCAAATTTTAGAATCAGTTCAGATTTGTTCGAATTGGCCACCTTTGGTACGAATTATGGCCTTCAAACGGCCGACAAAGCCATCACAGAATGCACGAAAGTGTCTCTGGGGTATTTTGGCCCATTCCCGGCGAAGCGCCGTCTTGAAAAGAACGAGACTTTGGTAAATTTTAGTGAGAACCTTACTCTCTAAAATGCTCTAAGCCCAAAAGTCCAACGGATTGAGATCCGGAAATTTTGGTGGTCATTGTGCGGTTAGAATAAAGCGAGGAACCGCCTTTTTAAGCCTTTTTTGTTTGACGCGTGCTGAGTGCAGTGGTGCTGAGTCCTGTTGGTCTGCGGCCGAAATGTTTGTCTGCCCAGGACTTCAATACTGTCTTTAAGACATTTCCCGATAATATTCGGCATATATTTTGACCTCACGATCGATGAATACGAGAGGGGACCGACTATCGGCCATTGCGGCGGCACACACCATCACCATCGACATCGCTTGCATTCTAGCGGCCAATCGCAGGTGTCAATTTTCAGCTGACCTCTTTGGCAAGTAAACCCGATCATTTTGTTTGTTCACAAACTGCTCAATTTGGAATGGCTTCTCATCAGAGCAGTCGCCGTGGTCTAGTACGTAGAGTGTTGGCTTATTACGTGTAAAGCCAGGGTTCGAGACCCAGCCCAGACATCAAAACAAAAAGTATTTTTTTGGCGATTTCCTCTCAGCAGATTTCTGGTAAAAACTCTGAGAGTAAATATAATTGCCATGAAAAGTTTCTCAAAAATCTATCGTTCGGAGTCGACTTTAAACTGTAGGTCCCGCCACTTATTTATAAAATTAACACACACAACATAAGTAGTGTGAGAAACTAGGTCAATAATCCTGACTGATGGGTTGTAATGGCCAGTTATGTATGTCTCATCAGAGAAAACCAAATTCGGTAATTAGCCACTTTCGTGCAAGCTCTTTCCAGTCTAACTTTTTTTCCATTTGGAACTTTAATGGCTTTAGTCTAAACTCATTTTTCAATATGTGCTGCATCCGTTCCTGCAATATGTTCAGCTCACGAGCAATTTTTCTGCCACTGCGGCGTGTATTTCGATCAAATCTGGCCTTCACTTTTCGGATCACTTTTTGGACGCGATGAAACACTGCCAGTATCACGATAATGAACAATGGTATGAGAAACAAAAGATTTATTCACATTTAAATGCTGGAGGGCTCTAACGATAGCCACCAAATATAAAGCAATCACACTATCACGTTTGAATTCCAGCACGAATAACTTTTTTTCTGAATGCAATAGATCAAAATGCTTTTGTAAGTTTGTATATAATAAAACGAACTGTCACTGGAATAAATCTGTTAGCTGTCAGACGACAGATGAAGTTGGTTGCAATATATCTCAGCCACCCTTTGGTCATTCTTTCGTTGGTTGTTCAGAGCCACCACTAAAGGATCATGACAAGACGGCTTACCTCTCACCGGGTAATACAATGGGCCGTATGGGCCACCGTGAACATGTCTCTTAGTAGCAAGCTACCCTCTAACTCAACCAAACCTTACCTTCGCAAACCCATATAACGAATACTAAAGCGAAACACTTGGCTGAAATTCTGTTAAACAAAATAAAAACAAAATTTTGTAATTTTTTCCCGTTCATTAAATATTTCTATTCACTGAACATAGTCCGATAAGAACAATACTTCCGCAGTTTAAGCCCCAAATAGTGTACGAATCATAAGCCATATAAGCCATGTAATACAATTAAGAAAAACTATTCAATTAAAGAAAACTATTCTTTGCTACAATAAAATCCCAAAAACCTCATTAAACCGCATTATTTTGTTATTAAAAATTTAAACAATTTTTATAATTTTAATAAGAAAAAAAAAATACTTTCTTAGAGACAACTACATACCCTGATAGTGAGAAAAAATTTTGGAAACTATTTTCTATACTTTTGCACATAAGCGTTGAAAACATTCTATTTTCTCCATATACGCAGTATCCCATCATAAACTATTTTGAAACTAAATTATCCGCACACTCAAACACTCATTCGCCGAATTACCCACAAACCCCCACACGATAAGTGAAACTCTAAATGAGAAAATCCATTTTAATTGTTCTCCTCTTTCTATACCTCTTATCCTCTTTCATTTGCTGCTGATGCTGATGCTGCCGCTGCTGCTGGTTTTATCATTTTAATCAAACAATAAGTTTTTTCATTCTTTCTCCTTCTCTTTTCGTTTTGTTTTTCTATTTTTATGTGATTCTGTTTTTCTCTCTAATTACCTTCATCTTTGCCAATTGTACGCGTTGTAAATTGTTTTTGTTGTTATTATTTTGAGTTTATATTGTAGCATTTTCATAGACAAAAATATTATTAGGCATTAGGGTGGTAACAAACGACAGAAGAAATGAGATTATGTGGTGGCTTCGTTAATGTGGATTATTTGTCTGAAGAGCCCTCGAATGGATCAAAGTCAGTGATCCACTTAAGCCTGGTCATTGTCGTCTGTTTAACGAAGGTCGTATCTGCTGAGGACACTCATTTTGATCTTGTGGAATATATTAGAGGATCACCACATCCATACCAATTGCCTTCCCTGATATTGAGGAGGCTGTAGATGATTTTAAGCTTTTTCCGCTCTTGAGACGACTTTGAGAATTGCAAATAAAGTTATGACTTCATGGGTTAATATTACAAATACCAGAGCGTACATTGACTCACAGAGTGAAATTCATATGAGAATTTCTAGTAAAGAGTGTAAGCTTAACTAGAAAGGATCCTGCTACAATTGTGAAGTTTTAAGCAATTCAAAACATAAAATTACTGCACTCGGGATGATTTCGTTGATGAATCACCGTTACAGCCCTCATCAATCCATATTTTCTTCTCAATAAGCAAACATTTGCCGTTAAAGTAAATGATAAGCGCTGTTACCTTAGCTTAGTAAGTGGAATGTTGGCTTATTAGACGACAGGCCGTGCTAGCTAAGACATTTCGTACGAAACGAAATGTGAAAAAATATTACTTACGACGTCTTTCTCATAACAAAATCGGCAAGATTAAAATCATTTCTGAAATTTGTAAACGTAACAGGATGGGGAAGAGGGCTTTACTACAAATTTATTAAAAAATACAGTGGGTGATAACTTTCTTTCTTCAAATGGTCTAGCTCAGTATCTGCTTCGTGCGGCCAAATGGTTAAATCCACTATAGTGGGGCTATGGTAATTCATTTCTTTACATTAATAGACCGGAGGTGTTAAAGTCGCCGTGGTCTAGTGGGTAGTGTGTTGGCTTATTAGACGAAAGGACCGGGTTCGTATCCCAGGTCAGACATCAAAACGAAAATTATTTCTACGGCGACTTCATCTCAGCAGATTTCTGGCAAAGACACTGAGAGTAAAAATTGCCATGAAAAGCTTCTCAAAAATCTGTCGTTCGGAGTCGACTTTAAACTGTAGGTCCCGCTACTCATGTATAAAATTGACGCACACAACAAAAGTGGTGTGAGAAGCTAGGTCGTAATCCTGACTGAAGGGTTGTAATGACCAATTATGTATGTATGTTCTAAAGGTCTAATAGTGTAGCAGAGCGCTAAAAGTGTCAAGGCCGTGGGTCCGACTTCCTATAGAGGCTCTGGGTATTTGTGATTGTCAAAAAATACATGTGATTACTCCCAATAGAACAAAGAAATTCAGGAAAAAAATTACGAAAGTATATACACTGGTGAAGTCGTTGTAGTCTAGAAAGTAGTGTGTTGGCTTATTAAACGTAAAGGCAGGGTTCGAGTCCCAAACCAGACATCAAAATAAAATACAAAAAGTATTTTTTCGGCGATTTCCTCTCAGCAGATTTCTGGCAAAAACTATGAGAGTAAATAAAATTGCAATGCAAAGTTTCCCAAAAAATCTGTGGTTCGGAGTCAACTTTATACTATAGGCCCCACCAATTATGTATAAAATTAACACACACAACATAAATAGTGTGAGAAACAAGATTAATAATCCTGACTGAAAAGTTGTAATGACCAATTATGTAGATACACATCAGAGATCAGCAATGAATCGTTTTTCGGCTACTCATAAGCACTTATGCAATTTTAAGTATGAATGAATCAACATAATTGAAATTCAACTACTCTGATTCATTCGTACTCGCTACAAGATTGATTTATAAGTATAAGTAGCAATGAGTATGAGTATAGCGTTGACACCAAACTTACAGCATTCGAAATATGTTTGATTCATACACCTACTCATTGTGATTTATAAATTTAGAAAAATATTTATAAGACTTACAAGTGATTCGAGTGATTCAAATCATTCATTAAAAATTTACAACCTTTGTTGTTGTTGCATATACAAACAAAGAAGAAAGGAAAGACAAAGACAATAAGTAAAGCATACACAATCTTCTTGTGAGTATAGTAGTGTTCGTACACGAATCATACTTATTTTTTGTTTCGTGTAAATATTAAGTAGAGACGAGTTGAAGTTAATAACATCATGCGTATTGTTACGAGTACTCCCAACTTTGAGTATGAGTAGTATGAGTATCACATTAATATAAGTATGAATGCGTATAAGTATCGCAAATTATAAGTATGACTTGAATCTACTTATCGTTTTCAATACTCGTTGCTGATCTCTGAGGTATTTTGAGAAGTATTTCTCTGCTTCGGGACAATGTCAATTTGTCGTAAATTGCTATGATAAACAGAAAAAGGCAGAAACAGAAAGAAGAAATTTGCAACCACCCTAATATATTATAGAAGAAGTGTATCTATGTTGGGGATCGCATTGTTTTCTTAATACCAATAAATGCACGTGTCATTAATTGGTAAAATAGCGTAAAACTTATTTCATACTCTAACAACAGCAACAACAACAACAATTTAAACACTACTATCTAACAACGGAAAAGGGATCAAAACGAATATCGACTAAGAATAAAACGATGCAATAAGATTTGAAGAATAAAATCCTCATTTAAGTTTTGCTTTTTCGATTTTACGCTCATTAAACTTAATGGCTTAAATGATGAAATCATGGCAATATGTATGAATGAATATGGTTGTGTTGTATTTTGTATTTGTAAAAAATATTAGAAACGTATTTGCTGTATTTGTCTAACTAACGTTCCATTAAATATTTATAATTCTTCTTAATTTTAATTGCAACAGAAAAATTACTGTAGAGTGCGAATATATTCCACAATTTTAAATACCCTATTAGGGTAACGAATAATTCAAAGCATATGTATATTAGAATGTTAAGTACGCCTTATTTACACATAAAAATTAAATTGTTTGTACAGTATTCCACAAAGAATTTTAAGAGTCCATATATTTTTTTTATACTCCATGTTACCATAACTACCATAATAGGCCTTACGAAACCCTTCATCATTGCCTAATGGCGCGCGTGGTGGTTTTGTGTAGGCCATAATTACTTGTACAATACCATGGTTTTTATATCTCAATTTGTAAGAAATGTTAGCGTAACTTTATTACTTTTTTGCCAATGATAAAATCTTAATTGTTAGTTGGTGGTTTCACATAAAGAAAGTTTTCTCTTTCAGTTAGTTTTAGTTTTAGTTTGCCTTCCTTTTCCATTGAGTGTTACGGGGGGTGGTAGCGAAGGGATTTCATTGGCAGTAATAATGACAATAAAATTGTGGTTTGTGTATGAAGATATAAATCAGCGTTTATGATTTCATTTCATTGAGCCTATTTTTTATAATAAAATGCAAACTTTATTTATTGTAAAATTGAAGAAGAAAGAGATTTTGAAACAAAATTTTTGAAATACTATTTCACATACACTATCGGACAAAATAAAGTGTAAAAGAGTAAACTTTTCGAAAGTTTTTACATATGGCAATATTATTTTTTACATATGGCAATATTAATATAATGTCCCGTTATAACGAAACATGTGGTTATTAATCAAAAAGTAAAAATTTCCATATTATTTACTCTCTTTCTGCTCCAAGCAAAATTGAATCTATTTTCAGTGCGTCAAAATAAAGAGTACTTAGGTTAGGTTAGGTTAGGTTAGAGGACGTGTACTTGTCAACTGTGACAAGTACAGTACCCGGAGGTCGAATTGACCTATTGTACAACGTCCTAGCTTCTCACACCGCTCGTGTTGTGTGCGTTAGTTTTTATGCATGAGTGGCGGGACCTACAATTTAAAGTCGACTCCGAACGACAGATTTTTTGAGATGCTGTGTACTTTTTATAGTGAGAATTTTAAACAAATTTGCACTTAATTTTTTTACAAAAACTTAATGTAAATTTAATTTTAAATGCATTGAAATTCTAAAACACATAAAAACAATTGCTTCCTTATCACTTAAATTAAGGAAAGCCAAAATGAAGCCATTGTCAAAAGATGTCTGTCTAGTATTTATTGTTGAAAAACCGTGAAAACGGTATGAAATATAAAGATTTGGCGACAAAATATAATATTTCGATATAAGGAGGCAGAAAAAAATTTGAAGTTTTTAAAAAGAGAAATTCAAACGAAAGTTTAAAAAGATTTTGCGGAAGAAAATCTAAAACTTCAGCAAAAGATGATCATCAAAAAAAAAATTCATTTACTTCAGCTAGAAAAATAAAAGAGGAACTAAAATTAGACATTTCAACTCGTACTATCCAAAGCAGATTAAATCAAAGTGGCCTAAAAAACTCTTTTGCGAAGAAGAAACCCTTGCTTCGTGCAGCAAATATTAAAAACCACTGGGCTGTACTGGCAAAAAATATGTAAACATACCACAAATGTTTTGGAATCTTATTATTTGGTTCGACGAGTCTAAATATGAGTTAAAAAATGCGAAACACCGCAAACGAGTCAGGTGCGAACAATCACAGAGGCTTAAATCTAAGAATTTTATACATACTGTAAAACATGGTGGAAGAAGTCTGATGGTTTGGGGTTGTTTCTCTGCACCGGGGGCGGGCCGTCTGGTTAAAATTGATTCTAAAATGGCCGGACAACATTACGTTGATATTTTGCGAGAAAACCTTCATTGCAGTGCAGAGGAAATGGGCTTGCGGGAATTTATCTTTCAACAAGATAATGACCTTAAGCTTACAAGCAGGGTGGGAATAAATTTTTTTGAGGACAATAACATAGAGAAATTAGATTGGCTTCCTCAAAGCCCCGATTTGAATCCAATTGAGCATCTCTGGACTATTTTGGATGAAAAATTAACATTACTTTTCACTAAAGTGGCTACAAATAAAAATTAAAAGAACGTTAGTACTTTTACACTTTATTTTGTCCGATAGTGTACATGCATAAATAATAGGTTATTATAACCCTTCAGTTAGGATTACTAACTAGCTTTTTCTATCACTTACGCTGAGAGTATTAATTTTATACATGAGTGGCGGGACTTAAAGTTAAAAGTCGTCTCCGAACGATAAATTTATGAATTTTTGTCAGAAATCTGCTGTGAGACAGTCGCCGGATAAATATTTTTTCTATATTTTCGCTTAGTTGGCTGACCTGATGTTTGTCACAAGACCTCACATCTAATAAGCCAGCACACTACGTACTTGACTATAGCGACTACTACACTATTCCACATCTTGTTAAAAAAACTTATCACTTTTTGAAATGAGAGCAAAGGAACGCCACTCGTGTATAGAAAATTAACGCACACAATATAAGTAGTGTTAGAAGCTAGGTCGTAATCCTGACTGAATGATTATAATGACTAATTATGTATGTATGTAGCAAAGGAATGCTCAAGATAAAAATGTGGCACCATTTTATAGTTATAAAAACTGAATTTTATGATGATAGTATAGAAAATATATTCTATTACCTCCTCTATTGTTATAAAGGGACCGCCAAATAACTTTTTTTTTTTAAAATTCTTTAAAAAAAAACCTACTGAATATTGTCTCAAATTTCTTTTTTTATTTGAAAGTACAATCCTTCTGGTTAATAATGGAAAATAATTTCATTGCAATGGCCATGCAGTAACCTTCACGATCAGTCCAATTTTTAAGCACACTATCGATTGTGTGCAGCTTTTTTAAAGCATTTTGGCGGACCCTTTACATTCAACATATAACGACATAAATAAGTAATTCAAACTAATAAAATGTTTAGCAATTTGTTAAATACTAAAAGTATTTCAATTCGTCTATTGTATTACATTTGATTTTATACACCGTGGTTATATTGTTAGATCTAATTCAATGGTAGTGGATATTTTTAAATTTTTTCGATCTTGGCTTATTTACAAGACTCCATATAAGACTGAATTGTGTTTTGTGTAAGTTCGCAAAGAAGTTTGATTTTCATCTTGCTTTAATTTTAAAGAAATTTATAAATATTTTCCTTGAAACGATTTCGTACTGTACAGGAAGGTTGAAGGGAGCCTATGGTTCAAATCTCAACATAATTAAATTAAAAAAAATATTTAACTTTAAGCGAATTTCTCCCTGCAGTAGGATTGCCAGCCTAGCTGGATTTGGCTGGATTGTCCAGTTTCAAGCAAAAATTTAATTTGTCCAGCTAAATAGGAATTTCTTAATTCACTCCAATAATTTGGGCAATAATTTTCATGTTATCTTTGTCAAATCATATTATACAACATTGATTGTACATTTATTAAACGACTAAGTTATGATTTCCCTATTCTTTCATCACTGACAACATGTCTCAACACTTGAATAGCTGATGTCATAGTAAATATTATTGCGAGCGATAGTCAATTTCTTTACGTACAGCTTTTATTTTTTTTTGTACATGAAAATAATTTGTAGAAAATCTTGAAATGGATGTTGATGTAGAAGCTGGTCCATCAAAAAGACCTCTTATAACTTTCTGGAAAAAAGTTTGCAAAATATATAATAATTCCACGGCAGTTTGTAAATTGTGCCAAACTGACATTATAGTCAAATATGACAGACATATGGAGATGTCGCAGAATTTCGAACTGTATAGTCTCAAGCGAGGCAAAGATTTAAACACAGCTCTCCAAGGCGAAGCCGGTTTACGTTTACCACAACGTTGTCCACGGACTAAGTTAGAATTAACATTTTCTCAGAATTTTTTATGTCCAGCTTTTTTTGTTTTGTCCAGCTTTTTAAAACCCGATGTGTAGCTTTTTGCAAATCAGAATCTACTCAGCAGCCTTCTGCTAGTAAATAATATTGTGATGAGAACTATAGACAAATACGTGTTACGTACATATGTACGTATGATTGATTTTTATCGACTTTTACTGCACACATCAGAGACCTGCGCCGATCGGCTGACAGCCGGCTAAGCCGAGCCGCCGACAAAATTTAAAAGCAGCCGCCGCCGAAAATTTATTCGGCTTGATTCGGCTTAAATTCAGCCGCCGTTTTATGTATGTAAGAAAATTAAAATATATGAAAATATGTTTTTAAAATTGTATACAGTAAATTTTAATTATATATAAAATATGATATTTATATTTTTGTTTTACTTGACTTAAATACAGTATTGAAGTTTTTTTTTGTTGATTTTGTGATATATTAATAGAAAAAGTTTTAATTTTTTGATATGGAAATTTTGAACACCCTTTCTTGTTTTTGGGGAATGTGGTAACACTTTTTACTTTACGTTAAATTTTTTAAAAGACATAAAATTGAAATGGAGAACCAAAGAACTACAAATTTCAATAATTTAAATGAGTTAAATTTATCTGATTCCGATGACGACCTTGCTATTTTTAATGGTATTGAATTCCCAAAACAATAATTGAAACTCTAATTTTTGGAAAATTTTATTTTGAATATTTATTTCTGATAATTGTTTTGTAAGTGTTATAAAATGCGAAATAATTTCAGGTTTGGAGTTTCTGCGTCGACATCAAACCTCTGTAACCATTTACATGCTCATGGTATTGACGTAAAATCAAAAAAATTTTAAAATTCGAATGTCAAAATAAAATCCTTATTGTCAGGAAGTTCTAAAAATGCAGATTCCGAACAATTTGCTAACGCACGTCTGCTTGTGGAAATATGCTGCAGAGATCTATGGCCCTTTAACATAGTGGAGCAACCAGGGCCATTTTATTTATGTCATTTCGGATCACAACAGACCAGTGTTTCCTCCTTGTGTGTAATTACACATATTGTGGGTAATTTTTGATTCTCCCTGTAGCATGTGTGTAATTAGCTTCGTGTGTAATTTGTGTGTAATTTTACTTTTTGTTCTAATTTTTTCTTTAGTCGCTAAATTTTAATAATCGATTTGCTAACAATGATTATTTAGTAAATTTACTGCAATTTTTGGCAAAACCTCTGAGAGTAAATAAAATTTCTATGAAAAGATTCTCAAAAATCTATCATTTGGAGTCAATTTTAAAACTCTAGTCCCCAACACTCATATATAAAATTAACGCACACACATAAGTGGTGTGAGAAGCTAGGTCGTAATCCTGACTGAAAAGTTGTAATGACCAATTATGTGAGGTTAATGTTTCATACAATGGATTTACATATCTTTTTTGTTCTTTAAATAAATGTTGGAAATGTTGTATGCATGTTATTCAAATAAATAAAAGCGCCGCCGAAACTTTACCATATTTCGGCTGACAGCCGACTTAAAGCCGCCGCCGAACCTTTTCTGCTTTAGCCGCCGCCGCCGACAAATTTGCTCGGCGCAGGTCTCTGGCACACATACAAATGAGTAGCATACACAGTGAGCGTCCAAAGAAACTGTACCCTAAGGATAAAATTCGAACAGTCACCAAACTTAATTTGCTTACATAAGGAGAGTGCCCGAAAAAATTTTTCTTAAGACCGAATATTGATTGTAGCTACAAATATACATAAGTGTGAAGCAAAGATAGAGTACAAAAAAATAACTGCACTCGTAAACCATTGTACAACAGTAAAAAAGAGAATTGTGTGTAGAATGCAACAAAAATATTGTACGCTTCATAGAGTCACAACATGCATATCTTTTTTTGCTCATCTTAGTCGACGCCAGCATTGCCAGTAACTTTTTATTTTTGGGGAAAAACCTTTTTTACATTACTATTACTGCTATTTATATGGCAATACTGAAAATGTAGTTTCAGTAGTAAAATATGCTCAAAGCATAGTTCCGTGACTTCACAGGCAAACGAGTGCTGTTGTATACATTAAATAAATGAGAAATATACATTTCAGGGCACTCGTAAAATTAAAAGCAACAGAAAAGAGTACACTACATTATTGCATTCGGTGAAGGGTAAGCTAGCAGAATGTCTCCTCTAATACTTACATATATATACATAATTGGTCAGTCTGGATTATTGACCTAGCTTCTCACATCACTTATGGTCGACTCCGAAGGATAGGGTTTTGAGAAACTTTTCATGGCAATTTTATTTCTTCTCACAGTTTTTGGAAGAAATCTGCCGAAGAAATAGTTTTTGAATTTTATTTTGATGTCTTACCTAGGACTCGAACCCTGGCTTTACGTTTAATAAGCCAATACTCTACCTACTAGACGACGGCGACTGCTTAATTTATTAATGTATATTTTCTTTTTTATGTACAGTTTCCTTTGATCCTCACTGTATACTCGTGTTATGCTAAAAATTATTCTTGTTTGTTTAGCTATTTTCAAATAGCCTAGTGTAATGTGGGTCAATTCTTGAGTCTTCACTTATAATAAACATGACCAAATATATCCAATATTTATGGCTATTTCTCTTCTTCTTGTTTTTATTTTGTTCATGTCATAAATTTTCTATTGTAAAGGGGCATATAAAAAAATAATAAAAGAAACTGAAATAAAAACAAAAAACGAAATAGAAAGAAAAAGTGATTTAGAGTGTTAAGGCCTTCGGCTTCGGCAAACCATGAAAAAATAAAATGGATTTCCTCCTCCTACATTTTCATTAAGCAACGCAATATAATACACTGAGTGCATTGAGCATTCATTCAAATGGACACATAAAAAGTGTTGTTATTTTCCTCATATAACAACAATTTAAAACTTAACTGCAAAATATATAGAGAAGTATTCTATGAACCTAACCCTTAAACTCCTAACCCTTGGATCTTTTTTAAACTCTAACTCTCGTATTTTTTTTTTTTTTGTTCAATTGTAGTTTTGAAATCCGTTTTTTTATGTTTATTTTCATATTTCCCGTTTCTTTATTTACATGTAAAGTGTCATAAAAAATTCACAAATAAGCCATCAGTGGCATTTTGCTGTCAAAAAAGAGTTCAAAACCAGAATGACTATGGCAGTGAAACGAGCAGGAAGGCTAGAAGGAAAGGAACAACAAAAATAAAACAGAAAAACTAGATAAAAATACATTCAAAAATAAAACGCATACATATGCGATACAGAAAAGTTTGGAAATTTTGGAAAATAGGAAATGCAAATCCTGTAAGTCATAATACAAATACAAACCCACATGCACTCACAGCCTCATCCACACACACACACACACTCACACATGTGTACTTGAAGTAAGTAAACATAGAACATAAACACTAAACATACACTTGGCCATTTCCACAAACATTCCTAAACACAGTCACCCATACACTCGCATACATACATACATACATACATATAGCGTATGTATTTGTATGTTTATGAAAATATATTTCGTTTCCTGCAATTCTAAGGGAATGGCTCCTTTCTGTTGAATCCATCAGCCACATGGGATTGGGACAGAGTTTGCTAATCAAATTATTTTTAGATGTTACTGGAAAGGAAAATCGTTGCAACTTTGTTCACATATAGGAACATATCTCATGAATACATTAGACACACATACATACATAATTGGCCATTACAACCCTTCAGTCAGGATTACGACCTAGCTTCTCAAACCGCTTATGTTGTCTGCGTTAATTTTATATCGAGTGGCGGGACCTATAGTTTAAAGGCGACTCCGAACGACAGATTTTTGAAAACCTTTTCATGGCAACTTTTACTCTCAGAGTCTTTGCCAAAAATCTGCTGAGAGGAAGTCGCCAAAGGAATATTTTTCGTTTTGATATCTGACCTGGGATTCGAACCCGGGGCTTTCGTCTAATAAGCCAACACACTACCTACTAGACCACGGCGACTACAAAAACATTAGACAGTATCTCCAAATTACTGTGTATGCCTTGTTAATTAAAACCACTATCTGCGTTGCTTCTGCTTATTTGCTGGTCCTCTCTCACATAAAATGCTTCAGTAATGATGCACTTTTCGTGTTCTTTCCAGTTCTATTCATTCATTCTATTGGTCCTTTACTATGTCTCAGATGAAATTTCTTCTTTGGTTTTAAATATAGGGTGGGTTACCTATTTAAATTTCCACCAGCTATTATTTCGAATCAGGCAATACTTATGTCATTCTAGTCTGTCACAAAATTCAGGATATTATCTCTATTAATTGTTATAATTCGATTCACGCTTGGGCAACGTTGACGTTTTAGTGGTATAGATAAGCCAACGAGAAAAAGCATAGTTTTCTCAGGTGAAGTTCATTTTTACCTTGGTGGCTATGTTAATAAGCAAAATTGCCTTATTTGGGGCTTGGAAAACTCAAGCGTGGTTTTATTTAAGTTAATGCACCCATTACTGAAAACTGTTTGCTGCGGTTTGTGGAAAGGAGGCATCATTGGCCCATATTTCTTTGAAAATGCAAAAGGCATAACCATTACCTTACTCTGTTAATGTTTCCATTTGTTCTATAATCCTGTAGTCTTGAATATAGAGTCACCTATCGCATCATAATAACCACTTCTTTTGTACCCGCTCTTTATGGCACTGATGTGATGTGTAACTTGACACATATCTCATGCTACAATCGGTTTATTGTATGGAATACTGCGCTATCATCACCTTGGACCTAAAAAACCCATTCAACTCTGCGGATTGGGATGCAATCCTTTCTGGATAGAAAGAACGTACCGAACTATTTATTGGAAATAGTTAAGGAGTATTTTAAGGATAGAGTGCTCCTACATGACACGGATGATGGCAGGAAATCATACGCGGTATCGGCAGGGGTCCCGCAAGTCTCTGTGCTGGGCTCGTTACTATGGAATGTGTTGTATGATGGTGTACTGAGGCTAAGACTCCCAAGAGGTACACAAATCATTGGGTTCGCGGACGATATTGCCCTGGTGATAAGCGGAAAATATGTGGATGATTTGGTGAGAACATGTAACAGTGCGGTTGGCATTGTCAGGAGCTGGGTCACGGAAATAGGTCTCAGACTAGCTGATCACAAAACGAATGTACTCCTTGTAAGCAGTAAGAAGAAGATTGAATTTATTACAATAACGGTAGTTGACCAGCGCATGTCATCAAAGTAGGCGATTAAGTATCTGGGAGTAATAATTGACAACAGGCTCACGTTTAAGGAACAACTGTCGTACATCGGCCAAAAATGTGGGGCGACGTCATGTGCACTTGCCCGATTAATGCCTAACCTAGGAGGCCCAAGACAGGAGAGGAGACGGCTACTGATGAAGGTAGTGACAGCGATTGCTATATATGCAGCCTCCGTATGGGCTGGGGCTATGGAGAAGAAGACTTATAGAGCAGGAATAGAAGCGGCCTGCTCTCAGAGTGATTTCTGCCTTCCTAACGGTGTCTACTGATGCAGCGTTAGTGATTGCGGGGATGATGCCACTGACTCTAGTTGTGTATATAGAGAGGAGGAAATAAAAAGTAAAGAGAGGAACAGATTTTTCGAACCCTGTTCAACTAACTGATGATGCTATGGATAGATGGCAGCAAGACAGGTCGAATTCCTCTAAGGGAAGGTGGACCCACAGACTCATAAACGTATGGAGTGAAAGAAGACACGGCCAGGTGAACTTCCACCTGACACAGTTGCTAACGGGCCATGGTTGTTATAGGGCTAATCTCTATAAGTCATGACGTGGATGAGGCATGCCGAGCATGCCGTAATGAAAGGGAGACGGAGGAGCATGTTTTCTTTAATAGCCCGCGATATTCTGTTCAACGAAATTACCTGGAGAGAACAATAGGATTCCGGGTAACGCCCGAGAATATAGTTAACCTAATGTTAATCTCATGTGACAATTGGAACGCAGTATGTGTTTTCGCACGGAATGTATTGACCAAGCAAAGATTGGCTGAGAGAGCAATGTCAGCGGAATTTGAAGGCAGCATTCGCTGAATGGCCGTTTATAGAGCAGAAATATTGATGTCTACTGGCTGCCAAGAAGCTGTGATTTGACTCCGTTGGATTATTTTCTGTGGGTCGCCGTTAAAGAAAAGTTTTATGCTAACAAACCGAAGGCAATGAAGTATTTGAAGGCCTATTGCTGAGATATGACCCCATACACTCGAAAAAGTACTTAAAAATTGATCCAATAGAATAAGGTACTGTACAGCCAGTCGTGAAAATCAATATAATGATAGAATCTTCCAATTCCTAATCAGAATAATTGTACTTCCCATGGAAAATGTTGACAAAATTTCAAATTGTTTTTGTTTATTGCTTTTTTAAATTTAAACTTTTAAATGGCCGACCCTATATAAAAAGTTATGTCTTCTTTGAGAGCTATAAACTGAAAACTAATGTGCTGTCCCAGAATGTGGCTTTATATGCTACAGTAAGCAATATGGCTAGACTCTGCTGAACCTAGTAGGACCGATTCATTTCTGTCTTTTAATCACATGGACATCCATCGCACAATAACGCATCTCTCGGACTACTGGTCGTTTTGGTAGGTAAGCTGAAAAACTATAGGACTGCGGAAGAGGCAGAGAGAAACTGTCTGCGTCAATCCGTGCTTCTGAATGACTCTCTGATAATTTACTATTGCATTAGGTAAATTACACCCTATTTGAGGGATAGGTAAGTCTTAAGTAGTTATCTTATATCGGCTGAAAAAAGCGTTAACTGTAACTTGTAATGATGGTCTCTTAACCACACTGTAAGCATAATTCAATTGTAAATTTTAGGTCCTAGTTACTTTTCAAAGTAAGATTGTACGGCTCAAAAAATGATACAATAGTAACCAGATCGTTCGCATATCTTTCAAAAGGCCATCCAGAATATATTCCACAGCGAGGGAAATGAAACTCGAACTAGCTTCTCATATAACTTTTATTGTGGGTGATAATTTTATTTATGAGATGTGTAAACGACAGATTTTTGAGAAATATTTTATAACAATTTCATTTATTTTTAGATTTTTTACCAGAAATCTACTGCGAGTCAATTGCCGAAGAAATATTTTCTCAGATTTCGTTTAGTTGAAGATAAGGCTGATTTGGGGTTGGTTCGGTGGCCTCACGTATAATAAAATAGCACACTACCATATGTGGAATCCTACTGGAGCCAAATAAGCTCTTTTTTCCGATCAATCATTCCCCTGTGATACATCATATAAGAAAATTTCAAATGTAATTACCCTTCGTAGACAGCTAGTGGCTAGTAAAGAAAGTAGCTAGCTTTGGGGACAAATCACCACTTTGTAGACAACGGTTTACATCACAATGGACGTATAAGGAATAGCCAACACAAATCATTTGATACTCATACGCACACTCGCATACAACCAAAGCTCATAAAGTCATAACTGGTGAACGTTTTTCTGTTTGTTTGCTTACTTTTTCTCTTTCAAGCATTTGATCCATCTTGTCGCTCCCCTTAACTTGGATTTTTGTTTGCAAAGGATAACAGAGTAAAATGAAACCTTTACTGTGTTGCATTTCTTTTATGAAGACTGGCAGGCGAATAGAATAAGTTTTACAGTTAAGGGTAGGTGATTAGAAGTAATAATCTGTATCAGTGTAAATTGGCACTTTCCCAGTTGCTAGTAAACAAATGCTGAGCTCTGAGAGTGTTAAATTTCAAAAAGGCTAACGTAGTTAGGTTGCCTGTGCATACACTAAGTAAGTCATAATTCGTCAAGGCAAGACTGTAAATTTTTGGTATTGCCAGAAGAGAATTATTGATGCATTGAACTGTTATTTTGAAGATTTTGATTGCTCAAGTTTGCTCTCTGATCCTTTCGTCATATAATTGCACTATCTTTCCACATTAACTGAAGAGCCTTTCAAGTTTTCCTTCGAGATCCCGATCATAATCTTATTTGTTGCCTTTTTTCAGGTTCACGTTGACAGTTTCTCAATTTCGCTAACTAGAAATGACTCACACTGCCCAAAATTTATTGGATTGAAGCAATAGTAGTGTGGAACTAATCTTGTTAAGTACTTTTTTTCTCAAGAGATGACGCTGCCTGACTTTCCTATGATATGCGTTGTTGATGGTGATATGCCTGACAAACCAAGTATCAGACGTAAGTCTTAATGGATTTTTTGTAGAAGAGCCTTGAAGTGTCTTAAAATTTTTTATTGCACTCTTCAGAATTGTTTTTGGTTTTTTGGTCAAGCACTCTAATCACTACACTACACCATTTTAATAAGATAACGATATTCTCCACAGCTTTAGGAATAAAAAAAGGCATTCAGCTGGTACAATGGAGAAGTTAAGACTGTCTTAATAAATTTTATTCCACCAGGGAATCAACATATCAGAAGCTTTCTATATGCCAGGAAATATAATGCCTTCAGTACTTGGGTTTGAAAATGTGAAGCCACTAGCTCGCTCATTAAAGGATGTCTATGCACAGATTAAAGTGAATATTTTGTTTATATATCTCTAATAGAGGGCAGCTGAGACTAGGTTCACAATTATCCGAAATGTGTATATCTAAGTAGTCACCTTAGTCGAGTAAGTTATGTGTTGGCTTATTAGACATGAGGCTACGGATCAACCCTCGGGACAGAAATCTGTCTGAAATCTGAAGAAATGATGTCTTCGGCGATTGTTTTTCAGTAGATTTCTGGCAAAAACTCTGAGAGTAAATAAAATTGGCATAAAGAGCTTTTCAAAAATCTATCTTCCAGAAAGGACTATAACCTCCACGCATCTATAAAATTAATACACACAACATCAGTTTGCTATTTTTATTCCAAGGCCTGGGACACAATCGATCTCCACTAAGAAAGATTTGGGACCTATTAGTCTAAATGCTGGAAAAGATTTTAGACAATGAGATAAGGTATTGCCGACCGTAGTCAACATGCCTATACGTTGACACGGAGACTGTACTGAGTTACTCGATGGGGAGTTTTTGTTCGGAATACTCGTATAGAGAAAGCTCTTTACCTTGAAGTTAGCGTAGTCTAGTAGGCTTATTACCCGTGAGACCACAATTCAAACACCAAGTCGGACGAAGGACGGAAAAATGTTTCCTTGGCGACTTTCTCTTAGCCACAATATAATCAGTATAGAAAGCAGTGACATTTGAAAAAGGCTCTTAATATAAAAGCATAGGCCAAACTAGAGGGAGAAAAAAAATGTTAAAAGTTTTTGTGAAGCAAGTGTGTTAGAAGCAACAGATATACATGTTGAAAACTGGCGGATAAAGTGGAAAAATTAAATGTAAATAAACATTTATTTTGTGTTAAAAAAGGGAAAATTTGGGATATTTTAAAATTTTAAAAATTCGTAAATATTTAATTATTAATTGAAATCTGTATAGTTTTTGGTCGCAATGAATATAGTTTCTTGTGCAAAAGGTATGTAAGAAACTAAATATATCAAGATCAAATATGTCATATTGCTCATGAAATTTTTTTCTTGCAGAACGTTGTGTATATTACCAGTATTTATTAATTTCTTGAATGAAAAAGTTAAAAATCCGTAATTTTTTCATTATTAATCGAACTCTTAGCAATTTCTCTTCACAATGAAATAAGTTCCGTGTGTAAAAGATAAGTGAAAAGAAAAATATAACAAAATATATTCTCATAACTTTTTGTTTCAGGAGTTTATGTATATACCTCCCAATTGGTTAAATACTAAGTTATTGACAATCAATGAAATGTGACACCAAATACGCTAGTTCCGTATTACGTTTCCCCAATAAAACAGTTCATTTTCTTTCAAAACTATTCTCTTATTCTACAAAAATATCATAAATTTCTACCAAAATATAATATAAAAACCCACCCTAAAAATTAACAAACATAAATAAACAAAACAGAGAGAATTAGACAAAGACAGAAATACTTTTTGGTAATATTTGTTGTCTCTTTCAAGTTTGGCCTATGCTCCTGTCAAATTCGATTCGTTTCTGTGTTTCTGTGCTCTTAGCAGAATCTGTGATTCTGAGTCTTTTGTACAAAATTAACACACACAATATAAGTGCTTGAGGAACCAAGACGTAATCCTGACTGAAGGGTTGAAAAGACCAATTATGTATGCATGTCTGTACACACAGTTAGGTTAGGTTAGGTCGGAGTGGTAGCTCTGATATCACAAAGCTCACTTGAGCACACATGGCGGCCCGTTGTGATGCCACAGGTGAACGCAGTCTCTGTACTAACTAAGTTGGTCAGCGCGAGGGCTGCACAACAAAAGCACGACTTACTCCGCATTGGAAAACCAGCCAGAAAGTTTGATGAACGAAGATATATCCTTGATATCAATAGATGATAGCTCCGTTAAGCTAACAAGGAATGGGGAGCTAAATAACCTATATCTACACTTATCAAGACAGCGAATAACAGTTTCCTCTTCTTCAGTGGACAGTGGCAGAAGTCGTTAAAAGGGAGCCTCATTCTCTCAGCGTGCCTACCCATGATGCAATGACCCGTAAGCACGGCCACTACAGTCGAGATGACATCACGACCGAGACTAAGTAATCGATTGGTACGCCTTCCATTCATCCTGGGCCAGGTGAGTCTAGCGGTGGAGCAGAACTGCTCATTGACCCAGGATAGGTTGGCATCCCGAAGGAACCTCCACGCAATGTACGCACAGTTCTTTGTATTGTTTTCCGCTAACTACACGTCACCAGCTGTTCATAAATTTTTATTTCTGTTTCCGTTTGTTATTTGAATAGGGCCAGTCAGTTTAATTCTCCTGTTTTTTCTTTCTCTATTTTTTTTTTTTGTTGTTGCCAAGTAATAAAGTGTTTATTCTTTTCCTTTTTTTTTGTTGTTGTTTTGTTGTTTTGTTTTGATATCATATTTTGCCAAAAACTAAAAATTGAATGTAAAAAACTGACAAAAAAAAACGAAATGAAACTTCGCGTTAAGCTTTCAGTTCAAATAACCGGATTCACACATACTGACTAGAAACGATGATGAAGTAACAGAATAACAGCGACAACGTTCATAAAAAAAACTAACACAATGAATGTGGATTTCGGAAAATTCTGAAACATGATACAAAAGCTGACCATTTGTGCAAGGATACACTGAAAAAAAAACAAGAAAAAAAAACGCTTAAAAGGCTTATAACACAACAACACTTCAGTGGTCTTAACAACATACGAATATTTTTCATGTCATTGAAAGGCAATTTTTATTCGATTTTAAATGAAGAAGAAAATTAAATTTCTGATGGTTTTTGTTAAGAAAAATTATTTCAGTCGGGATTGCGATTTAGTTTCTCGCACCACTTATGTTGTGTGTGTGTTAGTTTTATCCATAAGTGACGGGCCCCAATAGTTATAAGTCGCCTTCGAACGATCTTTACAGAGGTTTTACCAGAAATCTGCAGAGAGAAACTCGCTAAAGGTTAGGTTAGAGGACGTGTACTTGTCAACAGCAACAAGTACAGTACCCGGAGTTCGAATTGACCCATTGAATAACGTCCTCGTGTTGTGTGCGTTAATTTTATACAGGAGTGGCGATGTCGACTCCGAACGACAGATTTTTTGAGAAGCTTTTCATGGCAATTTTTATTCTCAGGGAAGCCGCCGAAAAAATATTTTCATATTTTCGTTTTGATGTCTGACCTGGGATTCGAAATCGGGCCTTTCGTCTAATAAGCCAACACACTACCTACTAAACCACGGCGACTTCAATTGGAAATGTCTGACCTGGCGTTTGAACCGTGGCCTTACGTTTAATAAGCCTTCCAACTCCGATATTCCACTGCTATTAATTTTCTAAATTCCTACAATTTAATATCGCGTATGGCCACTCCATGACACTATTTGAATGCATTGTCGCTATAACTGATGCCCTGACTGATGTTTCCACAGTATCTCCAGCTGAAATCACAGTCAGTTACCGGTAGTTAGTTGTAGTTTTCTGAAAAAAAAAAAACTAAAATGAAAAATCTTTATAAAATACAAACAGCAGCAGCAGCAGCAATATTAACATTTTTGCCAACTTTAGCGGATGTACCAACAGTTTTTGAAATAAATTTTTGCCATAATTTTTGTTATACGTACGTAGAGAGGCAAGTAAAAAAAGTTGAGAGTGGGAACAGAGAAACGAAATCAAAATAAATTTTTATTTTATGGAAATCTGTAAATTTATAAGCACAACTCAACTAACAATAGGCAAAAAAAAAATGAAATAAAATAGCATCCGACTGTACATACTGACTAGGGATGCCAATGGGGAAATCCCAGGATTTTAGGGATTCACAAAATCCCGAATCCCGGAATTTCTAAGAACTTATCTTGACGTTTTTCGGGATTTTCGGGATTATAAATTCATATGTATTTTGACTCTACAAAAGATCCTAAAACAATTCTATATCGCTTCACATCGATAATAGCATCTCAGATGAGGAAAACCCTACTTCCAGTGATAAAAAATTATTTGATGGCATCGAAGAATGCAAAAGCTCTATAAAACGAGTTAACCCTTTGACGGACACCAAAATTTTAATAAGCCTTCCCGTGGGACACTTGCTGTATCTCCTTTATTTAGTTACATACAATTTATGACGTGTATACACGTCATATCCTCCCCAGAAACCCTTGTTATGACGTCTATAGACGTCAGTGTCCATCAAAGGGTTAACAGGGCAACTGCTTTAGATACTCAACTGTCCAAAGAAATGGATTTATTCATATCAGGAGGTGGTGGAGGTGAATGTTTACAAGCTGCATACAGTAATCTTGGAACTATTTTACCAACAAATGTTGATTGCGAGAAGTGGTTTTCAACGGCAAAGTATGTTGACAACAAAATTCGTTCAAGCCTATCAGATCACATATTAAATGCTTTAATTTTTTTGTTAGAATCCAAATAATTTTCTTAAAACTAATGCATTTGCATATAAATTAATAATTTTTATTTTTGTTAGATTTTGTTTTGTTATTTTTATATTTTATTTTTAACTAGCTGTACCTTCAGGTGTTGCTGCGCCCCCAATTAAAATAAATTTGAAGGAAAGGCATTACACAAATGTCCAATTAATTTTGAAACATTTTATTAATTTTTTTTCCCGTTATCCTGATGATTCAGATGAAAGGGCCTAAGTAGTATGCATTTGATCAGTTTATAATCTCACTTTTCCTTGTTCAAGTGGTTCATGCGAACGGGTCTCAGCGGCATATACTCGAAGATTTTCCAGTCACAGTGCTCATCTGATTCTGAGGCTCGTAATGCTAGTTTCTTCCGTGCTTGGGGTGTAGGTCGACCAATTGCTTGCCATGCATTTTGAATAATTTTCAGTGACGCCATCCATCGGCAATTAATCGCACCAATGCATAGCTTAAGATTTGATTTATTTTGACTAATTTTCAGTGTCACCACCTATTGAAAATTGGGTTTATCAATTTTGAAATCTTTGTGGGCTCATACGCATGACGTGATTAAATGCACAGTTTTCGATTTAACTGATTTCAAGTAATTTTCAGTGGCGCCACCTGCCGGAAATTAGTCATATTAACTTAGGAACCTACCCCTTCTCATGCGCAACCACTTTTCTAAAGGTCATAACATGATCAAATTCATAGTTTACAATGGAGCCGTTTTCTGATTTTAGGTAAATCAAAAAAGTGGGCGGGGCAAAATTTTCTCTTAATGAAAACTTTAAATGGATAAATACAAACATTTGAAAGAAAAATTAGTCAAATCGGTCTAGTCGTTTCCTGATTTTAGATAAATAGAAAATGTGGGCGTAAAGTAGGAGTGGCAAACTTCACATAAACCATCTACTAAATAGTTCGAACAAAGCTTGAACATTTGGCTTGGATAGTTGAGCCCGTTCTTGGGTTATAAAATGACAAGGAAAAGTGGCATTAATCATTTATATTATTTCTAAAGTACTTTTTTTTGTCGGTTGCAAATATCTCCCATACTACCGCATCAAATTTAATGAATGATATCTCATTTTAAAGCTTATATCTAACACTTATCGAAGAAATAATTAGAAATTGAAAAATTAATATTTTCATTGATAAAAATTATATTTTATAAAGAACTGCATGATAATACTGTTGTCATTATGATTATATGTTTTTGTTTAAGTGTGCTAATACAGGAACGTTTAATAGTAATGCAGTTCATTGTTGTTAGATCAAGTGCGATAAACAGGGTCGCTTAATTGTAATGCTATTCCACATAATAATATATAAAGTTGTAAAAGGCATTTTGGTAAGGTCGTTATTGTCATGGCATTATTTGTTTTATGAAGTGTAGTAATACGGTGTCTTTTAATGTCATGTCAGCTGATATTTAACAATTAAAAGAGTTTTAAGAATAATAAGAATAAAAATATCGTGCAACGTAAGAATATAAATAACGTGCATTTGAAAAGACAAATGCAATTATAATTTTAATCAGAAATCTTAATGCTAAATAGGGGTTAATATATGGCACCAGGCTAATCGTAACAAACTTGGAAGAGCACATCATATCAGCAAAAATTATTCATACCGATAAAACTATACTCATGCCCCGAATCAACTTTATACCTTCTGATCTGTGAAAGTTGCTTTTGCTATGACGATAAACAAAGTACAAGGTCAACCCTTCAAAGGGTTGGATTGTATTTACCAGAACCGGTCTTTTCACATGGGCAGTTATACGTGGCTTTTTCTCGAGTGCGTACGTTTAAAGATATTTTTGTTTGTATTAAGGATTCGTACGGGCAAAAAGTTAACGATGATCATGTCATTACCTCTAACATTGTATTCAAAGAAGTATTATTAAAGCATTTAAACATATCGCTCCTTTATTGCAACATAGTCAGATCTCAAGAAATTAAAAATTTGTAGTTACTTAAGCAAAACTGCTCTTTTAGACCTTCTGTATATGTTGAAAAAAAAATCAGTTTTATATCCCAAGCTGAACCAAAGTTATAGCAAAAAGTGTTTGCAGTAATGAGATCATAAGACTTATGTCTTGAAAACTTAAATTGCATTTTGCCAAGTTCAAGTTTTTTTGAGATATGACTATGTAGCAATAAAGGAGCGATATGTATGTATGTATGTATGTATGTAAATATGTATGATGATGATATTATGATTTCTAATATTTTTATACTTTTAATAAAATTTCTATTAATTATTTTCATTACAAAAATGACAACTAACCGGTGCGAAATATTCGCACGGGTCATATAGTTTTTATATATTAGATGACATAATTCTGGTATACATAATTGGAATACAAATAATTTTGTTAACAAAATTTTTTTCCCCCCGATTTTTCGGGATCCGAATCCCGGGATTTTTAAAAATCGATCCCGTTTGGCATCCCTAGTACTGACTGACTGCTGCAATCTAAACTATAAACAGGCTTATGCCACGCAATCCTTAACTTATATGTACACATTGCCACGTTTAAATGCAAGTGTGTAAAATTACATACACACACTGACACCCACACACACACGCATACATTTATGGGTAATATTCATAAACATGCAGCTTTTACGATTTTCCTTTTCACTCTCGCCATTTTTACAAAATTGCACACACATTTCATATGCAAATAATACAGAAAAAAATGGATTTTATTTGTTTAAAAAAAAATATGACAAAATATATGAAAATTCCCTTCATATACCAGCCCCACCCCCTCTTCTCTTTATTTATTTTTTGATTTGCTTAAATATTTTAGTTAAACTTTTGATATGACAGTTACTCACACGTAATCTTTTTTTTCATTTTAATTTTTTTTTGCTTTCATTGAAAGCCTACATTTTATAAGAGCATGAAAGTGTTATAAGAAACGAGGATAGCTCAACAAGTCCATGGCATACATACATATCACGGTAATAGTTTGAAGTCAAACGTTCACAATAAAATTAAATTGTTGGCGAGTACACGGTAATCTAAAGATTATTTTTGTAAAGAGCATTTGTATCCTAGATGTCGAGTGGCTGCAAAATTGGGGAACCTTGTGAGATGTCCCAAAATCATTTCATCTTCTTGGTAAGACCAATTTCAACACAAGCAATCTTAGTACAATTCTATGGAACCGTGATGCAAAAGATAGCTCAAATCTTAGCCTGAAGATAGTACCACCTTCATTAGGTCTTATTAGGCAATTAAGTAGCAGAGACTTCTTTCGAACGACAAAACTAGTATCCTTTAAAACACGCATCCTCCCCGTGCTTCTTTATGGCGTAGAGACATGGACACTATTAACCATAGACGCATCAGCCTAGAGATTATTCGAGAGATCTTTGGTCCAGTACTAGTTGGCGATAATATCCGCATCAGACACAATAGTGGGCTGTATGAACTCTTCAACGACAGGGAACGTCCTATATTAACATCAGGCGTCTCCGCTGGCTCGGCCTTGTCTTGCGAATGGAGGAGAATGCTCTGGCGAGACGTATATTTGATGCGGAGATTTGCGGAAGTCGGCGAAGAGAACGGCCCTTTTTGCGTTGGAGGTCGATACAATACCAACTGGCGTTGGCGCGCTAGATGCAGAGGTGCCTGGAAGGATGTCTTAAGACAGTCTGAAATCCTTTAATCGGGTTGTAAATGGCCAGTCAAATAAGTAATTAAGTACTTAGCATAAAAGTAGAGCTTTATGAAAAACCTGTTGTTGGCAAAGAAATTGCAAACAAAGGGAAAGAGTCCGCAGCAGAATCTTTCATGCCAACTTGAGGCTTTAGTTTATGCGTCTGGAATCTTACCAACTAGGGACCCATAGTAAGGCAGATAAACTAAGGAATGGAGATTAATCGGTCATACGCTCAGAAAGAATACTGATAGTTCAAGAAGAATGCCACTTGGGTGGAATCCTCAAGGCTAAAGAAGCCGTAGCCGGCCAAGAAACACCTGGAGACGTTCGATACCCGAAGAAATAGCAAGCTTACCGAGCAAGCTTACATGGAAAACGAAAAAAAAGAGCAGTCAACCGGTCAAGAAGGAAATGCTTTGAGGAGCCCATATGCTCCACATTGGCCGTGGTCTACTAGATAGTGCGAGAATCAAAACTCAAATTTTAACATCTCGAACACAACGAAATAATATTTCTTTCAACGGCTTCCTCCCAGCAGTTATCTGACAAAAACTGTAGGTTAGGTTAGGTCGGAGTGGTAGCTCTGATATCACAAAGCTCACTTTAGCACTCATGGTGGCCCGTTGTGATGCCACGGGTAAATGCATTCCTTGTACTAACCAAGTTCCGCCAAATCAGGGAAAAGGGAGAAGTTGTTCAGCGCAAGGACTGCACAACAAAAGCACGATTACCCCGCACTGGAAAACCAGCCAGAAAATTTGATGAACGAAGATATATCCTTGATATCAATAGATGATAGCTCCGTTAAGCTAACAAGGAATCGGTAGCCAAATAACCTATATCTACAACTAGCAAGAGACGGGGGCTGGCAAAGAAAATGAATAACACTTTCCTCTTCCTCAGTGGACCTGCGTCTACGGCAGAAGTCGTTAGAAGGGAGCCTCTTTCTTTCAGCGTGTCTACCCATGATGCAATGACCCGTAAGCACGGCCACTACAGTCAAGATGACATTACGACCGAGACCAAGTAATCGATTGGTACGACTTCCATCCATACTGGGCCAGGTGATTCTAGCGGTGGATCAGGACTCCTCATTGACCCAGGATAGGTTGGCATCACGAAGGAACCTCCGTGCAATGGCCAACTTGATCCAGACAAGTGGCATAACCAATTCAACAGAAGAGGATTCCGGAAGGAGCGCACCAGCTCTGGCGAGCTCGTCGGCCCTACAGTTGTAAGAGTAAGAGTAAATAATTTTTCCATGAAAAGTATTTTAAATCTTTCGATGTTAAATTTTAAATCCCGCCACTCATGAATATAATTAACACATCCAACATGGGTGGTTGTAATTCTGACGAAGTCTTCTGGCAAAACCTGGAAGAGTAAACAAGTCTCTCAAATCCGTTGTTCGTTGGATTTTGCTAATCATGGACCAAACCATGGGTAGTATGGAAAGACAGATTGTAGTATTGTAACCCTAGTGACTAACTATGTAAGTACATGGGATTTACTTCTTCAGATAAATTTCCGAAATTGGAAGCATTGTTGTTAGATAAGTAAGCAAATACGGAGACATATCTACAAGTACGTACACGGTACGAAACATACCTCGTATATCCATTGCCTGTACCCATTTACGTGCCAATGTAGGTCACACATCTTTTTGTTGCCTTTAATTAGGAACACATTCACACACAAGTGTACAGAATTTTGACGTAAGAAAATTTTTCATTAGTCTGTTTAACATTCATTAGAGAGAAGCATTTTATGTGATTCAGAGTCTGTATGCGTTTTTTTTTCATTTAATTTCAAATCTTTCACATGATGGTGACGATTTAAAACTTTTCACCCTTTTTTTCTGATGAAAGTGATGAATTTTGTAAGTAAATGCCTTAATTAAGGGGGGAAAGACGGGTATTTGCAATGATTTCCTAAAGGCATTTAAAGTAATAGTAACTCCTGTTTGGGTTAACGAAAAACTATTTCGAATTTCAAAAATTTTAAAGCATTTCTCCCAGTATCACCTTAAGGTTTATGGTTATTAAGGCATAAAATATTATGATTACAGACGGTATATTAAAGCTTATTTCAGTTAATGTTGGTAAAATTAAATGAAAATGACTGCATTTACCCATTAATTAACATTCATAAGTGGTTTTTAAATGTAAACCGAACGTACGTTTTTATACTTCCATACCAACCATACCCGGCCATATTCTTATGGGGCATGTATCTTAAACGGCCAGACAACTCACAGACTGGCAGTATTTCACTTAATTATGGAATTAAATGCTTTAGTATATGTAAACGAAAAAAATAATCAGAATTTTTTAAAAGGAAATTATTGCCTTAAATTCAAAAGGATTAAATGATGCAGTACGTTTTGGATGTGTACAGCAGCTTAAAACTGCACAGCACTGCAATTGAAGGAATAAATTCCTTGATGTACTATTTAAAGGCAAAAATGTAGAGATTTTTATAGAAAAAATAAAATTTCAGTTTTAAATCCCATTCCCAATAACAATATAAGAAAAGAATATGACAAGTATGATTATGCGAAGACAATATTTCTTATGGATTCCAGAATTGTAAATGAGAGAAGTTTTGAAATGGATGAAGGTGTTTACTTTCATTTATTTTGGCGTACCCAGACGTGGGACAGTAGTAGTCGCCGTGGTCTAGTGGGTAGTGTGTTGGCTTATTAGACGAAAGGCCCGGGTTCGAATCCTAGGTCAGACATCAAAACGAAAAATGTTTCTTCGGCGACTTCCTCTCACCAGATTTCTGGCAAAGACTCTGAGAGTAAAAATTGCCATGAAAAGCTTCTCAAAAATCTGTCGTTCGGAGTCGACTTTAAACTGTAGGTCCCGCCACTTATGTATAAAATTAACGCACACAACATAAGTGGTGTGAGAAGCTAGGTCGTAATCCTGACTGAAGGGTTGTAATGGCCAATTATGTATGTAGACGTGGGACAGTAGACAACGGTCCTTAACTGGACATCGTTCTGGACTCTTCCCGAAGTAATGCAGATAGCCGACCCGGGAAGGGAGTATCCCCAGAAGAGAAGGAGGGATTGTTTTAGTGGAAGCACCACTCGACGCAACTGGCGACGGCCATATTTTGAACCCTATCTCACATGCCAAAAAAAAAAAAATTATTTTTGTTTCTTATATAGGGTGGGCCATCTATGATGGGCTTGAATTTAAACTATTGGTTATTTCGTATCTTGCAATACTTATGTCATTCTATTCTGTCACAAAATTCAGTATCATTATCTCGACCGAAAATAATGAATCGATTTACGCTTGAGCATCGTTTGGATTTATTAAAAATTTATTTCCAAAACAAAGACAAATCGTCGGAAATTGCACGAAAATGTCATACAAAACTTGGTTGCTTGCCCGGTATACGTAAGTTAATTGCTAAAGTTCATGAAACTTTTTTCATTGTTAATCGGCCAAGACGTGAACATGCTCGTACAGTGCGTGCACCCGAAAATATAGCTTGAAAGTGTCCATGGGTATCCATTAACATCAACTGGTCATCGTTACTAGCAAATAAACATTTTACGCACTATATTACATCGAATTTTGCGAAAAGAACTCGCTATGATGACTTACATAGTTCAATTGATTCAAGAGTTATAGTTGCATAAGCATCCGCATCATTTCCTTTCGCTAGATAGGTCAATGACAAATTGCACAATTATGTCGATTTTAAAAAAAAAACATCTTTTCTGGTGAAACTCATTTTCATCTTTGTTGGCACGTTAATAAGCAAAATTGCTGTATTTTGGGTTCCGAAAACCCATACATGATCTTATAGAATCCAATGCTAGTAATAGTTGCATTTTGTGCGGGTTGTGGGTTAGAATCAGATCAGGAACGAGTATTCAAAACGATGAGTAGATTTGAGTCGCATTCATACTTATTTTAATATGAAACTCATACTACTCATACTCAAAAGTTGGAAGTACTCATCGTATTCATACTTAACAATACGCATGATGTTATTGACTTCGACTCGTCTCTACTTAACATTTATACCAAGCACAAAATAAGTATGATTCGCGTACGGACACTACTATGCTCACAAGAAGGTTGTGTGTATGCTTTGCATGTTGTCTTTGTTTTTCCTTTCTTCTGTAGTTTGTATATACAACAACAACAAAGGCTGTAAATTTTGATGAATAATTCGAGAAACTCGAATCACTTATAAGTATTATAAATATTTTTGTAAATTTATGAATCAGAATGAGTAGGCGTATGATTCAAACATATTTCGTACGTTGTGAGTTTGATGTCAACGTTGTACTCATACTCATTGCTACTTATGCTTATAAATCAATGTTGTAGCGAGTACGAATGAATCAGAGTAGTTGAATTTCAATTCTGTATGAATGAGTAGCGGAAAGACGATTCATTGCTGATCTCTGGTTGGAATCATCATTTGCCCATATTGCTTTAAAAATGAGGACACCACTACAATTATGGTCAATGGAGACACATATCAGACCATGAGCTATGTTTGTTTTCAGCAAGATGATGCACCTCGCCACATATCTCATGTCCATTGGCCGTCAAGAAGCTGTGATTTGACATCGTTGGACTATTTTCTGTGCGGCGCCGTTAAAGAAAAGTGTTATGCCGACAAACCAGAAACAATTATGCATTTGGAGGACAACATTCGTGATGCTATTGCCGAGGTACTTTCCCATACACTGGAAAAAGTGCCCGAAATTTGTTTCGAAAGAATGAGAGCAGTTGCGGCAGCAATATGAATGAAATAATATTACAGTTTTAACCAGAACAATTATACTTCGTAGCAAACAAAATTTATTTGGAAAGATTTCAAACCGTTTTTGTTTGATTGCATTTGTAAATTTCAACTTTTTTAAATAATATACAGTGATATGAAAAAATAATAAGGACAGTGCCCATCCAAACTTTCATTACATTTACAACCGAATAAAAAAATCGAAAATTCTTTCTTGTTTGAACGATTTATTTTTTCTAAAACGGTAGAAAATAGATTAAATGCAAAATTTTTGGTATTCTTTTAATATATTTTAATATTTTTTGTGATTTTGTGTGAAGTTATATAGTTTAAGGTGTGAAAAAAAGGACACTTCATGAAATCTTAAAGCTATAACTAACTTAAGTAAGACTAAATAGATATTTATACTGAATATTGTTGCACAAAGCCTTAGTGCCACATTAGGACCTTGTTGCGGATCCTTTGTTAACCAGAATAGCAGCATATCTTCTAGACATTGAGTCGACCAAATTTTGACAAGGATGTACCGGTATTGCGTTTCACGTCTCCTGTAAAAGATTCCAAAGCGAGTCGAAATCTGCCGGACTCTTTCCCCTGAATGTTCTTTAAACTTCGTTCCACAAATTTTCTATTGATTCTTATCAGGAAACTGTGCTGGCTATTCTAAAACATTGTTTTTCTTTGTCCTAGAACCACTTCTTTGTATATTTTGCCGTATGCTTTGGGTCATTATCCTACTGGAAGACCTATTTCAGTGGCATATTTTCTTCGGCATTCAGCAGAATTGCATTTTGCTAAATTTCAGTTC
This sequence comes from Sarcophaga peregrina, assembly GCA_014635995.1. Lineage (NCBI taxonomy): Eukaryota > Metazoa > Arthropoda > Insecta > Diptera > Sarcophagidae > Sarcophaga > Sarcophaga peregrina. The sequence goes on from CM025791.1 coordinate 77,688,386, forward strand.
AATCAACCGATTTCATTATGTTCTGGATACGATATAGAGAACTCATGCCGTAACGAGAGAATGTCTCTCATACTATGATGCTACCACCGCCATATTTGACCACCACCATATTTTGGATTGAATCCTTGATGGATAGGTGGTCTTCTTACATGGTGGAGGTACTTTCTTGTCAAAATTTGGTCGACTCAATGTCTAGAAGATGTGCTGCTATTCTGGAGAACAAAGGATACGCAACAAAGTCCTAATGTGGCTTTGTGCAACAATATTCAGTATAAATATCTATTTAGTTTTAGTTTAGTTATTTAGATTTCATGAAGTGTTCTTATTTTTTTCACACTCTAAGAGTGTTTAAAGGAAAAATAGGAAAACCTTTATTTGATAATGAAAAATTCAAATATAGTTAGAAAATATACAGGTATACAAATAAGTTATGTAACCATAACATATTGTTTATTGTCATTTTCAATTTGCTAATTTTAATTTTAGATAGAGATAATTTCTCCCGACTCTCGACATTCTCTAGTCAGTTGATAAGGAGAATTTTCTATGGATTCGTGATATTTAATATTGATTCTTTTTATGAAGTCAATAATACTTTCCTAGCCAGTTTCGTTGTGAAGAAGTTGAGTAGAAAATCTCCAGTGTTTATTGTTTATGATTTTAAGACAAATTATTTTGAATTATTTGGAGTTTTTTCAGATGTGTCCTTGCAGCTTTGTACCAAATGGGACTAGCATATGTCAAAATTGGTCTTATTATGCTTTTAAATATTAAATTTTTATTTTTTGTATTGAGAGTTGAGCGTTTGTTGAGTATTGGCCACAATGATTTCATTGTCTTCAGCGCTTTCTTGCGAACTTCTTCTATATGGTTTCCAAAATTAAGTTTCTTATCTAAGCACATACCCAAATATTTTACATTATTTTGAACTGTTATGTTTTCATTTTGAAATTTTAGTTGGCGGTTGGGTAGTCGTTTTGGAGATTTGTTATGAGGGAATATAATAACTTGAGTTTTATTTGTATTAATTTTAATCTTCCATTTGTAAAAGTACTTTCTGCATGCTTCAAAAATTTTTTCCATTTTCTTAAGCAATACCTTCGTGAGTTTGCTAGACGTTAAAAGAGCGGTGTCATCTGCATAGTATGCAACTTTTAAGTATGACGGAGGAGAGAAATCGGAAGTGTAAATGGAGTATAATATAGGAGACAATATTGAACCTTGAGGTAAACCTGTAGTAAATGACTTGGGAGGGGATAATGTGTTATTAACAGCTACTGAAAAAGTTCTGCCTGCGAGGAAATCAGCCACAATCTTGCACAAATATTTAGGTATGTTAGCTTGAATCAATTTGTATATAAGGCCATTATGCCAGACGGTATCAAATGCCTTCTCTACATCCAAAATAATCATTCCTGTAGATTTTTTACTTCGTTTGTTATCTTTAATTATATTTACAATACGATGAATTTGATGTACTTATAAGAATACCAAAAATTTTGTTCTTAATCTATTTTCTACCGTTTTAGAAAAAATAAATCGTTCAAACAAGAACGAATTTTCGATTTTTTATTCGGATGCAAATGTAATGAAAGTTTGGATGGGCACTGTCCTTATTATTTTTCACATCACTGTACAAACTTACGTACATAAGTGATCATTACAACACTTCAGTTGGCATTACGATCTAGTCTCCCCTACCATCCGTGTTGTGTGTGCTAATTTTATACATGATTGGGGGGTCCTACAGTTTAAAGTCGACTTCGAACGATGGATTTTTAAGAAACATTTGATGGAAATTTTATTAACTCTCAGAGTTTTTGCCAATAGTCTGCTGTCCGGAAGTTGGCGAAAAAAGATTTCTTTCTTATTTTGTTTGATCGATATGTTTGACCTGGAGTTTGATACATGGCGGCACGTCTAATAAGCCAACACTCATGTACTAGATTACAATGATGAATACCCAGCATCATATTCAATAATTTCACTGCCAAGATTGTATATTTTCGACTAGTTCCACAAACATTTGAAAGACAAACATTTAACTTGTGCTTCTTTTCGTGTGTATAAATGTCTGCGATTGTTGTTTCCTTAAAGGATATTTATAAGGCCTCTGGCCAAAGGAAAACGAAAAATAGAACGTGTTTTAATCCTGATATTAAAATTTCTTATACTTACGATATGCATTCGTATTTATGTGTTGTTGTTGTTGTTCTATGTTTGTGGCATTCTTGTGTTGATTATGCCACAAACCATTCGTTGTTTATTTAAACAAACAACTGACACGGTATTCAGATAAAGAACAACGCAACGCACAATATTTTGCCGTAAAGCATACGAAAAGTATATTTTAAGGAATACATATACATGACAGCACATATACACTTTCAAACGCATACAACGAAAAATTGTTATCATCACCGTAAGCATCAGGACCAGCAGCAGTAATATTACCTTCAGGTTGACATGGATATTATTTTAGTACGTATTGGTTAAGGGTAGCAGTAAATTCGTGGATTAGATTATGATTTTTTCTACTTTCAATAATTCTTGGTTGTTGATAAATAATGTAAGTTTTGCGAAATTACTTTTTCCTCTACCTAATACCATACATTTAAATTCCGTGTTTGTTTTTCATATACGATTATGTACGTATTTGGAAGGCTATTGTAGCCTGTTTATAATCACAATTGAACAGCAAAACCAACCACCACCACTGCTAATACCGATTAAAAGATGAAAACGCTAGATTGCCTGACTTTAAGGGATTACAAATAAATGTTTAAGATTGTTTTACAATCTTAAATAATTTTGTTTTGTGTTTAGCGCGCTAAGTAAATAAAAACTTTTTAAACAGAAATTATTAATTTCGACGCATAGATTTAAACGTCAATTATTTGAACGAAGGTAAACATGTGGAGCAAAGCTAAGGCAAGTAGAGAGGTATGGGTCTTGGAGCATATATAAGTACAAGCATACGTATCTGGTCATTACACTGCTTCAGGCAGGACTATGAATAAATTTAATTTTATTTTTGAGGTCGACTTCATTTCGTTGGAGATATCCGACCTGGGATATGAACCAAACCCTCATGTCTAGTAAGGCAATAGACACTACCTACTAGACTTTGGCGACTTAAGAAAATCCAAATAGAAAACGTCTACCGGGACAAATCGGAACGATCTCGATATCAAGTTAATGTCATATTCACATGGCATCGTAGTTAGGGAGGTAAAAGTAGTTGTCCCTTTATAGAGTCATGAGCGGACACACTTAGGCCGCACTCTAGGCCCAGTACGATACCACAGTTTCACATTCTCTCTTAGTCCAGATCCTCCATGTAGTAGGCACCCAAGTGCCTCTTTCTCCACAGACCAAAGGCCCGCACGTGCACAGTAGGTGAAGAACAGTTTTCGTTCTCCTCCTCATCTCCACAACTTATGCAAAAATCATTTGCAAGATGTGCAAGAGCAATACGCCTCGCATTCATCACTATAATACAATGCGCTGTAATAATCCCGATAACAGTGCTGAGTCTGAGTTTAAGAGCCGCCACGTGCCTCTTAAACAGCCTTGCCAAGCTTTTTTGCGCAGTTTCACCAGTGTCCGAAGCTGTTGACAAGGTCCACGCTTACATTGTCAATTATAAACTTGTAAGTGCCACAGCGATCCCTAATGTAGAGAGTTCATCTGGGTGCCCGAAGGTCGTACCACTTATATCCAGTTCATCTGCTGTGCAGTTACCGGCAATGTCTTTACGTCCGGGTACTCCTGTGAGACAAACATGATATCGATTCGCCAACTCGTTAAGGCATCTGCGACAGTCATATATCATCCTTAAATACAGAGTGATATGATCTGTTTGGCACGTATATATGAAAACGGTAAAGCTGTCGTGACTAATCATTTTCGCCTTTTCTTTGCTTCATATCCTATGTGATAATCCTTCCCATGCTGTTTAAAGGAATGTTGAAAAATACTTTGAAATAATATAGTCTGGCTATGTTTGATTGATTCATTAAAATGAACTCTTCCAAATGATGAATTGGTGGTCAAAGTGCTCGACTAGAATTCTGATTTCAAGGATTATCCTGTCATAAGCAGGATGCCACAAAGATATAGTGTCCACATCATTTGAGTTCCGGGATACAATGATATTCCGGATAACTGCAGAGCTGATGAATTGGCCAGGCACGGCACGACAATAGAACTCTCCGACAAAATCCCGACTATTGGAGCCCCTGTGGGGACCTATAAACTCTTGATAGTTAGGCTTCTTCGGATACAAAGAAATTTGCTTAGTATAGTTGCTGGAGTTGTGATGGTACTTTGCAAGGCACATTGGTGTGGGATCCCTCGCAAATGATTTCTGTAGAAGCTGCAGAGATGAGGAGAAAGATGGGATTATTTTACATTTACTGGGAACATATCCGGCACTATATCAAAGGAAAAAGAGGCATCTTAGTGCCTACTACATCGTTGACCTAGATCATTAATCGAGCATGGACATCGGCAGTTTAAGTCGCTTCATTGGAAGCTCTAAGTGATACCAGGACTAGGGTATACTTGACGAAAACTGTGATATCACAATGGGTTCCATGTGGCTTAAGTGCGTCCATTGGAATTCCTTGGGGGAAAGGTCACCTCCACCTAACCTATCTAACTGCCATCTTTGTTGAAGCTACATTTGTTAAATTAGTAGTCATTTAGTCAATCTTACTTAATTACTTACTTAATTGGCCATTAACAACCCGATTAAAGGATTTCGGCCTGTCGTAAGAAATTCTCCAGGTACATCTACTTCTTGCACTCCTACGCCCAGTTGGCCATACCAATCGATGAAAGGGCTTCCTGGATTTGGTTCTTCTACACCAACATTGTAGCAGACTTATGATATGGGATTGTACTGATGGGAAAATGTACCGCCCGTTACAGTTATTATAATTTCAACATAATCACCCTGAATTCGCCGTAGTCCAGTAGGCAGTGTGTTGGCTTATTACAGGTGAGACCGTAGTTCAAACCTCCGCCCTGTCCAACAAAAGGAAATTTAAAAAAAATTTTTCTTTGGCAACTTCCTATCTCACCAGATTTCGGACAATAACTCTGAGAGCAACTCTCACACCCTGAAAAATATTTTACGATGATGATGTCTTATTGCAAATAAATTTAAATTCTGTTTGTGTAACACTCTGTACAATGGGTCAATTTCGACCTCCGGGTACTCTACTTGTCTTAACCGACAAGTACACGTCCTCTAACCTAACATTCTGTAGCTACAACTGAAGACCAATTAAAATTTTAACGCAAAAACTCTTACTACAATGAATATCCTACCGAATTTGGCAATAACCAATCCGTATAAGACAGACAGTAATCCGTATCGGCTTCCTTTTAAAACTTAATTTGAAAATTCTTTTTCTGATGCCCATTTTATCGTACTCTTTTTGATTTTTCTTTATATCTCCTAGCAAGCACATCACGATGATTTTTTCGGTGATGTTCATTAATCTTGTTTTATTATTTCAAATGGCTTCACATATGACAACAGTCAAGGCAGTCTTATCGTAATAATAGTGTCGTAAAAGCAATTCTGTGTATGCGTCAAAAGCCAGTTATTATCCTGACTGTTAACAGGCTGATATGCAAAAATCAACACAAAGCGAAGCACATTCCTATTTACGCACACATATGCATATTAAAAGGATATCAAAGATACATACTTATTGCCTCTATAACGTGACAATAATATGAGAAACCTTGCTTAGGGCAAAATTAGTTTTTATGCGTTACAGCCTCCTTAAAAGTGACAGCAAATTTGGAGGGCTGCCTGCCGTTAATGTCAAAAAGCGTATCTTTTTTTTCTTTTAAAGTAAACAACACTTTTGATATTTTTTTTTTTTGTCTTGGAGATTGTGTTTCTAAAAGACAATAAAATTTTTAATTTTAGATAAGCCTTCTCATAAAATGGCAAAGTTTGCCTTTGTATAACTGTGGTGGTATAAAGGAAATTAAGGCGATTATGAAGACAAAAATTTTAATTATTTTCCGGTATGCACGTATTTGAGGTAATAAATGCAAAAGGAATCGAAAAAATCTATAACAATGCTGAAAGAACAATTCCTTCAATTCATTTTATTGTTGCGCCGTAGTCTAATAGGTTGTGTGTTGGCTTATTAAGCGTGAAGTCACGCCTGAATCCCCAGGACAGACATCTCTAACAACACGAAATAGGAAAAAATATTATTTTTTACTTCCAAATAACTCTTAAATCTCTATCGATCGGAGTTGACTTTAAACTGTAGGTCCCGCCACTCTTGTATAAAATTAACACACACAGCATGCGTGGTGGCAGAAGCTAGGTTGTAATCCTGACCCAAGGGTTTTAATATACAGGGTGGCTGATATATAATGCAACAAAGTAAAGCACTATATTTTTTTATTTTTTTTTTTTAATTTTACTGATCAAAAGCAAAATATGTTCGAAATAGCATCAAATTTTAGAAATTTTGTTCGAATTAGCCAACTTTGGTGCGAATTATGGCCTTCAAACGGCCCAAATGGGCGGTATTTTTGCCCATTCCCGGCGAAGCGCTGTCTTGAGATGATCGACATTTTGGTATTTTTTAGTGAGAACCTTGCTCTCCAAAATGCCCCAGGCGCAAAAGTTCAACGGAGATCCGGAGATTTTGGTGGCCATTGTGCGTCAGAATTGAAGCGAGAAACCTCCCTTTTCAGCCATTCTTGATTGAAGCGTGCGGAGTGCGGTGGTGCTGAGTCCTGTTGACCGAAATGTTTATTTGCCCAGGGCTTCAATACTGTCTTTAAAACATCTTTCCGATAATATTCGGCATTTATTTTGACCCCACGCTCGATTAATACAAGCAGGGAGCAACCATTGGTCGTACATTTTCAGTTGACCTCTTTGGCAAGTAAACCCGATCATTTTGTTTGTTCACAAATTCGGTAACTGGCCACTTTAGTGCAAGCGGAATAACTCCTTGGCTCTTTCCAGTCTAACTTTTTTTGTCCATCGGTGAGCTCTTACGCTTTTTGGAACTTTAATGGCTTTAGTCCAAGCTCATTTTTCAATATGTGTTGCAACTGTTCTCGCGATATGTTCAGCTCACGAGCAATTTTTCTATCACTGCGGACTGGATTTCGATCAAATCTGGGCTTCAATTTTCGGATCATTTCTGGTGTTCTTACCGTTTTTTTTCCACTTTTTGGAGGCGATGCAACACTGCCAGCATCATGGTAACGAGCAATGGTACGAGAAAGAAAAAATTTATTCAAATTTAAATGCTAGAGGGCTCTAGCGGTAGCCACTTGTGATTTTCGAGCCAAATATAAAGCAATCACACTATCACGCTTGAATTCCATCACGAATAACTTTTCCTGTGAATGCAGTAGATCAAAATGCTTTTGTAAATAATAAAATGAACTGTCACTGAAATAAATCTGTCAGCTGTCAGACAAGCGGTTTACAAATGATAACAACCTGAAGTTGGTTGCAATACATATCAGCCACCCTGTACATATATATGTATGCAATAGACGAGCATAAGATTTTATTACGAGATGATTCTTGAAATCAGATTTCTAGTCGAGCACTTTGAACACCATTTCGCCATTTATAAGAGTTCATTAGAATATCACTTGTTGACCAAGAGCAAATCAATTGGGTCGCCATAGTCTAATAGGAAGTGTGTTGCATTACTGGAATGTAAGTCTCACCAATTGTGGATAAAATTACTGCAAACAGCATAATTGATGTGGGAAACTAGGTCATAATCCTCACTCAAGGGTTGTATTTATCTCCTACAAAATTTCTGCAAGTGTTTTAGATCTACAAATATAGACTTTTTAATAATTTTGCCTTGGCTTAGTGCAGTGTTTACATGTGATTTTTAATTTTTTGTTTTTTCTTTTTTTAAGAAATATTTGCTTTAGGCCAAGCAATCGGAAACGGTTGTCGTGATGAACGTTTTAAATTGATTTTCCGTTTCGTAGGTGTTAAATTTTACTTTTTATTGAATATCATTTTATTAATAAATATTTACAAACATATTTAATATATAAAAACAAAAACGTATATTTTTATAATTAATTTATTGAAAATAAACGCTGGGAAAAATCAAACTCTTATTAATTTAAATGGTTTACATTAACAATTAAATGAATATTGGGAATGATAAATAAAAATTTTATTATAAAATATATGGTTATGTAGGCAAGTATTTTACAATTTTTTTTTATATAATTTATGAACACATTAAATAAATAAACAAATAAATAAATTCCGTTTTATTTCATAATTTTAATATTTTTTACCAAAAACAAGAAAAAAAACATTTTTAGCTGCATTTTTAATATGGTGGAGCTCATAACAAAACAAAAATAAAAAAGAGCAGAATCAACATGAATTACACAGAAATGGGAAAATCTTTTTATTCCATTTGCAATACAAATTTTGTAAATAAAATAATAAAACGAAATATTTTCATGGGTAATGTTCGACTTAGTCATTACCTACAGGGGTATGCAATTAAAAGCTGAGAGAGTTTTACGTTCCCCATAAAGGGCTACCGCTAGTGGTTTATATTTAGATTTCAAAACTGGTCAAGATCAAGCCTCGAACTCAAATATACACTAGAATGCTCAAATAACTTCGTAATTTATCAGTCAGGATTAGAACACAACTTATGCTGTGAGTGTTTATTTTATACAGGTTTACAGTCGACTTCGAACAACAGGTTCTTGAGAAACTTTTCATGGAAATGTTTAATGTACTCACTGAGTTTTTTTTTGCCAATAATCTGCTGATAGGAAGTTGCCAAATAAATATTTTCTTCATATTTCGTTTCGTTGGGGATGTCCGACTTGGGATTTGAACCGTGGCCTCACAATTAATAAGACAAGACACCCACCTTCTAGCCTACTTCAACTTTGTGCGAGTATTTTAAAAAAATGTACGTTGATTGACGGATTATTAACCAAGGACCAGTAACTAGCCACAGTCCAAAAAGTACGTAAAATACTTACTGTGTTGAGTAGTTGAACATCAAAGGACAGACGGTATCCTCCTCCTCTGAGTAGCAGCATTTACCACACAAGAAGAATCTTAGTAGACAGGTAATCCTGGAATCCCTACACTCTTCTCTCAGGAAACGTTGAGTGGAATACACCTATAACCGTCAGCCTAATCGAGGATTTTTTATCTGTTTGAACCACTACGTCGGCAACATCTCTATGCATAGATTGATTCAAAATCGAAGTCTTTGTAGTCGAGCAGTTAGTGGGTAGGATTATTAGACGACAGCTCATGATTGAAACCACAGATCAGATATCTTTAACAAAACACAATAGAGAAAAAATATTTCTTTCAGTGAATTCTTCTCAGCAATACGCTGGCAAAAACTCTAAGAAAACTTTCTGTCGTTCGTATTCCATGAAGTAAACTAACTGTAGGTCAGGCCTCTTTGGGATAAACCCACATAACATGAGTGGTGTGCGAAGCTAGGTTGTAATACTGACTATGACATTCCAAAGGGGCTTTAGGGCAGCCTAGCTATTCGATCTTATCAATATATTCCCAAGGAATATCCTGTGCTTTAGCAGATAGATTAATAAATCAGACTACCTCCTGAAGGACACTACACTGAACTGCACTACGAAAGTCTGTACGAGTATAAATATCTCTCGATATATTCGATGTACGTTGTCAGAGAATTTGAAGTAGAATTTGTTTATATTGCAGTAGTCTGTACTCCGATCATTAGGGTTCTGATCATTTGTTCAGGCAGTAAGGAGAGAATATATAATCAATCGATGAGGAAGCATAGGAACCTGGAAATTTAAAGTGTCCATGCGCCTGCTTAAGTCAGCAGTTCGCTAAATCTAACTTGATTGCCAGCTGTTTTCCTGTAGGTAGATAGGTTGGAATGGTAGCTTTGATACCAAAAGCACACTTGAGCATGCATTACAGCCTGTTGTGACGCCCCAGGTAAACGCAGTCCCTGTACTGACCGATTTCCACCCAACTGGGGCAGAAGTTGGTCAGCGAGGCTGCATATTTAAGCACCACCTTTTTGCACTGGAAAACCAGCCCTAAAGTCGGATAAACGAAGCTATGTATATCGTTAACATCTATGGATGATAGCTCCGTTAAGCTGACAAGGGTTGGAGTGCCAAATAAACTACATACATCCGCAACTGGCAAGAGATGGGCATTGACTAAGAAAGTCAGGCTCCTCTTCCTCAGCAGATCTGCAACCACTGGAGAAGACGTTAGATTGAAGCTTCATTCTTTCCTCGTGTCCTCCCAAAACACAATGACCTGTAAGTATGGCCACTGTGATCGAGATGACGTTGCGATCAAGTCCGCTTTTTATCCATTGAATTTCAAGTGAGTCTAGCAGGAGCAGATCTCCTGATTGACCTAGGATTGTTTCCTGCAACTTAGTAGGAAACCAATTTTGCATGATGTAAAGTGTCTTACTAATGAGTCAGTAGAGGAATTGTATTGGAATTGAGTATAAAATTTGGGAGGATATGCTAAATTCATAGGGGAAATATTAGATTCAATAATCATCAGTTTAAAATAATTGATTCGAGGGATACTATATTTCAACGATCAAAAGATGGTCAATAACTGCTTCGTGCTAAACGACATTAATCTAAGCTGAGCTATTCCATATACTTCTTCGGTAGATTAAGGTCATCTGTTCCTGACAACATAACCTCATATGAATTGCAGACAACCCAAGAGTGGTTCTCTATCTAGAATTGACTCTTAATTCTGAGGATAAAAAAATTGTAAGTGACCCTACAGTAGGTCATAATCTATCTAGAACTTCAAGTTCAAGTGGGAGAAATTAAGAATATATTTAGTGTTACAAACACAAACAGCACCAGACAATGATCCTAATGCGTATGATGGTTGTGTGTAGGGTATATAAAATCTAATAAATATTACTGTTTATTGTTTTCTTCTTTTTCGGTGTGGACATTTTACGATTTAAACAAAAGAGAGTCTTTTTTTGTTATAAGGAAGAAGAATTATGCAAAAAGCGGTAGATTTTTATGAATTCAGTTGTAAATTATGAATGAATTTCATGCTGCCACAGTTAAGATGATATGTGTAAAGGGGAAGCTGTTAATTAGGTTGGGGAAAGGTGCATTTCTTAAATTACTATTTGCTCACATTACTTTTTATCGCGTTTTCCAATAGAGACTTCCGCACTTTGACAGTTAATAACGGGGATCTTTTGAGGATACTTTTGTCTGCTAAGTTGTCATTTATTTCGAATATTTTTCAAATACACTATTGATGAGTGCAAGTGCAAATAATAAATTTTATTTGTCCAAAGGTGTGTTCTATTCGGTTAATGTACAGCACGCTTCGTCCATTTTACAACCGTCAAAATTGTCTTTCTGAGAAGAATATTTGCAATGTGGTGGATAATTTCAGGTCAGTTGTCAGATTGCCTACAGAAACAAGTACAGCTGACGTAACACAAAATCTGCCGAAAACATCGTCTTTGCCCATGAGAGTGGGCAGAAGACTACTAGGCGGACGCTTAAAAGTCCTCGTTGCTCACAAGAACTTGTACTTCCGCAGACCACAACTTTGCCGATTTTTTGTCTTGACTCTCTCTCCGTGAGAGTGAGCTGGAGACTATTAGGCAGACGCTTAAAAATCCTCGTTGCTCACAAGAACTTGTACTTCCGCAGACCATAACTTTGCCAATTTTTTTGTCCGAACTCTCTTGTCCATGAGAGTAAGCAAGAGATTATTAGATAGATATTAAAGGTCCTCGTTGCTCACAAAAAATTGTACTTTCGTAGACCAAAATTTGGCGAATTTTTCATCCTTAATTTCCATGAGAGTGAGCAGAAACTTAAAAGTTCTCATTGCTCACAAGAGCTTGTACTTTCACAGACCATGTCAGCGAAAATTTTTTGTCTAGACTCTCCGTCCGTGAGAGTGAGCAAGAGGCTATTAGGCAGACGCTTAAAAGACCTCGTGCTCGCAAGAACCATATAAAATTCAACTGATACAAGAACTGAAGGTAAAGAATCGTAAACAACGAAGTGTGTTCACTGAATTTATTCTGGAGCTGTTGGCAATAGATCTTAATTTTCATTGCGGTCATTTTCAGAGCAACGGCCTATTTCTGCAGGAGTGTGTAGGTTACAGAATTGTCGAATTTGGGACGATACCAATTCCCATATAATCCAAGAGTGTCCAATGCATACTGAAAAGTTACGATTATGGGCTGGTGACAACGTCGTTATATACAGATATAGAATGTAAAAAGTAAAGCGCTTTAGTTTTTTTCTGTTGGTAATAACATCAATTTTAGAATCAGTCGTGATTTGTTCAAATTGACCACCTTTGGTACGAAATATGGCTTTCAAACGGCCGACAAAGCCATAACAGACTGCACGAAAGTGGCTCTGCGGTATTTTCGCCCATTCCCGGCGAAGCGCCATCTTCAGATGATCGACAATTTGGTATTTTTTAGTGAGAACCTTACTCTCCAAAATGCCCCAAGCGCAAAAGTCCAACAGATTGAGATCCGGAGATTTTGGTGGTCTTGTGAAGCGAGGAACCTCCTTTTTAAGCCATTCTTGGTTGACGCGTGCTGAGTGCGGTGGTGCTGAGTCCGGTCGGAATGTCCATGGTCTGCGGCCGAAATATTTGTCTGTTCAGGGCTTCAATACATTTTCCCGATAATATTCAGCATTTATTTTGACCCCACGGCCGATGAATACGAACGGAGAGTGACCATTGGCCGTTACGGCAGCCCATGAGTTCTGGTGGCCAATCACAGGTGTAAATTTTCAGTTGACATCTTTAGCAAGTAAACGCGATCATTTTGTTGCCTCACAAACTGCTCAATTTGCAAAGGCTTCTCTTTGGAGAAAATCAAATTCGGTAACTGGTCACTTTCGTGCAAGCGAAGTAACTCCTTGACTCTATTCAGTCTAACTTTTTTGTCCATCGGTGAGCTCTTCCACTTTTTGGAACTTCAATTGCTTTAGTCTAAGCTCATTTTTCAATATGTGTTGAATCCGTTCTCGCGATATGTTCAGCTCACGAACAATTTTTCTACCATTGCGGCGTGGATATCGATCAAATCTGGCCTTCACTTTTCGGATCATTTCTGGTGTTGTCACCGATTTTTTGCGTCCACTGTTTGGACGCGATGCAACACTGCCAGTATCACGGTAAGGAGCAATGGTACGAGAAGCAAAAGATTTATTCATAGTTAAATGCTGGAGTGTTCTAGCGATAGCCGCCTGTGGTTTTCTAGCCAAATATAAAACAATCACACCATAACGCTTCAATTCCATTACGAATAATTTTTTTTTTCTGACACAAAATGATCAAAATGCAATAGATCAAAATGCTTTTGTAAGATTGTAAATAATAAAATTAACTCTCACTGGAATAAATTTGTCAGTTGTCAGACAAACGGTTTACAAATGATAACAATCTGAATTTGGTTGCAATTAGGCATGCCAAACGGGATCGATTTTTAAAAATCCCGGGATTCGGGATTTTGTAAGTCCCGATCCCGAAATCCCGGGATAATACGGGAACTAAAAATCCCGAAAAATTACGCGAAAAATCACGATTTTCTCTTAAAAATAAAAATATTCTGTTAAAAAAATCATTTGTATTCCAGTTGTATATATCAGAACTATATATCGTTAAAAAGATAATATTAAAAAGCATGGCAAAAAGTAACGAAAAAGCGTAAATTAACAAAGATAAAAATTATTCATCCATATACAAATGCATTAGTTTTAAGAAAATTATTTGGATTCCAACAAAAATATTAAAGCATCTAACATATGATCTAATAGACTTGAATGAATTTTGTTGTCAATATAACCTCCTGTTAAAAAACACTTCTCGCTATCAACGTTTGTTGGTAAAATAGTTCCAAGATAGCTGTATGCAGCTTGTAAATATTTACCTCAACCACCGTCTGATATAAATAAATCTATTTCTGAATAAGTTACTCTTTTAATTCGTTTTATAGTGCTTTTGCATTCTTCGATGCCATCAAATAATTTTTATCCCTGGAGGTAGGGTTTTCCTCATCTGAGATGCTATTATCAAAGTCAAGTGATAAAGAATTTCTTTTTCAAGACCTTTTGTAGGGTTGAAGTACATATGAATTCATAATCCCGAAAATCCCGAAAAATTCCGGTATAAGTAAGAAGTCGTGCAATTTGACCATTGTGGACTTATTGTTGTGGCGTTTTCTTATGTATATGCGAATAAGACGCAAATCACAGGCAACATCGACTATACCTTCAGTCAAATTCAGCCTGATTCACATATGTGCCTGAGTTAATTAGATATTTTGGATGCGTTCCATCTAGAAAAGTCATGGTGAGCATTTGAACGATGTTATATTCCACACAGAGGTCCTCCAAAGGCACTCCATACATCCAAAAACAAATTATTTTTTAATTCTTAATTGCATGTGTACGAGTATTTATATTACACAGAATCAAAATAAACTTTTTTTACCAAAGTGTATACCTCTACTACGATAATTAAAGATCTGCTTACGACAAGCCCTTATTTAAACTTCACTGTCTCTTAAACAGCATGACGTTAGTTACTACGCTTACAACTACGAAGAAAAGAAAGCCAAAAATTTTCAATATTTTCGTTCTTTTTTTATTCCTTCTTTTTTCTACCCAAAATTCTTTCTTTCCTATGTATCATGACATAAAACTTTCGTAATTAGAAATCCTTTTGATCGCTAATTCACAATGAAAATTTTTGTGTGGGATAAATATGACGAAAATGACTTCGTTTATACGCCAATAAAGAGAAGTATTTTGCAGATATGTGCTGATGATGTTTTTGGCTCAGATAGCACTTTTTTTGCACTTATATTGTGTAAAGAAAGAGAAAAAAAAAACAAGAAGAAGAAAAACAGAGGCAACTATAAAACACTTCCTTTTTATTTTTCTTGTTTGTTTTTTTTTTTGCAAAACCGGAACATGTAGATGCCACACTGACAAAATTTATAACATTCCTACGCAGTAGCATAACAGCAACAGCAGCAGCCGCTATGATGATGTGACTTTACGCTATTGTTTGTTTGTTTTGTCAAGTAACAATAAAGCAAAGAATGTATGTATATGAGTGTGTGTGCGTGTGTATGTATATGTGAGGGAATTTTTGTGTGATATTTTAATATGTGTTGGAAGTATGGTAAGGAGGGGGTGTGTTGGTTTGTATCCGTTTTTGTAAAATTCATGTTCAAACATGCTTTTGTATTTAATGCATAAACAAGAACAAAAACAACAAAACGAAAGCAGCCAAAAACTAAAAGTAAAAAGGAAGACACAAAAAAACTTGTCTCCAGAGGCATTAAAACAGTCAAATTAAAAAATTATCACACAAAAGTTTATTAAAATCCAAAAGCTATGTTGCAAGAAAACAGAAACATATCTACTGTCAGTTTCACTGACAAGTTTGACCTGTGCAACCAAGATTGCTGCAGAAGCTGACATAATTTGGAAGAAACGGAATCGGTACAACACCTTTTATGTGAGTGTCCTGTACTTGAAGTCGCATTAGTCTAGTAGGTAGTGTGTCTCAGCTGATTTCAGGCAAAAACTGTGAGAGTAAATAAAATTGCCATGAACAGTTTCTCAAAAATATGTCGTTCGGAGTCGACTTTAAACTGTAGGTCCCGCCACTAATGTATAAAATTAACTCACACAACATAAGTGGTGTGAGAAACTAGGTCAATAATCCTGACTGAAGGCTTGTAATGACCAATTATGTAT
Organism: Sarcophaga peregrina; assembly: GCA_014635995.1. Taxonomy (NCBI): domain Eukaryota; kingdom Metazoa; phylum Arthropoda; class Insecta; order Diptera; family Sarcophagidae; genus Sarcophaga; species Sarcophaga peregrina. The sequence continues at coordinate 77,704,217 of CM025791.1, forward strand.
GTATGTTGCAAGGGAGAAGACACTTCTAATAAAACCTTATAGAATAGCAAACAACAACACTATAAAAATGCTTCTTCCAATCATTACTTAAATGTTTGAAGGATATTCCATAGGTAAATCTTTTTACAATGAGCTTATCAGAAAACAAACAGGCCTGCATGATACTAAATGGCTCTCCCAACAATAATTCCAGAATAACGAAACTAAGAACACGGCGTGAAGTCTTTGTAGTCTAGTAGATAGTGTGTTGGCTTATTAGACGTATGGCCACGATTTAAACCCCAGGTCAGACATTAAAACGAAAATATGCAAATATTTCTTTGGCGGCTTCTTCCTTGCAGATTTATGGCAAAAACTCTAAGAGTAAATAAAATTGTAATGAAAAGTTTCTTAAAAATCTATCACTAGCAAACCAAAATCACTGATGGAATGATATCACAGAGCAACATATAATACTAGATGACCCGTGCGAATATTTCGCACAGTTAGTTGTCATTTTTGTAACATAAAATGAAAATAATTAATAGAAATTTTATTAAAAATATAAAAATATTAGGAATCATTATATCATCATATATATTTACATACATACATGTTTAAATGCTTTTATAATACTTCTTTGAATACAATGTCAGAGGTAATGACATGATTATCGTTAACTTTTTGCCCGTACGAATCCTTAATACAAACAAAAATATCTTTAAACGTACGCACTCGAGAAAAAGCCACGTTTAACTGCCCATGTGAAAAGACCGGTTCTGGTAAATACAATCCTACCTTTTGAAGGGTTTGACCTTGTACTTTGTTTATCGTCATAGCAAAAGCAACTTTCACAGGGAATTGTTTTCGTGTCATTCGGAAAGGCACAGTTGGATCAGAAGATGTGAGATTGATTTGGGGTATGAGTACAGTTTTATCGGTATGAATAATTTTTGCTGATATGATGTGCTCTCCCAAGTTTGTTACGATTAGCCTGGTACCATTTATTAACCCCTGTTTAGCATTAAGATTTCTGATTAACATTATAATTGCATTTGTCTTTTCAAATGCACGTTATTTATATTCTTATTTTTCTTAAAACCTTTTTAACCTTTTTTAAATATCAGCTGACACTAACGACATGGCAATAACGACATTACCAAAATGGCTTTTACAACTTTATATATTATTATGTGGAATAGCATTACAATTAAGCGACCCTATTTATCGCACTTGATCTAACAACTACTGCAAAGTATTGCCAAAACAGCTTTTTACAACTTAATATGCATATTATATATAACTGACTTAGTAATAAACGGCATTATAGTAAATAGCGGTATTGCCAGAATGGATTTTAATACATACTATATTATGTAGAACTGCATTACTATTAAGCGACCCTGTATTACCACACTTGAACAAAAACATATAATCATAATGACAACAGTATTATCATGCAGTTCTATATAAAATATAATTTTTATCAATGAAAATATTAATTTTTCAATTTCTAATTATTTTTCGCCATTAGTGTTAGATATAAGCTTTAAAATGAGATATCGTTCATTAAATTTGATGCGGTGATCTGGGAGATATTTGCAACCGACAAAAAAAAGTGCTTTAAAAATAATATAAATGAGGATTGTCGCTAGAGAAACCCAACCTCGTACGACGCTACATAACATCAGTCTGGTAGCCGAAAAGGCTATAGCAGCCTTTGTAAGAAATATGAGCGGGTCTTCTATTGGTTTTAATTTGAGTCATCACTTATTTTGAATCAGGCAATACTTATGTCATTCTATTCTGTTACAAAATTCAGTTGATTATCTCCACAGCAACGTTGTGATTTGTTGGATATTTATTTCCACCACAAAGAGAGGCATACAAAATTTGGTCACAGAAAATAACCAAACAGTACGCGCAAGTTTATTGTTAAAATTTTTAAAACTAGTTTCATTATTGATGCACCAAGGCTGAAACTATGCGTGAGAATCCATCAACATCAGCTCGCCATCGTTCTTAAAAATTGAATATTTCGCACTCCAGTTTACGTAGAATTTTATGAAAAAACTCGGTATGATGCCTTACAAAACCTAATTGGTTCAAGAGCTTAAGCTGCATCACCATCCATTTCCTATCATAAATGTTAATCCAGTCGAATGAGATACTGTGAGGCCAGACGCGGGAGCCATATGAGTGAAATAGTATTCCATTTCTAACCAGAATAATTTTAGTTCACAACAAGAAAATAAATTTGGCAAAATTTCAAACCATATTTATTTCATTGTATTTTTAAATTTAAACTTTTAAATGGCCCAACTTATATTGTCGTTAATATAAAGAGACCCATTTCTAGATGAATGGATATGTGGATGAATAAAATTGTGAAATTTAGGCCCATATAAATCCATATTAGAGCAAAGAGTATCCAATTCATCTTAAAAACTCACAGTTTGGTGTCGAATTCAGCCACCATCCAACCACCCGCCCATACTTCTTTAAGAACGACGTTTGCCAGTCCATAATTCTTAACGGCGAGCACTGTGGATCAATGATAACCCAATTCTTTTGCCTGGAATTAGATGTTCTGGATACCAACGATATTTTGTTTAAATAGAACAGCGTTTCGTGCATCATAGCTTTTGCCACTTTGTAAATTCTACATGAGAGACTTGACGACATCTCACATGGTGGTGATGTTAACTTCTTCGTGTGGTGGGGTTTTCTTAAGTCTCGGGTGTATTCCAATAAGTTACAAACCTTAATAAGTCTTAACCTGTCATAATCTATGCCAATGTGAAATTTAATCTGCTTTATGCGTCAGAGTCATAGAAAATTGTACATTTGGAATGCGTTTTTCTCTGAGAAACCGTGATGGCATCAATAGATCTTTCAAACGAATAGAAATTAATAATGATATCACACACCCATACTTTTCATTCATATTAAAAGATAGGAATCACTTACTGAAAGATCCCATATCTACATTATTCTTTCTCCTACTCTTTTTCTTATTTTTTTTAATGATCTTCTATCTATTACTTCGAATCCTATTTACTCTTTTGCGGATGACAGCAACATTTATCATTCACATTCATTTGATCGGAGGCCGATCCCTTTGGAGATTGGGGCAAGAAGGTCGAACATGAATGACGCACTCACAGGTGACCTGATAACAATCTCTGGGGGTTGATTTAAATGCGCACAAGACCCAATGTTATTTTTTGACACACCGGCGCGATGCTGGCGCTTATCTGTATCTATGGATAATGTATATATTGAGGAGGCGGATGGCATGAGAATTAATTGTGATGCTCGTTGGAACGATCACATTTTTCGGGTGTTCGATGGAAGCATTTAAGTGCCTTGGTTTTTTGAAACCGTGCAGACTATACTTCACCTCCATCCGACCTTCTTACTATTTATAGGATATTTATCCCACCCCGGATGGAGTACAACTGTCATTTATGAGCCAGTGTTTCAAAGTCTATTTTGAAGCTTCTCGACCGCGTACAAGAGAGGGCGAATGTGCTTATTAATGACAGTAGGGTATCCAACGCCATTGATTCGTTGGAGCATAGTCGCAATGTGACGTGTGTTTCAATGTTCTATCGGTACTATAATGAGAGGTGTTCTCGAGAGATAAGAGACTTGGTTCCCGATAATCACATATTTTTACATGGTACTAGTACTTCTCGCACAATGCATTACAGGTTTTTGCCCGCCCTGCTCGCATGTGGAATGATCTTTCTGCGAAAGTTTTTCCCGTCAATTACGATATTGGTTTAAGTTTAAATCAAATGTCCACAAACACTACTCCCTCTTTCCATCTTCCTATAATCTACTTTCCTAAACCTGCACAATGCACTACATGAGTAGGGGCCAATCCCTGAGTGCTGGTTTTATAAAAAAAAAAATTCATAATTGGCCCACCAGACAGGAATGACCTCGTTTCTCACATCACTTATTTTTTATGGAGATGTCTGACCTAAGTTATAAAGTGAAGCTTCATGCATAATAACCCAACACACTACCTACCAGACTACGGCGATTTCTAACCCAAACATCTAAGCAAAAGATAACACCAGCTCTTGCTACAGTAACTTTTATGAATACGATTTATTAGTGCAGTACTTACGATTTTATCCATTCCGAAAAATTAATTTTGTTATGCACTGTAATATTTGCATAACATTCGCACTTGTATAGATAAATGAACTTGATTGTATGTTGAACAACAAAATAACATGAGTTTATGAAAATAAAATGAAACAAAATGCAAAAAAAGTGGCAACAAAACAACACAAAAAAAAAATTAAAACAAAGAGATGACAAGAGAAAAATGTAGAAATGTTGCAAGTAGTAGTAGTAGTACTAGTCGTCCTTGTTGTATGTTGTTCAATGTAATCGGTATTCATAAGTATGTCCTTCACTTTTCACACACACAAAAACATGCATTCTATAAACACGCATTGCATCAAAGGACAATAGCACACACACACACGTCAGTCAGTGTGTATATTCGTGTGTCCGTTTATGCATATGAAAGTTTTCATTAAAAGCTGCAGGATAAAGTGTGAATATGTGCGTTCATTCTTATATCACGCCATGGCAAATTGAATATAGAGTAACCAGTCTTGGTAACAACAACGACAACAAAAACAATTCCTAAGCAAAGATAACACCTACAAGCAATTTAAAACAAACAAGTCAACACAATAATTTTCAAAACTCGTGAAGAACAGAAGAAAAAACAAGAAAAAAAAGGAAATAAAACAGGACCTTCAAACAATAAAACATTCTCTGTGCTAAAGGACCTTATTTTAACACCCAGTTCTGCAACAGTAGTAGTTGCAATAAATAACTTCATTTACACACATACATACATACAACAAGGACACAACTTACGCATACATTGTTTATGCAACTACCACCATTGATGGCAACCAGTAATGGTCATCTTCTACTGACTTTGACTTCTTTTTAGACTATGAGATGAGACGTAATTTTTTTTTTTGTTTTCTCATGATGTTCTTCTATTTCTTTCATGCCCTATTGATGCTGCTGCTGATGATCCCATGGTGAGTTCGGACACCAGATTAATCAAAGTTCTTCTTTGGCGACCTGTAGTTGAACGCTGCTGTTGCTGCTTTGCCTTTTGTGGTTGCTGGTGCGGTGGCTGTGGTGTTGATGGTGATGGCTTTTGAATGCGGTCGAGCATCTCATTTCATGTTTCGCATCCGTTACACATTCATAGTTTGTTTCTGTCATCTGTTCTTCTATTCTGTAGCTTCTTTTTTTTTCTTTTTCATTTTCTATTTCATTTTCCGTATCTTCTTGTTATGTGTGTCCTGCTATTTTGTCTTGTTATTGTTGTTGTTGTTGGCGTTTCTTTTTATTGCAACTCCTTGTTTGTCATGTTTTATTTCCATAAACATCGTATGTGTATGTAGTATGCTAGTGTTTGTTGCTGTTAGCATTGTTGCTGGTGTACTGTGTTACTCATGTTATTCATGATGACGATGGTGATGGCTGATGGTAATGGTGACGGTGGTGGTAATGGTGATGTTGATGGTATTTTAACAACATTAAAATTGGTATGTTCTCGACCACTAAAAGTAACACTTTTATGTTTTCCAAATGCTGCACTTAGGTGACCAGATTAAATTATTTGATCGAATTACGCATTGTTTGCACAAACAAACTGGAAGTTTAACGTGGTGCTTAACGCAAGGCCGAACAGAGGTCTGTACTACTGCCCGGTTCTCTATAATGAACTGATCTACAGATCAGTATCTCGCAAATACCCGGAAAAGCAGTCAAGATTCTAAACCTGACTGAGGCAACAGAAAGATACCCAAATTTCGGACTTAAACGGTGATATTTAGCGGCTAGGGGGAGCATCAACACTCAGATATCTATAGGATTTTCAAAATAAATTTGGTTTTAGAATTTCATCAAAAGACTGATGATCCAGTTGTTTCTAATGGGGTCCATAGCAACTTAATTATTTTCCTCGCGGATGCCATGGCCAGGTTGAAAAGGGTGCAAAGCCTGTGAAGTAATTAAGCCTCTACGGAATATCATCTCGAAACTCGTTCATGAATATTGCGGATTTCAATTGAATATTAGCTAAAAGCTACAGACACAAAACAATGCAGTAAACAAATCTGTTAATATAACAACAAACACCAGCAAAAAAAAGGTAAACAAGTAAATAAAAATACACCAACAACATTACAATAATAAACATAAACACCGATGTTTACTATTATAGAGATTTCGAGAATGCGAAGTTATAAATGTTCGCCTTCAAAAACATTCATCAGACTGCTTACCCTACCATATAGACGGCAAGGCGAAGCAGGCGAGTGAGTAAGTTAAGTTCTGTCAGACTTGTGTGAAGACGCGGTGTGTTTGTAGACAGTAATCGTGATTTGAAGACCTCCGTCACAAAGATTTTTCGTATAATTGCTTAGTGTTGTTGTCATTGTTTATACAAAGGGTGTAAAGTCGAAGTCGCCGTATTCTAGTAGGTAGTGTGTTGGCTTATTAGACGTAAGGCCAGGGTTCGAGCCCCAGGCCAGACATGAAAACAAAATACAAAAAGTATTTTTTCGGCGATTTTTTCTCATTAGATTTCTGGCAAAAACTCTGAGAGGAAATAAAATTGCCATGAAAAGTTTCTCAAAAATCTGTTGTTCGGAGTCGACGTTAAACTGTAGGTCTCGCAACTCACGTATAAAATTAACGCGCACAATATGAGTGATGTGAGAAACTAGGTCAATAATCCTGAAGAAGGGTTGTAATGACCAATTATGTATGTATATATGTATGTGTAAACAAAGGAATAACAAAGAAGAGCAATTGTTGCTGTTTACATCAAGTTGTGAACAGTGACATACAGAATTATACGAATAATAAAAAATTTTAATTAACACTAAACACAAATATATTTTTTTTTTATTTATCATCTATGAGCTCATATTTTAAACGTTTTTAAAAGGTCAAAACGTAACAATATACAGGTGCGTACCGCATTCATGTGTAAAATTAATATACAAGGGAAATCGTGTGCGAAGCTAGGTCGTAATCCTGATAGCAGCGGTGTAATAACCAATAATTCGCGTGTATGCACTTCGAAGTGAATGATTGGCAGTGACATTTTTTTACAATGTCGGCAACTTATATTGTTTGTAGAATGTACAGAGATAGGAATATGGTCACCTTATTAATCCCATTTTCTGTAGAAAACATTGTGAGTTCTGCCGTCAAAGAAACCGGATATAAACTTTGAAGTTTATTACAACTTTTTGGTTTCTATTTCGTTTTGTATGATTTTTTCATTTTTCTTTTTTTATTTCTCTGGATAAGCTAAAAACCTTTCTGTTACAACTGTGGCATATAGATACAACAACAAATCATGCTATGCTTTAGTAATTTTGTTGGTGTTCTGCTGTTACTGTTTATCTGTGCACTCGAAACATACATTTCTGAGTGCCAACTTTTCCAGTATAGAACAAAAGCTAGGCAACAACGTGAGTTATCCTTTGATGATGAATTCTTTTCTATTCGTAGTTTTTTCTTTTTGCTCAGTTTTGTTGCACACTTTTGGTACATTTTAGTTGAAATTAAAATATTCATATATGCTATGTAACGATGAAATATAATGAAAAATAAAATAAAAAAAGGATATGGAACAAAAAAAAAAAAGAGAAAGAAAAGCAAAAAGGTATGGTAAAGAGTAGAGAGAAGAGAAATAAAAATACAACATAAAAGCAAATAAATTTTCATAGAAATAAAATATTATTTTCGTAATAAGGATAAATGAATTGAATGAATGGATAGATGCAATGAAATGAAATACCATAGAAAGGTAAACCGTATATAACAAACACGTATGTAAGGTTGAGGTAAAATGAATTGGCCCATAAGCCAGTTTACCTATGCTTGCCATGCTTACCCTGCAATATAAGTACATATTTGCATATATTTTTATTAAAATCATGTACACAGGTGCAGTTTTGTTTTTTTCGTTTTGCCATTTTATGCAAAAATGTTCCCAATTATATGCTTAAAAGCTTTTATTTAAATTTACCTTGCCTGAGTAAAAAAAAAAATTTTGTATGCCTTTAGTCTATTTTGTTTGGGCTTAAGTAACACTGTCTGTATCCTTATATTCGTACCATTTGTTATTTTCTTTTTATAATAAAAATCATTTGATACAAATATCTTATCGATTGTGATTTATTTAAGATTTTAAGCTTCATTTGTTAGTCATCATTATGGTAAATAATAATAATTTTGGAATGTTATTATCAGCCAAAGGATATAGAATTGCTCGGAAGACATACCCTTATATGACTGAGAAAAAGGTTTAACAAACCATGGTATTCTATGGTGCTGGAGAGGCACAGCACAAAAAAATTTAGCACTGGTTATAGTCGCCCACCATTGTTTCGGCATCGAGTTAGGTTAGCGCGTAACTCGCCGTTCGCTTACATGTTCACTCGCCGATGCATAAGGCTCATTGGCCATTAAAATTTAAATTTATGAAGTGCATTCAAACAAAAATAGTTTAAAATTTTTCAAATTCATTCTTTTGTTGTAAAGTACAATAGTTCAGGTTAGAAATGGAGTATTATTTCATTCATATTGCTACACTAGCTGAGCTCACAGTACCTCATCCGATCAGAACCATTTTCGTGCAATTTTTCGAGTGTAGGGCATCGTAACTCGGAAATGGCATTATGAATGTTAGCCTTCAAATGCTTAATTGTTTCTCGTTTATCAGTATCACACTTTTCTTTTATGGTGTCTCACAGAAAATAGTCCAACGGTATCAAATCACAGCTTCTTGGCTGCCAATTGACAGCACCTTTAAACGGCAACCTACCGTTTGAGCCAATTAATCGATTGTGACGTGAGATATGTGAGAAGTTGCACCATTCTGTTGATACCAAACATCGTTCACATCAATACCAGGTAGAAGGGGTACAAAAAAATCGGTAATCATCCCCTTTTTCAAAGAAATTTTAAACAGTTATTGACTTCTATAAGATTAAGTGTGGATTTTCTAAACAGCAAATACGGCAATTTTGTTTATTAACTTATTCTAAAGTATGAGTTTTTTTTTTGGCAAGATCGCCATCATCGGTTCGTTTCTCGTTGACTCATCTGGTGAAATGAAAAGTTAATCGATTCATGACGTTCACTAGAGATAATGTACTGAGTTTTGTGACAGAATTTTGTGAAATATGGCGGATGGTAACAATTTCAGTCGATAGATTGCTCAAACGATATTACTCATTGCAAGGTAAGCCGCCTTAGTGGTGTGTTTGAATTACCCCCAGTTTTGGATGAAACTCATCAGTTGACTTAGTGGTGTATTGGCCAGCATGCCCAGATATACCTACGTTCTGTCACCAAAAAATCGATGACGTATGTCTGGAAATTCAGGACACTTTCATAAAAAGTGTCGTAACGATCCTGCTTAATTCCACATTCTGGCAACTTCAGCTGTAATTTTGATGGGGCAGACTGATCCTGTCAGCGAGACTGATAAGTATTCCATAAGAACTCCGTTCTTTTATTTCGCAAGTAGTTCTTAAGCTCTCCATGTCACTTTTTTCCATTTCGAAGACTATTCTTGTGGGAGCGGCTTATCAGAGGATTTCTGGCAGACACTGAGAACAGAGATAAGATATTCAAAAAAAAATCCGAACATAAAAAATTTTATATTTTTGTTTATTAATCGATTTTGTAAACAAGTCCATTGTTTTTGTTGCTATATTTTTACTTATTTGTTGATCACGAATTTAGTGCATTGTTCGTACATTGTTGTGTTTTCTTTATTATTTTCCATTTTCGTAACAATATATACAGGGTGGCTGATATATAATACAACAAGGTAAAGCGCTATTTTTTTTTTAAATTTTTTTTAATTTTATTGTACAAAGCAAAAAATGTTGGAAATGACATCAAATTTTAGAATCAGTTTAGATTAGGCGACGCTTGAGTACTGGTGGCCAATCGGAGGTGTAAATTTTCAGCTGACCTCTTTGACAAGTAACCCCGATCATTTTGTTTGTTCAAAAACTGCTTAATTTGGCTTCTCATCGTAGAAAACCAATTTCGGTAACTGGCCATTTTCGTGCAAGCGAAGTAACTCCTTGGCTCTTTCCAGTCTAACTTTTTTTGTCCATCGGTGAGCTCTTGCACTTTTTGGAACTTCAATGGCGTTAGTCCAAGCTCATTTCTCAATATGTGTTGCAACTGTTCTCGCGATATGTTCAACTCACGAGTAATTTTTCTACCACGGCGGACTGGATTTCGATCAAATCTTGCTTTCACTTTTCGGATCATTTCTGGTGTTGTTACCGTTTTTTCGCTCATTTTTTGGACGCGATGCAACACTGCCAGTATCACGGTAACAAGCAATGGTACGAGAAGCAAAAGATTTATTCACATGCTGGAGGGCTCTAACGATAGCCACCTGTGGTTTACCAGCCAAATATAAAGCAATCACACTATCACGCTTGTATTCCATCACGAATAACGTTTTTTTCTGAATGCAATAGATCGAAAGGCTTTTGTAAGCTTGTAAATAATAAAATGGATTGTCACTGGAATAAATCTGTCAGCTTTCAGATGGGTGGTTTACAAATAATAACAACCTGAAGTTGGTTGCAATACATATCAGCCACCCTGAAATAAATTAATTTTTCATTCAATAAAACCGTGGTAAATTGGGAAATAATATTACAAGTGGTAGACGGAATAATTTACTAGGATACCATAATTCAAGGTGTGTGTGTGTGTGTTTATTTAGTTTTTTACATTTTAATTTACACAAATACTTTCGTAACATGGCAAACATGTACACACAAACACATGTAAGTGGAAATTTAAATTCAAATAAATTTTTATTCTAAAATGGAAACAAAAAAAAAGTGAGTACTTGAAACTAATTTTGCATTTAGTTTACCAAAAACTATTTGGTAAAAATTTTCAATAAACCAAAATAAAATACAACAACAATAAATTTGGCAAACAACACATACATACAATACCCATGCATATGCATATACGAAATGAGATTGAAAAAAATCGAAATAAAACAATGTTCATATGACCACATAATAAAATACGTTTAAACATACCAAAATAGTTATGAACTTAGCTATATACGGACATATGTATTTATCTATGTATGTATTTATGTATATACATCCAATATAAAAGTAAATTTATGTATATGCACACAATATTAAACAGCAGCAAAAGTAGAATTGCCAATGACCTTTTTAATATCATTTTGAGGTTTTTAAATAAGCAGATATTTTCGATAATAAAATACGTATGTACAGTAGCGAGCTCAAAAAATGCAACGTTGGGTAAAATTATCTTTAATTGCGATAATTTTAAAAAAATGGTGATCAGTTCAAAATATTTCTTTGGGTTATTAATCCCTACAGTTATAGATACCTATTATCAATAACATTATGTAAATATTTTTAATTAATGATAGATTATTTTGTCATTTACTAAAAAGAGTGCGAATTTCATGTTTATTTAAATTAAATAGTAATTCTTACAAAAACAATCTTAAAATTAATATTTAGTGGCGTAGCCCTTATTTTTTATGACTTCTTGCAACCTAGAAGGCATAGAGTCGACTAAAGCTATTAATGTGTTAATGGATATTTTCTCCCATTCACTTTTCAAAATTTCTTCTAATTGCCTCTTATTTGACGGATGTTTCCTCTTAACTTCCCGATCTAATAGCTCCCATAGATTTTCTATGGGGTTTAGATCGGGAGACTGTGATGGCCAATCCAAAACATTGACATCATTGTCGCTTAAAAAGTTTCGAGCTAAGCGACTTGAGTGCTTTGGATCGTTATTCTGTTGGAATATGCTACCAGGAGGCATTTTTTCTCGCAGATGAGGAAGCATGTGTTCTCCAAGGATTTCACAGTACTTCACGGCGTCCATTTTTCCTTCGATTTGAGTTAAGGGACCTACCCCATCACGGGAAAACGCACCTGTAAATAAGTGACGTAAAATCAATAATTTTTTTTAAACATATCGTTCCTTACCCCACACCATTATTGATCCACCGCCATATTTTACGGTTGGAAGTTGATATCTTGGAGAATATCTCTGTCCAGGCGGTCTTCGAACAAAATTTATCCCATCGGAGCCAAACAAATTAAATTTGCTTTCATTGCTCCACAAGACTTTAGTCCATTGTTCATTTGACCAATCCTTGTAACGTTTTGCAAATTCCAGGCGCTTCTTTTTATTGATTGCACTGATGAGAGGTTTCTTTGCGGGTCGTCCCGCATGCAAATTAGCCTCTTTCAACCTACGGCGAACAGTGTGAACGCCTATAGAGACTCCCATTTGCTCATTTGCGAAATTAGCAACGTCCACTGCGGTCTTTCGTGGATCTTTTTTAACCAGTGCAATCATCTGGCGGTCTTGGCGAGAGGTATTTTTTCGAGGATTACCACTACCTGGTTTCCTTTCCACACTATTTCTCAAGGAAAATCGAGATTTAATCCGACATACGGTTGATTGATTTACACCAAAGAGGTGTCCAACTTCACGCATGGATTTTCCTTCTTCTAAGGCTTTAATGATTGCAGTTTTGCTGTCAGCTGAGAGTTGCTTCTATTACAAAACACATGTTGTATAACTTATTTAAGAAATTTTCAATTATAATTAAATAAATAACTTACTTTAACTATTTTTTTATTATGTTGCATTTTTTTTGCTCGCTAAAAATTTGCACTTTTTTCACTAATTCAAAAATATTTAACTTTTTAAAGCAGAATTTGGAATAAACTGTGGTTACTTTGAAAACTTATAATTGAAAGAATTAACAACAAAAGAAAAAGAGATAAATTAGTTACCGTTATTTTGAAACAGATATTATTAAAGATCATATGGCACAGTGTTGCATTTTTTGTGCTCGCTACTGTATGTCTGTATGTATGTATGTATCTAATAAATGAAACAAAATTTTTGTTTTTAAAATGAAAATAAATTTCAAACTTTACCCAAAATTAAGTATTGAAAGCAATTGAGTTGCGTTACTGGAATTTATTTAAATTACCGATTTTTATGTTTATTTCGCTCATATTGGCATTGCAGTAAATTGTGAATGATCTGAAAGTTGTGAATGATCTGAAAGTAATCGCTAAAAGATAACTGGTATATTGCCTTTCAGGAACATTGGCGCAGAAAATATTCCAATAAAATAAAGGACATCGAAATTCATTGCAATTATCTTCAGATGGCTCTACCTCTATAATTCAAATTCATGAAATTATGAATATTATCCGACTACGTACATACTACGGATGCCCAACAACATCAAACAAAATTAACAAAATATTTTTATTATTAAGAGAAAATCGCGATTTTTCGGGATTTTCGGGATTTTGTATTCATATGAATTTTGACTCTACAAAAGGTCCTGCAAAAAAAATTCTATATCACTTGACCTCGATAATAACATCTCAGATGAGGAAAATTGTACTTCCATTGGTAAAAAAATTGTTTGATGGTGTCCAAGATTTTATAAATCTCAAAAATTTTATAAATCCTAAAAATCCCGGGATTTCGGAATTCGGGATTTCCTGATTGGCATCAAAACAAAACACTTTAAGATCGACTCCAACGACGGATTGTTGAGAAACTTTTCATGGTAATTTTTTGCCAGAAATTTTCTGAATTTTGCTGGAGCATGAACCGTGAGTTCACGTCTAATAAGCCAACACACTACCTTCTAGACTACGGTGACAGAATCGGGCTACGTAGCAATGCAGAACACATGCATGATCTTTACCGCTTAAGTTAAAAAAGATTACTCCTTACTTAATAAGTCACTTCTATCCTTTAGTTAGGCCTACAACCTAGCTGTGTTAATTTTTGTAACTAAAGGGATCTACAGTTTAATCTCGTTTCCGAACGATTTATTTGTGAAAGTTTTAATGCAAATTTTTTTTTTGTCAAAGGACTGCTAACTGGAAATCGACGAAATGCTTCTCGAATTGTCTGAGTCAGGAGTTTGAAGCCACTAGAATGCGCCTACGTAACTATATTTCTGGCATCTATATTATTATACTTATTGGTATTGAAAGGGTTCCAATCCATTTATTTGTAAACAGGACTAATAATTGCTTAGATTAAGTAGATGAAATTCAATTATAATGCTCTATGAGTCCTTGAAGTAGCCGAGGTCTAGTAAGTAGTATACTGGTTTATTAGACATAAAGCCAGGGTTCGAGTCCGGGCCAGATATCAAAATAAAATACAGAAAGTATTTTTTCGGCGATTTCCTCTCAGCAGATTTCTGGCAAAAACTCTGAGAGTAAATAAAATTGCCATGAAAAGTTTCTCAAAAATCTGTCGTTCGGAGTCGACTTTAAACTGTAGGACCCGCCACTTTTGTATAAAATTATCACACACAACATAAGTAGTGTGAGAAACTAGGTCAATAATCCAGACTGAAGGGTTGTAATGATCAATTATGTATGTATGAGTCGTTAATTAGGTAAAGTATCTCCATTAGAAGCAACCAATATGTCATAAATTTAAAATTCAGGACATCAAGTAGATTCCATGAAGCTTTCTGCGGAAGCAGTACAGTGTCATGAATGAGTTCTTTACTTGCCTCTAAACTAACCACTTTATAGATGCATTAACAATCATTACACCCAGGGTGTAAACATTGTATTTATCTCTCCAAACAACGAAAGAAAATCACAGATGCAAGTATGGCTAGGTCTGTCCATTTTATTTTCATGCAGCGTCTTTTCAAAACTGAAGTATAGGGTTAAAAATTCCTGGCTATATGACCATCACGTGTAAGTTTGAATTACATAGAGAGCATAGACATACTAACGTCTACCAAATCCGATAGAACACGTGTTCCAAAGACATCGACCGCATACAGTGAGCGCTATAATTTTAAATTTTCTATTCTAAAAAAATATACTTCTAGCACAACAAAAATTGTGGCTTTTTGTTTTTGTTTTAATATTTATAAATGATAAATACACGCTTTCATTTTTTGAAATTTATTCGACTATTCTCATTTACTTTTCTCGCTATCTAAAGAAAATTAATTATTCCAGTGGTGTTTACTCACTTTTGGCGCTCTGTGTATGTCACTGTATGCTGCTTTATCTTGAGATGAATAGACTTTCCAATAAAATACCAGAGAAAGTTGAAGGAAGTTCATTGCGGATGAGGTTTTAAAAGTCTCAAGGTCGCGAGGAGAATCGTAATAGTAGTTTATCGGTAAAACACAGCTTATCTCAACCAGTCGACAGTGGCCTTAATTGCCTGTAAAATTCTGCAATTAATAAAAAGCCACCTTAATATGCTCAGTAAGACCCAAAACCCTTGAAAATATTCTGAGGCCTTGCACTCTTGATTGGTTTTACATTTTTCTTACTTTCAGTAATATTTTAAAACCCATGACCAAATGATAATATGATCCATCTTCTAAAATTTATTGATTCATTTAAAACCGCTGGTATTCTACTCCATTGTAAACTATTATTCAGGCTCGCCTAATTGCATCAAAGGTTGTAAACTGCACATGTTTTCAGACTTGGCAGAGTTTTTGTCAAAAATTTGCTGAACGCAATTCGCCGATGAAATATTTTTTCATTTCGGCGACTTCGAATATAGTCAGTATGACTTGTGCCTCTTGGCGATTAATTTCGCCTTAGCGTTGTTACTTTTTGACCACTTTCAATCCTCTTGTTTAACTGATGTTTTATCTTCTTCTTTGATATTACTGGTCACCAGTCCCGAACTGCTTGGAGTTCAACTGGTAGTAATCGATTTGATTACGAGGTCTGATCGGAGACTTAATTTTGGTACCACGGGAGCCAGGAGCCTCTGGAACCTCGGTTCCAGCCTGGCTGTTGGTGTGACACCTTTTGGGGGCATCGTAGTGGCTGTGGTTTGAACCCAAATAGCTGGAATAGTCTATTTAATGGGCTCGGTGTGGAGTTGCATTTTTTCAACCGGGTGCCGTAACCTAAAGATCGGAAGGAGTTTTAGATAGGCTCCGCTTCTAACCAAGGGGAAAGTCATGTCCAAATACATGGCTTCGAATTAGTACTCAGGTGTAACAGTCTGTTGCATTTGGGGGCGTTGGTAGATGCATTGTCTTTCACCCTGTGCGAAGAGCACCGTGGGATTAGGTCCTCGCGTACAGGTACCCACGTAAAACCTATCGTCGTTTGTGAACAATGCTACATATTATAGCGTTTCTTTATTAAAAACATTCTTTTGATATACTTTTCGACACTCGCATCTCAGTAACATCCTATTCGTTTGGATAAATTCATTTCAATATTGTACTATAGGGTGCTCAATACTGACGAATAGTGTTTGCGTACATAATCCCCGGTCGTATTTATTACAACATGCTGTTGCTGCAATTATTGAAAATTATTAAATATTTTAAATAATTTTCTGTGAAACGTCAATACTTTGAAGTGGTCAAATATGGCATCGTTTTCGGTTACACAGATTTAAATATAAATAATTTGAAATGTAAAGGTCAATTAAAATGTGGTCATATTCATATTATAAACATAATAATCACACTTTTCGAGTGTAACTTCATACACGGCATTCATGTCATAATTATTGGAAAAACCAATGGAATTTACATTATAAATGGAAACATTTTAATTAAGAAATACAGGGTATGTGGGTGCAGTAAAATGATTGCATAAAACGGGTGGTATAGATACATGAGTGGAATTCGCATATACTTTCTGCAAAGTTTTTACATAACATACATAATTGGTGATTACAACCCTTCAGCCAGGATTATCACTTGTGTTGTGCGTATTAATTTGATACATGGGTGTCGAGACCTACAGTTTAAAGTCAACTACGAACGGTAAATTCTTGAGAAACTTTTCATGGCAATTTGATTTACTTTTAGGGTTTTTGTTAGAAATCTGCTGAGAAGAAGTGCCCGAAGAAATATTCTTTCATATTTCGTGTTGGATATTTTATTTAGGATTTGAAGCGTGGCCTATGTCTAATAAGCCAAGACACTACTCACTAGACTATGCGACTTCAAATTAACACGTCATAGAATTTAATCCACTTACTTACCTATGAAGTTCCGTATCTTTCAATTTAAATAAAACAAAGCATATATTTACAGGATCTATTATTGTAATTATATGCGGAATATTAAAATTTTAAAAATTATATTCTAACTTGCTGTACCCTGCACGTGTTGCTGCGCCCCAAACTAAAATAAATTTGAAGGAAAGGCTTTACACAAATGTCGAATTAATTTTGAATCACTTTATTGATTTTGTTTCGCGTTGTCCTATTGATTCAGATAAACGGGCCTTAGTAGTACGCATTTTATCAGTTTCTGATCTCACTTCTCGTTGTTCAAGTGATTCATGCGAACGGGTCTCAGCGGCATATACTCAAAGATTTTCCAGTCACAGAACTCGTCTGATTCTGAGGCTCGTAATGCTCTTTTCTTTCGTGCTTGGGGTGTAGGTTGACCAATTGCTTGTCATTCATTTTGAATAATTTCAATTCAGTGTCGGCATCCATCGGAAATTAATCGCACTAATCGCACCTATCGGATATTGATTATAGCATCTTGGAAATCTTCATCGGCTCATGCGCAACAACTTTCCTAAAGATCATAAGATAATCAAATGCACAGTTTAAGGTTTAATTCATTTTAAGTAATTTTCAAAAAAAGTTGGCGGGGCAAAATTTGCTCTTGATGAAAACTTTAAATGGATAAATACAAACATTTGAAAGAAAAAGTAGTCAAATCGATGGAGCCGTTTTCTGATTTTAGATAAATAGTAAATGTGGGCGTAAAAGTGGGAGTGGCAAACTTGATATAAACCATTTACTAAATTGTCAGAACAAAGCCTAACCCAATTGGGTGATAATTATATGTAAAATATAACAATATCCAAAGGTCGTTCATGGTTTTTCTGGGTGAAGCATATCCTAAAAGTATATTTTTGTATAAATCTGAAGCATAAATGAGGCCTAGTTTGAGCGCACACATAGGCTATACCGGCTTTGAGGAGTGCAGTGGTTTCTTACTTATATAAAAACACCTGCGACTTAAGTAAACTACTCTGGCGCATAAAACTGGATAAATTTGACCGTTGGTGTGGATCATTGTGGTTCCAGCCTTGTGGCACACACCAACGACTTCAGGGAACCCCACAAGAAAAAGTGTAAATGATCAAAATGCATGATCTTTGTGCTTAGTACACATCAACTCTACTTATAATGATAAAACCGATCGTTTAAGGTGTGCAAATTAATTTAGTACGGAGAGAGCCACATGTCACGATACAAAATGTTCAGCGAAAGGCAGAGTTCTCGACGCAAAATCTATTTCCTTGGATTCTCTTGTACACTCTTGCTAGCGACGATGATGTTTTCGGCAGATCTTGCATTTCAATAATATGGATGTTGATCGATCGCTTGCTGGAACAATGGATTCGAATTCATATGGTAAGACGAACAGCTCTGTTGTACAATATGTGAAGTGAGCGGTGCATTGCCCAAACGGAACACCCATTTGGATTAGAATGACACGACCGCTGTTGTCGTAGGTGGTGATTTGGCAAAACAGACTGAATAAATGGCAATTAATTTAGCTGATTTAGCTTCAACAAGATGGCCGGAAGTCAAACCGGAAGTCACTTTTGTAACTGCCGATAAATATAATAGATTGTTGTGAATTAAATCAGCAGTTGAGCGTAATCTCTGGCTATTCAGGCGGCGGGAATTGGAGAATTTTCTTACGCTCGAGGGATGATGTAGAAGAGTATAGATCGAGGAGAGGTTGCAATCGCCGTAGTCTAGTAGGTAGGGTGTTGGCTTATTAGATGTGAGGCTCGGTACAAATCCCATGTCATACATCTCCAACCAAAACAAAATATAAAAATATATTTCTGCCACAAATTCTGCAAGTAAAATAAAATGCCATGAACAATTTCTCAAAACCTGGCGTTCGTAGTCACAATTAATTGTAGATCCAACCACTCATGTGTTAAAATAACACACATAACAAAAATGGTGCGATAAACCAAGTCGTAATCCTGACTAAAGGGTTGTTTGTTCTGTTCCAGTAAGCAATCGATCAACATTCGTATTATTGAAACACAAAATCTAGGGAAAACATCATCATCGGTAGTGAGAGTGTACAGCAGAATCCAAGGAATTAGATTTGGTATACCTAACAAGAACTTCGTCTTTTGCTGACCATAACCCTGAGAGTAAATATAATTGCCATGAAAAGAGTCTCAAGAATCTGTCGTTCGTAGTCAATTTTAAACAACACACATAACAAAAATGGTGTGAGAAACTAAGTGGTAATCCTGACTAAAGGGTTATATATAGTCGGTAGGTTTTTCTTTTTTGTTTTATTGTGTGAATGCATTAAAAAAAAAAATTCTTTAAAACATAAAATTTAAGAAATTGTTGTGATGTCGTACAGATACCTTTTCGATTTAAATTCTCGTCCTTACTGAAAACATAAAATCAATGAGCATGACTTGCCTTTTTAAAATAAATCAAAATCTCCTTACAATTTCAAGCTGGTAATTTTTATGGACTTATTCACCACAACCGTTGTCTGACTGAATTCGACGTCATTGTTGCGTAAACTTGGACATTAAAAAACGAAATTAAAGGGAATTCTTTTCATTTCTCAAATTTTTAAGGCAATATTATTTCCCTGCTGAAATTAAATTCCTTTAGACAAAATAGATGAAACCACCTACATTTCATTCATCAATTTTTTTTTTTTTTGGTGGTGGAAAATGAAAACGTTTTCGTTAATCAATTCATTCCGCCTCTATCATTTGTCAGGTCATCCGTAAGATAATTTGCCATTATAGTAGTAATAAATTGTCACATTGAAAGTCTACCACTAATCAGTGCGTTTAAAATAATAACAGCAACAGCAACAACAACAACAACAACAAAAATAATAATAAACGAGGCAGTGGCATTAGCAACAACAAGGCAACAATTTTGTTAACAAAAAAGGTTTGTTTTTTTCTACTATGCACACCCTACAACCGTATGTTAAGGAATACAGGCAACATGTTGCAACATGAAAATTGTAGAAATTTTATAAAATTGTCAGCATTTCATTTGTAGTACAAAAACTAGTCGTTTTTGATTAAATATTACCACCACCATCGTCTCCGCCATCGCCAGTGGCTGTAGTCCGTAGTATTATTGTCGCTCGTTTAGATTAAATACAATGAAAATTGTTTGGTTGCATGTAATAAAGCCATTTTGTTTTAGTTGTGAACACGAGTAGATCATTTTGTCTATAATCGGTTGACTGATTTCGTGTTAAATTAATTAAGATGGGTGCGTGCCTTCTAGCATTTCCACTGCTACATCAACCGTTTTTTTTTCCAACAGGCCCTCTTCAATCAAAATGCGTTTTAACAATTGTTTTTAACCCCTAACGGTATGGTTGATTATATAATTGACATGCGTTTGTTGGTCGGCAAAAGGCCAGGCAAACGTGTACGGGAACTTTCACATAAAAAATCATGAAAGTTATAGGTGGCCGCGGGTTTTTAAGGCCCAAAAAGGTTGTCACTTTATATTATTTGTTGCTGATGATTATCGTTTTTATTGGTATGACTTTATAAAACACAGAAAAATATGTATTTGTGTAAATGACATTGCATGACATTGTGTTTTTTATTTTTGTTTTTGGTTTCGTTTTTATTGTAATGTTTTTCAAAATGTTTTTATTTTTTTTTGGTAACCGAATAATTTGATTGATTTTTGGATTTACAATGTGCACACATTCACATAAATATGGATTAATTTTTTTTTTCAGTTAACAAAACGCTAAACGACATCGCCTTTGCAACGTAAAGTTACAAACGCTGAAGACAGATTTAATTTTTGGTGCACAAATTTAGGTTCCTTACTTACTTAATTGGCCATAACAACCTGATTAACGGATTTCGGCCTGCCGCAACACATCCTTCCAGACGCCTCTGTTACTTGCGCGCTTACGCCAGTTGGTCATACCAATCGATGACAGGGCTTCTTCGACTTGGTCCTTCCAATGGATACAAGGTCGTCCTTTTCGCCGACTTTCCCAGATCCCCGCATCAAATACCCGTTTTGCCGGAGCAGCCTCCTCCATTCGAACGACATGCCCGAGCCAGCGCAGCCACTGGATATTAATACGCTGTACAACGTCCATGTCGTTGAGGAGCTCATACAGCTCACTGTTAGATCGGATGCGAAAATCATCGCCAACTCGCACAGGACCGAAGATCTTACGTAGGACTTTCCTCTTGAATACCCTCAAGGCTTCTGCATCAGTTCTTAATAGGGTCCATGCTTCTGCGCCATAAAGAACCACGGGTGTGATGAGCGTCTTGTGGAGTATTAGTTTCGTCTTGCGAGAGAGGTCTCTGCAAGAGTAATCCTGCGCTTGATCTCAATACTGACATCATTTTCGGTGGTAACGGCGGAGCCAAGGTAAATGAATTCCTTGACTATATCAAAAGTATAGTTATCGGCCGTAATTTGTGAATCAATACGCCGCACGGCTCTACTTGTCGATAACATATACTTCGTTTTGCCCGCATTTACTGCCAAACCCATCTTCTTAGACTCCCATCTTCAATAGCACTAAAGGCAGCAGTGACATCTCACTTGGTATGCCCTATGATGTCGATGTCCCCAGCGTACGCAAGAAACTGGACACTTTTTGGAAAAATAGTGCCATTACGATGCACTCCCGCCTTTCGCAGAACACTCTCCATGACGAAGTTGAAGAGGTCGCATGAAACCTCGCACGGTATCAAAAGATTCGGAGAGGTCAATTCCTACCTTCACGGAGCTGCATAAATTGCTCAACGTCATTCTGCATAGCCTTATCAGCATAGCAGGTATACCGAGCTCAGACATTGCGGCAAAAACACGATCCCTTATGGGGCTATCGAAAACAGCCTTATAATCGACAAAAATATGGTGTGTGTAGACTTGATTTTCGTGGGTCTTTTCCAGGATTTGGCGTAGTGTGAAGAAATTAGTTTAGTTCCTGAAAATTTAGGTTAGTTCTTCCAAAACTTACAAAGAAGGGGAAGTCAATTCAATGCACCACTTAAATTCTGTGCGTTAACTTTTATACATGAGTGGCGGGTCCCATAGTTTAAAGTTGACTCCGAAAGACAGATTTTTGAGAAAATTTGCATGGCAATTCAGACTTTTTGCATATAATCTGCTTAGAGGTTTTCGCCGAAGAAAAATTTCATCATATTTCGTTCTGTTGCAGAAGATGTCTGTTTTGGGGTTTGAACTTAGGAGTGCGCACGAAAAAAAAATGGGTTTACTTTTAAGCTTATAATTTTTATCATAATTGAAAAATTGAATACCGTTACATTGTTGCTCTCATTCTTCTTCTATTCTGATTTGAAGTATTTGGAAGCAACATTTTTTAAACATTTTTTTTCATTCTTTTTTTTAAAGTTTATGGTCCACTTGAAATATGAAATTCAAATTCATTGAATTCAAATTGAATTGTTGTTCACTTTAAAAGCGGAAACCAATAAATGAGTGGAAAAAATTGATATCGATTTTGCATTGTAGAGTTCAACAATTCCATTAAAAATTTATTTATTAAAATGTGTGTGTGTTTGTGTGTGTGAGTGTATACAGAATTATAATAACAATATTTAAACAATTAACAATAAATTATTCTAATAACTATTGCTTGTATCCTTTTTCATTTTACTTGTTGTTAGTTTGCTATGGCCGTTGTTACTGCAACAAATGGGAATGAAAGAAAAAAAAAACAGATGTACGCTGGTATAGGGTAAGCCATTCAAAAGTTTAAATTTTACAAATGCAACAAAACAAAAACGTTTGGAAATTTTGCAAAATTTAGGTTTTTTGTTGTGAAATACAATTGCTTCGATTAGAAATGGAAAATTATTCCACTCATATGACTGGCGTGGCTGGCCTCAGTGTGCATTATTCGATTGAACCTGTTTCTATGCATTTTTTCGAGTGTATTGGGTCGTATCTCAGCAATGACAACAGGAATGTTGGCCTCCAAATACTCAAATGTCTCTGGTTTGTCGACATAATACTTTTCTTTAATGACGCCATACAGAAAAAAGCCAATTGACTTCACCATTTTGGCTAATTAAACGGTTATCAAATGCTTGACGCAATCAATCGATTGTGTCATGAGATGTGTGGCAAAATGCACCATACTGTTGAAACCAAACATTGTGTACATCAATACCATGTAGAGAGGGCATAAAAAAATTGATTATTATGGTGCGATAGGTGTCTGTATTGATCATAATTGTTGCACCTCCCTCATATTGAAACGAATATGGGCCAATTATACTTTCGGTTCAAAAACCGCACTAACCAGTCACTCGTAATATGTGCATTGGCTTGTGCACGTGTGTGTTTTCTGAGACTCAAATACGGTAATTTTTCTTGTTAAAGTACCCATCAAGATGAAAATGAGTTTCATCCGTAAAGAAGATTTTTTTTATCAAGATCACCGTGAATTTTCTCGTTTACCCATCTCTTCTAATAAATCCCAACGTTTTTCAAGCGTAAATCCATTCATTACTTCCAATGAACACAATATTCTGTTGGCATTGCCAGATTCGAAACAATCGATGGTTCAAATTTAAACTGCTAATGAGCCGCCTGATATTTTTTTTATAAAACCAGCACTCAGAGGATGACCCCTACTCATGCAGTGCATTCTGTAGGTTTTTTAGGAAAGGTAGAAAGAGGGAAGATGCGAATGGCAAGGAAACAAATTGCTGTTAGGTGACTACAAAATTGTCAGTGCCATACCTTCACCATTAGACAGTCTACAGCAATCATCCCTAAGAAGCCTGCAGTTTTTGACGCTACTTGTGTTGAGTGAGTTAATTTTATACATAACTGGCAGGGCCTACTTTTCATGCCAATTTTATTTACTCTCAGAGCTTTTGCCAGAAATCTGCTGGGAAGGAATCGGCGAAAAAATACTTTTTTGTATCATATTTTTGTATATATGATGGGACTCGAAGCCTGGCTTTACATCTAATAAGCCAAGACACTACCTATTAGCCCACGGCGACCCCTTTTGATATGTGAACGACAGGCCATAAAGTCGCCGTAGTGTAGTAGTGTGTGGTTTAAACTCACAAAGATATTTCTGTCATCGATTTCCTTTTAGTAGTCTTCTTAAAAAAAAAGAGTTCCTTATGTCTATCGTTTGGAATCGTTCTTAAAATGTCGGTAATGCCACTCATAGTTAAAGCTACAACACACAACCTTTGAAGGGTCGAGAGAAGCGAAGTCGTGCTCCGAACTAAAGAATTGTAATTACCAATTAAGTAAGAAGTTAAAGTCTTGATTACAAATACTTGGCCCCAATTACAGTAATTTTGTTTATTAAGCTATCCATACGAAAAGATGGTTTTTTTTTTTGCCTAAGTCGAAACTATTGTGTAGTTTCCCATTAGAGCAATAACAAACAACGTTGTTTAAACGTTGATCGATTCATTAAGTTCAGTGGAAATAATCTACACACAGAAATGATTGTCATAAGTATTGCCAGATTCTAAATAACCTACGATTCAAATTTAAACCGCTTATGGGGCACTTGATACAAGAACGTAGGGCATCAAGGTCGCCGTTGTATAGTAGATAGTGTGTTGGCTTATTAGACGACACACTGTTTTTTAATTTTAAAGAGATATTTCTTACGTTGATTTCCTCTCAGTAGTTTTCCTAAAAAAAAGAAGAGTTCCTTATATCTGTCGTTTAGAATCTACCAATTAAGTAAAAAGTTAAAGTCTTGATTACAAATACTGGGCAATTTTGCTAATTAACTTATCCACCAAAATAAAAATGGGCTTCATACGAAAATGTGGTTCCGTTTTTACCTAAATCGACACTATCGCGTAGTTTCTCGTTGAAGCAATAAAACCCAACATTGCTC
Organism: Sarcophaga peregrina; assembly: GCA_014635995.1. NCBI lineage: Eukaryota > Metazoa > Arthropoda > Insecta > Diptera > Sarcophagidae > Sarcophaga > Sarcophaga peregrina. Next base: position 77,729,256 of record CM025791.1, read on the forward strand.
AAGGGTAAATCGATTCATTATGTTCAGTGGAGATAATTAACTAAATTTTCTGATAGAATAGATAGCCATATTCGAATTAATCGATGGTTCAAATCAGAAATCAGCAATGAATCGTGTTTCTGCTCTTCACAAACACTCATTCAATTTTGAGTATAAACGAATCAACATAATTGAAATTCAACTATTCTGAATCATTTGTACTCGCTACAATATTGTATAAGTAGCAATGAGTATGAGTACAATATTGACATCAAATTCAAAACATTCGAAATATGTTTGATTCATACGCCTACTCATTCTGATTCATAAATTTAGAAAAATACTTATAATACTTATAAGTGATTCGAGTGATTCAAGTTATTCATTAAAAATTTACAGCTTTTGTTGTTGTTGTATATGTAGCGTTCGTATTCGAATCATACTTATTTTGTGTTTCGTGTAAATGTTAAGTAGAGACGAGTCGAAGTCAATAACATCATGTGTAATGTTAAGTATGAATACGACGAGTACTTCCAACTTTGAGTATGAGTAATATGAGTATGATATGAAAATAAGTGTGAATGCATATAGGTATCTGAAATTATAAATATGATTCGAACCTACTCATCGTTTAGAATGCTTATTGCTAATCTCTGGTTCAAATCTAAAGTAATAGATAGTCCACCCGATATAGCTGCACTGCTATAGCTCGGACAGAGTGAAAAAACTGTATAAATATGTAGGTTTGTATGGATAAATAAATACATTATGCTTTTTTTTAATAATAATAATAATAAAACAACAACAACAACAAGAAACATTTATGCATTATTTGGCTTGAAGCCAAAATAATTGAAATATTTATTACAGGATGCAAGTCCATTGTACATCCAACATAACATTCTACAAATACCAGCCAGATATACACACACTCAGCCATACAAATATTTTTCCAATAGTTTGTAATACTAATGAAAAATTTCAATAAAAAAATTATAAAAGTATTCATAAATATTTTAGAAAAAAAAACAAAAACAAAAAACATGTTAAATAATTTAAATAAAAAGGAAATCGTTTTTTCATATTTTCTTTTCTTTTTTTTTTGTCTACCATTTGCTAGTACATAAGTACTTTTAATACTCGTACTAAATACTATTGATGTAAACACTTAGAAAGTTTTTCTTTTTATTTTATTTTTTCAGTAAATAATTCTTTATAAATATCGTCTGTTGTTTTATTTATTTAAAGAATTTTTGTAAACATTTATTTTAAAAAAAATAAAAATTAAATTCAATTTTTATTGAAAAATATTTTCTATTCAAATTTAAATTTAAAAAGACAAGCTTTTAACAGCAATTATGATATAAGTAAAGTAGAGAAGTAAGGGGTGATTATCGATTACATGTTTCTATTTAATACAGTAGCGAGCACAAAAAATGCAACGTTGCGTGAAATTATCTTTAAGTGCGATAATTTAAAAAAAATGGTGACCAGTTCAAAATATTTCTTTGGATTATTAATCCCTACAGTTATAGATACCTATTATCAATAACATTATGTAAATATTTTTAATTAATGACAAATTATTTTGTCATTTAATAAAAAGAGTGCGAATTTCATGGGAGCAATAAAAATGCAACAGCATAAATTTTAATGTGTTTAAATTAAATAGTAATTCTTACAAAAAAAAAATCTTAAAATTAATATTTAGTGGCGTAGCCCATATTTTTTATGACTTCTTGCAACCTAGAAGGCATAGAGTCGACCAAAGCTATTAATGTGTTAATGGATATTTTCTCCCATTCACTTTTCAAAATTTCTTCTAATTGCCTCTTATTTGACGGATGTTTCCTCTTAACTTCCCGATCTAATAGCTCCCATAGATTTTCTATGGGGTTTAGATCGGGAGACTGTGATGGCCAATCCAAAACATTGACGTCATTGTCGCTTAAAAAGTTTCGAGCTAAGCGACTTGAGTGCTTTGGATCGTTATCCTGTTGGAATATGCTACCAGGAGGCATTTTTTCCCGCAGATGAGGAAGCATGTGTTCTCCAAGAATTTCACAGTACTTCTTGGCATCCATTTTTCCTTCGATTTGAGTTAAGGGACCTACCCCTTCACGGGAAAACGCACCTGTAAATACGTGACGTAAAATCAATAATTTTTTTTTTAAACATATCGTTCCTTACCCCACTCCATTATTGATCCACCGCCATGTTTTACGGTTGGAAGTTGATATCTTGGAGAATATCTCTGTCCAGGCGGCCTTCGAACAAAATTTATCCCATCGGAGCCAAACAAATTAAATTTGTTTTCATCGCTCCACAAGACTTTAGCCCATTGTTCATTTGACCAATCCTTGTAACGTTTTGCAAATTCTAGGCGCTTCTTTTTATTGATTGCACTGATGAGAGGTTTCTTTGCGGGTCGTCTCGCATGCAAATTAGCCTCTTTCAACCTACGGCGAACAGTGTGAACGGATATAGAGACTCCCATTTGCTCATTTGCGAAATTAGCAACGTCCACTGCGGTCATCTGGCGGTCTTGGCGAGAGATAGTTTTTCGGGGATTTCCACTACCTGGTTTCCTTTCCACACTATTTCTCAAGGAAAATCGAGATTTAATCTGACATACGGTTGATTGATTTACACCAAAGAGGTGTCCAACTTCACGCATAGATTTTCCTTCTTCTAAGGCTTTAATGATTGCAGTTTTGCTGTCAGCTGAGAGCTGCTTCTATTACAAAACACATGTTGTATAACTTATTTAAGAAATTTTCAATTATAATTAAATAAATAACTTACTTTAACTATTTGTTGTTATTATGTTGCATTTTTTTTGCTCGCTAAAAATTTGCACTTTTTTCACTAATTCAAAAATATTTAACTTTTTAAAGCAGAATTTGGAATAAACTGTGGTTACTTTGAAAACTTATAATTGAAAGAATTAACAGCAAAAGAAAATAGATAAATTAGTTACCGTTATTTGGAAACAGATCCTATTAAAGATCATATGGCACAGTGTTGCATTTTTTGTGCTCGCTACTGTATATTGAATACTAAATTATTGTGAAATATGTACAGTAAGTCACAGAAAATGTTCATTAAATCCATAACGTTTTACAATTTCTTCTTTTAACATGGATGTTAAAGGAATCTATTAAACAAGCTGGGACTCTTATTCCATCAATTATCGTCGAGGTGGCCTTTAAACACTTCGTTTGAAAGAAGTATTGATGCAATCACCACAATTTATCTGTATGGAGGGCATTTAAAATATCCAATTTTGAATTACAATGGCGCTGAAATCATGTTGAATTTCCGTGAGTTATTCGCATATACACCGCAGCTTAGTAGATAGATAGGTGTGTTGGCTTATTAGATCTCAGGTCAGACATCCCAACTGAAAAGAAATTTTATTTGTTTAAGTTTTTCTTGACTTCCTGTCAGTAGTTTTCTGGAAAATCTGGGGCAGTAAATAAAATTGACGTGAAAAGTTTCTCAAAAATTTGTCATGTTTGTGTTATCTAAGTCGCCGTAGTTTAGTAGGCAATTAGACATAAGGCCTCAGTTCAAATGACAGGCCAGACATTTCCAGTAAACCGAAAAATGAAAAACAAAGTATTTCATCGGCAATTACCTTTCAGCAGATTTCTAGCAAAAGCTCTGTCAGTAAATAAAAAAAATTGACATGAAAAGTTTGTTAAAAATCTCTCGTCGACTTTAAACTGTAGGCCATGTCCCTATTAGTTCGTAATCCTGACTGAAGGATTGTAGGGACCAATTATGTGATGTGTTATGTTAAATAATTTCCATACATCAGCGAGTTATGAAAACCCCTACAAGAAAAGGGGTAACGATGTCTGATCACACAGTCTCGACGGTTTACATTAACTCTACGTGAGCTTCTTACAGAACAGCCAATCTGGCATGATATGTGTGGAATGTAACGCCATCCAGTGAAAATCACTTGTTGCTAGTGTCCAGATCATTTCATTCAGGAGAATAAAGTTCATAATCATTTACCTATAGATCGCATCATTGACAACTACACTGAAATACTACTTCTACGGAATCTATTGCGTCTCATGTGGATAGGTATCCTTTTAAATTCGACTGTTTTGTGTTTTATCTTACCCATTCATCAATAAATGGATAGACTTCATCTCTGTAAATATAATGTCGATGAAAATTAAGAACAGGTGCCAACTCCTCCAGAGCCCATTCCATCTTTATTTGATAAAAAAAAAATGAAAACTAATTAGACAGAAATACTTGAAAATCTGTTAACAACTATCAAAATTCAGAAATCCCTGTTGGTAGACCATATTTATGTCACCTTGCTTGCTACCTCGATAGTTTTATAAAGTTTTGCAAACGTTATAGCAATGAAATCTGCATGCCCAAGATTTCTTCTTACGTTGCTAAGTTTAGAATAATGGCAATGGAAAGGCTGTGTAGTGTTCTGTACATCCACAAATTTGTGTTCCATTGTAATTGCTGTGAGAGGCCATAAACAGGGTTAACCTATATTCTGCATATAATTGTTTCGTTCACGATCTGCCTGATCACTACACAAGTGTGTTCTTTCCATATGTCTTTTACAAATAAGAAATGAAAGTTTCGCGTTTGATTTCAATTTAATTTTCCATTGTATTAGCCCTTCCTAGGGCGTCATCTATGTTATTACCCTCAACATATGCAATTATGTCCTAAAGCCCATATAAGGGTAACCATCAAATGTCTGCCTATCTCCTTTAAAGACTGCTGGTCTTCAATGCGATGTTAACTTTATCTGAGGATCTAATGACCACTCTACTGTCTGTAAACGTGAGTATATCCTCATTCGATATACTTTAATAACAAATTCGCCAATTTCCTTATTTTAGCTTGAATAATACTGCTGTGCTTTTATGGTTCTAAGTCTCATTTACTCATTCGCAAATAAATGTTACGATGATAGCCGCCATAATTTTCCACTTCGTTAAAATTTTTGAAATATGAAGATGCTTAGTAAACCAGAATCTTTTCATCTACTGAATAATATAATTGAATGCGTGCTGGAACGAGCATGTTTTTCAAGTACCCTTCAGGCGACTCAATATTTTAAGACATAGCAAGCGAGTTACCATTGAGCGAGTAAAGCGCTAAATTTTTTTAATTTGTTTTTTTAATTTTATTGTTCAAAAGCAAAAAATGTTGGAAATAACATCAAATTTTAGAATCAGTTTAGATTTGTTCGAATTGGCTACCTTTGGTACGATTTATGGCCTTCAAACGGCCGACAAAGCCATCACAAGCTGCACGAAAGTGGCTCTGCGGCCAATTCCCGGAAAAGCGCCGTCTTGAGTTGATCGACACTTTGGTATATTTTAGTGCGAACCTTACTCTCCAAAATGCCCTAGGCGCAAAAGTCTAACGGATTGAGATCCGGAAATTTTGGTGGCCATTGTTCGGTAGAAATGAAGCGATGAACCTCCTTTTTAAGCCATTCTTGGTGCTGAGTCCTATTGGAATGTCCATGGTCTGGGTTTCAATACTGTGTTTTAGATATTTTCCCGATAATATTCGGCATTTATTTTGACCCCACGGTCGATGAATACGAGCGGGGAGCGACCATCGGCCGTTACGGCGGCCCACACCATTACCATCGGCGGCGCTTGAGTTCTGGTGGCCAATCGCGGGTGTAAATTTTTAGCTGACCTCTTTGTCAAGTAAACCCGATCGTTTTTTTTGTTCACAAACTGCTTAATTTGGAATGGCTTCTCATCGGAGAAAACCAAATCCGGTAACTGGCCGCTTTCGTGCAAGCGAAGTAACTCCTTGGCTCTCTCCAGTTTAACTTTTTTTGTCCATCGGTGGGCTCTTGAACTTCATAGGCTTTAGTCCAAGCTCATTTTTCAATATGTGCTGCAACCGTTCTCGCGATATGTTCAGTTCACGAGCAATGTTTCTACCACTACGGCGTGGATTTCGATCAAATCTGGCCTTCACTTTTCGGATCATTTCTGGTGTTGTTATTGTTTTATTTCGTCTACTTTCTGGACGCGATGTAACACTGCCAGTATCGCGGTAACGAGCAATGGTACAAGAAACAAACGATTTATTCACATTTAAATGCTGGAGGCCTCTCCAGATAGCCACCTGTGGTTTTCCAGACAAATATAAAGCAATTACACTATCACGCTTGAATTTCATCACGAATAACTTTTTTTCTGAATGCAATAGGTGAAAATGCTTTTGTAAGCTTGTAAATAGTAAAATGAACTGTCACTGGAATAAATCTGTTAGCTGTCTGACGAGCGGTTTACAAATGATAACAACCTGAAGTTGGTTGCAATACATATCAACCACCCTGTACTACTGTATTGTTGTAATGAAGAGGTGTCTTAGTACTGCAATCGTACAACCCGTACAACTTTTTAATAAATATTCCTATAATCTCTCCTCCAAGCCTATTGCCCTGACAAACTTTAGGATGTGACGGTGGCAACAATCCAATTTCCCTATACAGCTTCTGGTATGAAAAACGGAGATTCTTTCTGAGATGAATTAATTAATGCCTTCTGTCACGTTTGCGATCTAACTCCTCGTACCACTTATGTTGTGTGTGTTAATTTTGCATTAATGGCGGGACCGACAATTTAAAGAGGTCCACGGCGTTTTTACTTATTTTTAGAGGTTTTGAGTTTTCTACGAGGAATAACTACCAATTATTTCACTTCGTTGGATATACAGTAGCGAGCAAAAAAAATGCAACATAATAAAAAAATAGTTAAAGTAAGGTATTTATTTAATTATAATTGAAAATTTCTTAAATAAGTTATACAACATGTGTTTTGTAATAGAAGCAGCTCTCAGCTGACAGCAAAACTGCAATCATTAAAGCCTTGGAAGAAGGAAAATCCATGCGTGAAGTTGGACACCTCTTTGGTGTAAATCAATCAACCATATGTTGGATTAAATCTCGATTTTCCTTGAGAAATAGTGTGGAAAGGAAACCAGGTAGTGGTAATCCTCGAGAAACTACCTCTCGCCAAGACCGCCAGATGATTGCACTGGTTAAAAAAGATCCACGAAAGACCGCAGTGGACGTTGCTAATTTCGCAAATGAACAAATGGGAGTCTCTATAGGCGTTCACACTGTTCGCCGTAGGTTGAAAGAGGCTAATTTGCATGCGAGACGACCCGCAAAGAAACCTCTCATCAGTGCAATCAATAAAAAGAAGCGCCTGGAATTTGCAAAACGTTACAAGGATTGGTCAAATGAACAATGGGCTAAAGTCTTGTGGAGCGATGAAAGCAAATTTAATTTGTTTGGCTCCGATGGGATAAATTTTGTTCGAAGATCGCCTGGACAGAGATATTCTCCAAGATATCAACTTCCAACCGTAAAACATGGCGGTGGATCAATAATGGAGTGGGGTAAGGAACGATTTGTTTATAAAAAATTATTGATTTTACGTCACGTATTTACAGGTGCGTTTTCCCGTGATGGGGTAGGTCCCTTAACTGAAATCGAAGTAAAAATGGACGCCAAGAAGTACTGTGAAATCCTTGGAGAACACATGCTTCCTCATCTGCGGGAAAAAATGCCTCCTGGTAACATATTCCAACAGGATAACGATCCAAAGCACTCAAGTCGCTTAGCTCGAAACTTTTTAAGCGACAATGATGTCAATGTTTTGGATTGGCCATCACAGTCTCCCGATCTAAACCCCATAGAAAATCTATGGGAGCTATTAGATCGGGAAGTTAAGAGGAAACGTCCGTCAAATAAGAGGCAATTAGAAGAAATTTTGAAAAGTGAGTGGGAGAAAATATCCATTAACACATTAATAGCTTTAGTCGACTCTATGCCTTCTAGGTTGCAAGAAGTCATAAAAAATAAGGGTTACGCCACTAAATATTAATTTTAAGATTTTTTTTTTTTGTAAGAATTACTATTTAATTTAAATAAACACATTAAAATTTATTCTGTTGCATTTTTATTGCTCCCATGAAATTCGCACTCTTTTTAATAAATGACAAAATAATTTGTCATTAATTAAAAATATTTACATAATGTTATTGATAATAGGGATTAATAACCCAAAGAAATATTTTGAACTGGTCACAATTTTTTTAAAATTATCGCACTTAAAGATAATTTTACCCAACGTTGCATTTTTTGTGCTCGCTACTGTATAAACACTTTCTTAAGGAAACGAGGGTTATCATGGGTGGTCTTTGGCTTTCTGGTAAGTTATTATATTGCGGTCTTCTACGGGTTCCCACATTCAGATCCCTTGATCGTGACCAATTGTAAGCAATTTCTAGCAAAAAGTAGTATAAAGCAGTGCTTTCATTATGAGCGATACTGTTATGCGTCAGCAATTCATGATATTGTATGAAAAATAAATCTCTGCGAATTTCCTTTATAATTTAATTCTCAAACTTCTCAACTTTTTTTTTTAAAGCCATTTAATTAAGAATGTATACGATTTTGTGGACACACTTTTATTTTGAATTTTTGAAAAATTTTATTTTTATAAAATATTTACGTATGAATGTTATCCAGTGAAATAGAGCATTACGGGGTGGAAAAAAATCATTAAAAATTTAAATATTTTGAATTCGTTATGTATTTTTCTATTTTTTTGTTAGAAATTTTTTTGTGGTTTCGTATATGAATTCATTGTTAGTTTTTCATTACACTCGCTCGATACTTTTCCTGAATTTTCCAAAAAAAAAAAAAATGTTTTTTTTGGTTTTTTTTGTTGCAGAAATCACTGATAAATTCATTTCATTTACATGTGTTGAAAGTAAAACCTCTAAAATAAACCTCAGCTGTTAGTTGAAAATGTAAATAAATAATTTATGCACAGGCCTGAACAATGTGTATGAAACAATGAATGTATGCATGCATATATATGCAGTGTGTATGAATGAATGAATGACTGAATGAGTGCATGCAGGCATGTTGCAATGCATTGTGTGTGAGAGTGGGAAGAAAGAAATTCAAGTACAAATTCAAATAGTTTTTGCCAAACTGTACAAAAAGTGGAGAAAATCAAATCAGATTTTTCTAAATCGATATGCATTGCAAATGAAGTTGCAAACCTTGGAAAACAATGCAAAATTTTATATGAAAAACAGAGAAACAAAAAAATCCAACTCTGCTGTTCGTATTTAAAATTTCGCATACAAACAGCGGGTGGATGGTAAAGAGAAAAAAAAACTTTTTTAAAGTTCTGTTCTGAAAACCTTTATAATTTAATTTCCAGTTCTAGCTAGAATGTTATAAAAAAGCAAGAAAACTTTTATAGTTGCTCGGAACATAGTGCAATAGCTTGTTAGCACTTCATTTAAAATTAATATGTCAGATTAGTGGGTTAGATTGCAAAGCAATGGTGGCTTTGATGAATTAAATATTTCTGTGCTAAATTAAGCATACATACGTATATGCATACATACATACATACAAACGAATATAAACTTAAAATCTACTTAAGGATATAAATTCTTATCAAACAAACATGCCAACACATCTTTAAATATTGACGATACAAATTGTTGGCATTTGCAATAAATTTATTGTGAAATACAAAATAAATAACGTTTAACTTTCAACAGTAAAAATTATCAGATGATAGATGTCCTCCTTTCTAATGTAGGTTGTGAAGAAAGGCTTAGTAAGTGTACGATATTTTAAATTGGTCACCCTACAGAATGAATATGTGTTTATTTGTTTGTGGCGTTTTTTTATTTTTTATAAAAACCAACACTCAGGGCATGGCCCCCTACTCATGCAGTGCATTGTGCAGGTTTAGGAAAATCGGTTATAGGAAGGTGGAAAGAGGGAGTAGTGTTTGTGGACATTTGATTTAAACTTACCAATATTGTAACAGTTCCCTCGCAGGAAGATCACTCCACAAGCGAGCAGTGCGGGCAAAAAATGAATTCTCCCTGTAATGCATTGTGCGGTTCACTGGATAATCAATCAGAAAAGGATGTGCTCTGCGAGAAGTACCCGTACCACGTAAAAATATGTGATTATCTGGATCCAAGCCTTTTATCTCTCAAGAATACCTCCCATTATAGTACCGATAGAGCAATGAAACCCACGTCACATTGCGACGATGCTCCAACGAATCAATAGAGTTGGATACCCTACTGTCAATAATAAGCACATTCGTCCTCTCCTGTACACGGTCGAGGAGCTACAAAATAGACAAAGGTCCTGTAAATAGTAAGAAGGTTAGATGGAGTGAAGTATTTTCTGCACCGTTTTAAAAAACCAAGGCACTTGAATGCTTCCTTCGACACTCGAAAAATGTGATCGTTCCAACGAGCATCACAACTAATTCTCATGCCCAGAACATCAAGAGCACCCCCCTCCGCAATATTTACATTACCCATAGATACAGATGATAGAACACCAGCGCCAGTATCACGCCGGTGTGTCAAAAAACAACATTGGGTCTTGCGCGCATTGGCTTTATTTGTTTGAAGTTTATAGACGGCTAAACAGCTGGACCGATTTTCTTGAAATTTTAACAGTAGCTTCTTGTACTGTACTGGAAGGAACTATAGGCTATATTTTATTTTAAAATTTCAAGTTGGCGTGGTGCCACGCCCATATTACCCAATAAGTATTTAATATCGCATATCTCATACACTGCATCAGCTAAAGTTTTCAAATTTTGTATGAACGTCTTTGACGTATATTTTGAATAAAATGGGCGGATTGGCTATAGTGGGCGTGTCACCTCCCATAGTCTATATATACAAATTAATGTTTGTTTGTATATACCTTATGGAATCGTAAACTATACATTTGATTATGTTATGATCTATAGAAAAGTTGTTGCGCATGAGCCGGGGTAGGTTTCTAAGTTGATATGACCAATATCCGATAGGTGGCGCCACTGAAAATTACTTAAAATCAATTAAATCGTAAAATGTGCATTTAACCATGTTATGATCTTTACCAAAGTTATTGCGCATTAGCCGATGAAGATTTCTAAGTTGGTATAACCAATATCCGATAGGTGGCGCCACTGAAAATTTCTTAAAATGAGTTAAATCTTAAACTATGCATTTGATCAAATTATGATCTTTACCAAACTTGTTGCGCATTAGCCGATGGAGATTTCTAAGTTGGTATGACCAATTTCTAATAAGTAGTGCCACAGCAAATTACTCAAAATTAAACTGTGCATTCTTTAACAAAGTTGTTAAGTATGAGTCGACAGAGATTGGTGCGATTAATTTCCGATGGATGGCGTCACTGAAAATTGTTCAAAATTAATGATAAGTAATTGGTCGACCTACACCCCAAGCATGGAAGAAAAGCGCATTACAGGCCTCAGAATCAGACGAGCACTGTGATTGGAAAGTCTTCGAGTATATGCCGCTGAGACCCGTTCGCATGAACCACTTGAACAACGAGAAGTGAGATTAGAAACTGATCGAATGTGTACTACTCAGGCCCGTTCAACTAAATCATCAGGACAACAGAAAACAAAATCTATGAAATGATTCAAAATTAATTAGACATTTGCGTAATGCCTTTCTTTCAAATTTATTTTAGTTGGGGGCGCTGCAAAACGTGCAGGGTACAGCTAGTTGATTGATAAAACAAACACAACTCAAGCATTTAATTTTATTAAAAAAAACATTGGACTGAAAGCAGCTAACGAGTCATTACTTAACAACGACAGACTTGTTTTACAACAAACTTCACTACTTTACGCTCTGTCAAAATTGAATTTTCCAATTGCAAAGCGTTAACGCCGCGTAATTATGGTTGGTCTCATACATTTTATATGGGCATGAGAAATTTTGACATTTATTTTGCGCTGTACGCCCTAATTTAGGTTGGACTGTAGAAGATTAAATCAAGAATCCTATGCAAGAATCTGAATTGAATTGGCAGTCAAAATAAGGTTACCCTTTGCTGAAACTCAGGTTATATGGTAGTACTCGGCACTGCGTAAGCCAATGAGGTCGCCGTAGTAGTCGCTAGTAGGTAGTGTGTTGGCATATTAGGCCTGAGGCCACAGTTCAAATCCAAGGACAGATATCTGAAAAAACGCGAAATATATAAAAAAAAATATTTCTTCCACGGCTTGCTCTCAGCAGATTAATTACAAAAGCTCTGAAAATAAATAAAATTGCCATGAAAAGTTTCTCTGACTCGACTTCTGTCGGAGACGATTTATATCAAGAAATGACTTAAAGTTAGTAACCGGTCTCTTGCCAAAGCACTGCATACTTTAAGTTTATTTATTCAAGTTCACATTTAACATTCTGTCATGATTCTGTGACAATGAATTATCGGGACATAGTCTTGGAACCCGCGGAGTATTAAAGCATACCAAAGCAACCACTTGGGCGATATTTTAATATAGAATTGCCATTGTTTATAGCGTGTAGCATTTTTGAGTTTATCCGGGCATTTTATGGATACCCTATAAAGTATGAATGGACTACAATAGATCCGTATTGTTGCAGTACTAGGTATTGAAGGGGGTTGATTTATGCCGGTTTGATTTAATTGGTGTATTTCGATTCCTTCAATAAGGTTTTTTGACATGCTCTCGAAAACGTAAGTTTTCAAACTGTCACCAGTCAGGAACTATTTGGGGTTCAACTAGTAGCAGTCTGGTCTTGCTTGGCTGAGAAGCCTGGTACCACGGGTGTCAGGAGCCCCATAGACTCGTCTCTGCCTGGGAATGGTGAGGTCCATTCGTGGTGGTTGTTGTTTGGATCTAAATCGCGGGGAGTGCGCGAGTACAGTGTGGCGTTACACTCTTAACGCATTAAAGGAGTTTACATGGTCTCCGACTCCTAAACAAGTTATGCCCAAATAGCGTGACATCAAATTGATACCCACATGTGGTGATGTGATGCGTGAACACGGCTCGCGATTTCATTCACCCACATGTTGGTAACATGCTGCATGACAGACATATTTCGCCCCCATGTGATGATGTTGTACGTGGCACGGCACGTTAATGCATCATTGTCTGAGGGGACATTGGTGGATGCATCCTATTCACCATGTGTCTTTTGATACATGTGAGATATGCTTCGACTGCGGTGCTCACGCAAATCAGAATTCATTGTCGCAATACTAGGGCACCTCTTCACCACAATCGAAATAATATTTTAATTGTTAAAGCTTTTGTTTTGTTTTTTCAGAATTTAACATTTCAGTTGTTAAAATTATTCTTAATCCTCTACCTGTTCTATATCACTTTAAATCGAACATGACATCCAGACAGACTCGTGCAGACACTATACAAATTTCATATTTTTCGCAAAAAAAATTTAAAATTTTAGAAGTAGCTATTACTGTGTGAATTCTCTTTTTGCAACAGCTTAATTAATTTTCCATTAATTTTAAATGAGATGTGAAAGGTTTAGGATTTTAAACAAAATTTTACAACACGTATAAAATGGTCCTTTTTTTGTCGAGTTCAAATCAGTTGTTGTACAATTTTCTTCTTTTTTATTTAATGAATTATTTTTGCAGACAACAATTTGAATTTAGGCTGCTTTTAAACTCAAAATATCAAACACATAGGTCATCAGAATCCATCAGTCAGGATTATTGACCTAATTTCTCATACCTATTATGTTGTGTGTGTTAATTTTATACATAAGTAGCGGGACCTACAGTTTAAAGTCGACTCCGAACGACAGATTTTTGAGAAACTTTTCATAACAATTTTATTTATTCTTACTTTCGATCAAATCTGGCCTTCACTTTTTGGATCATTTCTGGTGTTTATTCATATTTAAATGCTGGAGAGCCCTAACGATAGCCACTTGTGGTTTTCCTTACAAATATAAAGCAATCACAATATCACGCTTGAATTCCATCACGAATAACTTTTTTTCTGAATGCAATAGATGAAAATGCTTTTGCAAGCTTGTAAATAAGTAATAAAATGAACTGTCATTGGAATAAATCTGACAGCTGTCAGACGAGCGATTTACAAAAAATAACAACCTGAAGTTGGTTGCAATACATATCAGCCACCTTGTATATATAATATATGATACGTGTCATAATTGGTCATTATAAGCATTCAGTTAAAATTACAACGTAATTACTCACACTATTTATGTTGTGTGTGAGTGTTCGCAGGACTTACAGTTTAAAGTTAAAGTCATGGTTCGAGTCCCAGGCTAGACATCAAAATAAAAAAAAAATCCAAAAGGTATTTTTTTGGCGTTTTCTTCTCTTTCTCTTCTTGAAAAGTTTCTCAAAAATCTATCATTCAGAGACGACTTTAAACTGTAGGTCCTGCCACTTCTGTAAAAAATTATCACATACAACATAAGTGGTGTGAGCAACTGCGGGCTTCTTGGGGACAATTGCGGTAGACTGTCTAATAGAGAAAGTATAGCACTGGCCATTTTATAGTCACCAGCAGCAACTCGTTTCCTTACCGTTCGCATCTTCCCTCTTTCCACCTTTCCTAAACCAGCACAATGCACTGCATGATTAGGGGCCATCCCCTGAGTACTGGTTTTATAAAAAGAAAAAAAATTTTTGGCGACTTCCTTTCAATAGATTTCGGATAAAAATTCTGAGAGTTAATAAAATCTGCCATTCAAAATCTATTCTAAACTGTAGCCTACATCACTAATGGATAAAATTAACAAACACAACATAAGTGGTGAGAGAAACTAGGTTGTAAGCCTAACTGAAGGGTTGGAATGATCGGTTATGTACATATGTATGGTGATTCTGTACAATCGCCAACCATAATTAATTTTTGGAAATTAAAACGCCTCTCATTATCAAATGAGCGATCAATTACAGGAGGTAAACAAAGATCAACTTCAATAGAAAGTAACAACGTAGGATGATAACTATCCTCGGGAATAGATATAGGATCAATGCGAAATAGAGAAGAAATACTTGGATCCTCCAAAAACACAAGATCCAAAATTCTCCCCATTGAATTAAATACACCATTAACCTGGAAAAGATCTAGATCACACATAGCGGACAGAATTTCATCATAGAATGGAACTGAAGAACATGGCACCAATGACCCAGACTCTGGTGAAAAATTCCAAGATATATGACGAAGATTAAAATCACCAAGAACTACAATAATCTCCTCTTGCCCCATTGAATCCATTACTTTAGAAATCAAATCAAAGTGAGCCCTATAGATATGAATGTCAGCACAGGGAGGAATATATGAACAAGTAATGTAAATAGACTTTCCACGATTATAGACCCTAACGCAAATAAACTCAATATCAAGTCAATTAATTCAGATGAGTATTTAGAACTAGAAATGGAAATAAGAACACCACCACCATTCCTTAACTTTCTATCCCGTCTATAGATATTAAAATTACTAGACATAATCTCAGAATCAAAAATATCACAATTCAGCCAGGTCTCAGTAAAAGCAATTACATCAAATTCAAAATCAAAACTACTATTATAAAGCGAAGAAAGTTTAGACCTGAGTCCACGAACATTTTGATAAGCAATTCCGAAATTAAAAGACAATTTCGAAGCTAGTTTTTTTGAGGAAAAGAACCAGGCAAATTAACACCACTCCTACGGTGGCCCAGCCTGAATACGAATTCACGTACCAATACACACTGCGGCCAGAATGCAGGATCAACAATTTCACCAAACTTTTCATCGGCAACATATAATTTAAACGAAGAAATACTACTATCCAAGGATGGCCTCATCTTATAGCAACCAAACTCAAAAGGCTCTCTAATCTTCGATTCAACAAAACCTTTTATATCATCGACCGAAGTATCACAAGAAAGACGAGACACAAAAATTGTTCTCTTAGGTTTAACTACAACCAGTTCCTTTGGAGCAGAAGTATCTAAACTAGCGGTCACTACAGATGAATACGAAACAGATGACGGTTTAGAAAATGACTGAGAAGTGACATCAACCAGAGGTAAAGGAATATACCTGGATTCATTATTTATGAACACAGGAGGATTAATTGTAATTGGAGTATTTAAAGATTGTGGAGGATATACATACATACATACATAATTGGCCATTACAACCCTTCAGTCAGGATTACGACCTAGCTTCTCACACCACCTATGTTGTGTGCGTTAATTTTATACATGAGTGGCGGGACCTACAGTTTAAAGTCGACTCCGAACGACAGATTTTTGAGAAGCTTTTCATGGCAATTTTTTTTTACTCTCAGAGTCTTTGCCAGAAATCTGCTGAGAGGAAGCCGCCGAAGAAATATTTTTCGTTTTTTGATGTCTGACCTGGGATTCGAACCCGGGCCTTTCGTCTAATAAGCCAACACACTACCCACTAGACCACGGCGAGGATATACAGTATTACTATTTATTTCAGCAATATTCGAGGATGGAACATTACAATCGGATGCAGAGTTGCATGAAGGCGCAGAAACAATTGCTGGGTCGTCACGTTTGTTTTGTTTCCGTTCTCCGTATTGCGTGTTCCTTAAGCTATTCCAAAAAGTCGGGGCTAATTAAAACACATTCGTGTTTACTTCAAGTTTTCGCTCTCGCCAAGGAACGATTAAACTGATGACATTTCTTTTTATGCTACGGTAGCTGTTGAAGTGACTATTCAAATGCGACAATTATCAGTGGAATAGAGACCAACACTACCACTTTAAAGTGAAGCGTTATGTTTTTGCAATTGTGTGCGTCTGGATACATATTTTCGAGTGTATTTGTATTAAAAACATTTAAAAATGCGTCGCACATTGTCTCCAGCATAGCAAAATGGGCAGCAGTCAAGCTCAGTTGAAGTAGCCTTGAAAGTTTTTATGATTTTTGTTGCTGTTGATGTCAAGTGCTTTAATGTATCTTTTTATATTATTTTCCTCTGTGTTTTTTTTGTTTTCTTGCTCTCCAAATTGAAATGAATTATTGTTGAAACATTTTTAGATTGGATTTATCTTTTGTCGTAGCAGTAGCCCGAGTAGAAAAAGTTTTCTTTTTTTTTTAGATATAAAATGCCTGCAGATTCGTGCGAAAATGCTTGAAAATGTATTTTTTTTTATTTTTTGTTTTCTGTTAGATTGTGCCACAAACAAACTTCAATAATAAAAATATAAAAAAAATCTGTTTTCCCTTGTTTTTTTTTTTTCTTAAATGTTTTAATGCCAAAATGTTGTGATTTACAGAAAAATATAAAAAAAAATTTTTGTTCCTTACGTCGATAAGTGTTGAAAAACGTGATGAGGTTGTCTTTTTTCCATTTATTTTGGCATTTTATTTCATGCTGGTAAATTGGCAAATGTAACTGACAATGTATGATATTTAGGAGGGGAGGGGGATACCAAAATGTATGAATATCACACAGGCCTGAAACCTGTAAAAAAATCGTGCAACGCTTTACAAATAATTGAAATTCCAATAATATACAGTCAAAGAAAAAAGTTTACGTACACCACTTTCCCATTGATTTTCTCCAAATTAGAAAAGTTATTATAACGTTGTTAAAAGCATTTTCTTTAAGAATGTTTGAGGAAAAAGCGAATTTGAAAAAAATATTTCTTAGAAAAATATAAATTAGCCTACATACAGTGGTGCATGTAGACTTTTTTCTTTGACTGTGTAAGTGTAATGGCATTATGGCTATAAAACAATTTTCATATTTATGGAACAGTAAGGCTGCCTTACATATTTTATTAAAAAAAAATTTTTAAATTCAATTATGTTAGGTTAGCAGGTAGCTTGCCATTCACAGGTTTACGGCAAGTTTACTTGGTGCGTCATATGGCCTATTGTATTACATAGTGAAGGCTAAACTAGCTTGTCATGATACGTTAGAGGTGGTTTTGAAATAATCAGAGCTGCTAATGAAACAGGCCAGTTCTTTTGGTTGGACGTTAGCCACCTTGCCCTGATCTTTAAATATTCTGTCATTCTCCGTATAAAACAAACAAGTTCCTTTAGTGGGACATTAGCCACCATATCCTGAATTTCAAACATTCTATCACCCATAAACCGCCAAAGTCTATCTTGAAGTGCATGGTACTCACATACAATTCGTTGTTTAGATTCCGTGTCTTTCACACCCTAACAGCTCCTGCAGTAATCCTGGTGGGGTAATTGCGAGCGAAACTGCCAAACTCCCAGTGTCCCTTTAGAATTCCTGTTAATTTGCGGACCGTTCTCTTCACAAACTCAAGTATTTCCTTGGTTTTCCTGCTATCTACCATTGCTGGACTCAGCAGTTTTGAAATTCTGCAACCAGATATGTTAGACCGACTATCCATGGTTTATTGAATTCCGTACTTCCGTATATTTTCTACATCATGGTAGTCCTATTGGGGCAAAACTAGTTTGTCAGCGAAAACGCCAATTGCCAATAGGTTAGGTTAGGTTAGAGGACGTGTAATTGTCGGTTAAGACAAGTACAGTAACCGGAGGTCGAAATTGACCCATTGTACAATGTCCTTAGAGAAGGAAGGAAATAGAGGATATAGGATGAAAGGAGGGAATGTAGGTAAGCGAGTCCGCTTAGAATTTTTGTTAGAGTGGGAACTGTTCTCTTGTCGAACTGAAGTAGTTTCTTGGGTTTCCTGCTATTCTTTGCGAACACAGCAGTTTTGAAATTCGGCAACCAACTAAGTTGAATCACCTATAGTTTGTTGAATTTCATACTGTTTTTTTCAATTTGAATAAACATTATTACAGAGGCGAATATATCCCCTCTATCCTCTATTCTTCAGTCATCAAAGATCACTTTCAAGCCTGTTCCAACGCTTTATCGTTTACCTAGTAGAGCTGGGTGTTGTGTCCTCATATAAGGTGTAGGGAGTCTAGGCAATTTCTGACTTTCTTTTGATTTGAGAGGATCGATCCCAGCGCTTTGATTTTTTCTCGACTGTCCACCCATATAATGAAACTTAAAGGAGCTAGGTTCCTGGTTTCAATCAAATGTGCATCTTGTTTAGTAGGAAAAATCTCTGCCTGAAATTGGGCACTGGGTATCCTGTATGGCTCGTTAAGTGCTAGCTTATCAGAATGGACTTCAGAGCTAGTCCAAGATCGTTGCATCACCGTCACCGATGACAGCTTCTGCAACCCATTCTTTCCGTGTGGGACTATGCTTGAGTATCTAATTGGGTAATCTGTATGAATCGTTTAGTGCCAGCTTATTTAAAGAAATCCCAGAGCCGGTTTTACATTCTATTTTAAAGCCATCAGTGAAGATCGTTGCATCACCGTCACCGATGACAGCTTCAGCAACCCAATCTTTCCCTGTGGGAGAATGAGTTTTGTGTGTTCGTTCAAAACCAGTTTTTGTTACCAAGTTGTAGCATCAAGTGAGTCTGGACTACTTCATGCAGTATTGTAGCGTACCCTATCGTACATGGCCTAACCATATCGAGGAATTTAAGCCTAATTGCAGTTCTAGCAGCCATTCTTTGGAAGAAGATGTCTAATGGTTGTAGAGACAAGATGACCTCAACACCAATCTGCGACATGGACATCAGAGCAATCGTGATGGCCAAACTCTGTACTTTTTTGGAAAATCCAATTAAATTTTTAATTAAAACTATTTTAGTGCTCATTGGCTTTAATTAAATAGTTTAACTATGCTTTTTCAAAAGTCTAATGAAAGTCTGACAAAGCAAAAAAATTCCAAACTGTTCTAAGAGTTAACCATTCATCTTTTTTTTGTGTGTTCGTTTGCCAGTGCTGGTGGATTTAGACACAAAGCCACTGTTTATTGCCTCAATTGCCACTTAGTACACTTATTAAAATAAAGAGGTAAGTTTCTATATTCTTTCCTTTGTGGTAAAATTGTAATAAAAAAAAAGGAAAAACAACAACGCCAGCAGTAATGCAAGCTGATGTAAGAGCATCATTATTATCATTAGACTAAGTGTCAGGCTAAAGTCTTTGGAACAGTGTGGCAAAATAAAGTTTTATAAGAATAGTTCATGAAGACAGTCTGTCAAATTCAGTCCAGCTCCAGTCTAATGAAGATTAAACTAAATATATCGGGTTACCTTTCTAAGGCTTTTAAAACCTCGGTTTTTTTTATAAGATCAAATTTCAAGGAGGGGCCATCCTCCTTGTGCAGTTCTTGTATTGTAATTGGGAAAATTGGTTATGAGGAGGAGGACAGAGAGAGTAGTGTTTGCGAATATTAGATTTGAATATTTTTATATTACAAGTGGCTGAAAATATTTCTGAAGGTAGGGTGCTGTAGAAAGGACATGCGACGACATACAGCTACCACTGCCACTGTTGGCTTAATTGCAAAGAATATTTCCTAGTGCTGGCGGCTCTAACAGGCCACGTATAATTTGTGTTTTGACGCGGATTATTCGCTAAAGTTCAACCATTTGGAAATCAACATTTGTCAAGTTAACGACGAGATACCACGCGTGTAATCGACTGTGAATTACTTCAGAATTTTTTTTTTCTTTCAAAATCAGAGAACCATTTAACATATCAGATAATGCCGTATATTTGTAATTGCAATGAATCTATTGTAAGTATCCTAAGTATCTATAGAGTTTTCTATATAATGAAGCCTTAATAAGCCACAGAATGCTTCATGGCAACGTAGGTATAAGGTAAGTCAAGATAATTCCCCGCTTAGTTACTGATAACTTTCCATGAGGCTTATGTATGCGTCTAGCGATTTGTTCTCCTCATCACATACGTATATTGGACTTGAAGCGATTGCTATTTGAAACAAATATTTTTTGAATCAACAATCGCTGATCACAGATTAGTCTTAGAAAGCATCCATGCTAATCCTATGCCGTCGGATGTTAATTTGTTTGTCCTGTCCTCCATATCTTCTGTCTGACTTAAGAGAAGCACGCCTTTCGATAACGCAGACGTAGAAAAAGTATGAACAGTCATCTGGCAAAACTCTGAGAGTAAAACAAAAAAGCCATGAAAATTTTCTCAAAAAAATCTATCGTTCAGAGTCGACTTTAAGCTGTAAGTCCCACTACTCATGGATAAAATTAACACACACAACGTAAGTGGTATGAGAAACTAGATCGTAATCTTGACTGATGTTTTGTAATGCCCAATTATGTACGGATGCAGTTACTAGTATGTACGTATTTGGTTTCAGAAAGGCCATGCAATGAGCCATATAGCAGTACCATGAATGGCCTTATTGCATAGAAAGAGTGAAAGGCCACGTTAAGCTCCTTATTTGGGGGCTGTATCAAAATGAGTATCTATACGGATTATGCGCTGACATTGGAGCATTTGGAAACCGAAAATTCTTCTAATTATAGCCAAGAAAAAAGAATCTTCACTGAAGGATTGTAATTGAAAATACAGATATGGATTCTCTCAACGGATGAATAGAATAGCTCAGCAAATGTGGCAAGAGCTTAATAAAAGACGTTGAGAAAGGAAATAAAAACTGTTGAAGGAATTCGGGCTATTAAAAGTAGTCTTAAATACGATTCCTTGAGTGGACTCTGGAGCAGTTTATAACGACTCCAAATTTCTGGATAAATGAATGCATCAATAAACAACATACCAATTCACATCAGATCCAAAAGCATTTATTGCTTGCTGGAAATATCACAGTTTGGTGCTGGTTTTGGACTGCCATATAAATGAAGCATCAAATCGTCAAATATTTGAGAAAAAATTGTCAAAATCGTCAACGACATTCATTGAAATCGTAGAAAAATAAAGAAAGTGAAAGATTTTAAAAACAAAAACATGTAAAATCAATGCCCAGTAATAGTGCATTATCTGTACCCCTGTGTGGTGGTACATGACTTTATGGGCATGAAAATTCAGTGAGTTGCTCGCTAGAACTGACACATTTTTCATTGCCTTGGTTTCTTAAGACGTTGCAGTAAAGACTTCATTTTATCTGATCTTTTATAACCGAACGAAAATGGAATAAAACTCTTATGTATGGGTAAACCTTTGAACTCTATTTTGAGGCTTCTCGACCGTATACAGTTGCGGCCGTAGTATGTCGTGAATCACGATTCATTGGAGCATCGTTGCAATGTGGCTTGTGCCACTGTTCGATCGCCACTACACTGAATATTGCTCGAGCGAAATAAGTGGAGTTGTTTATCAAAATCATGTATTCCTGCATAACACTCGTCTTGCTCGGCCAGCACTTCCGTATGTGGTGTATCGCACACTGCATTACAGACAAAGTTCGTTTGTTAGACAGATTATTCGTATGTGGAACTGCCTTCCTGTAGAGATCTTTCCTGTTACTTATGGTTTAAAAATATTCAAACCTACTCTCCATGAACACTGTGAATTTTTAAAATTGTCTGCAATGGCGTATGATAATTTATTATCAACTAAGATATTATTTACGAGTTGAAATTTTTTGGCTTTTAAGGGATTAATACGGTTTTTATAGCGTATTTATATATTTATACTGGTATTTATAGTTTACACCTTGTACTAAAGTAAAAAAAATTTTGTAAATTTTTAATTGGTAAAAATTCGTCAAAATAAGGGCATAAATCGTGAGGTCGTCAAAATGATATTTTTGAAGCACAAAATCGTCAAAATGACGATAAGTCGTCAAATCCTATTAACTCTTTTGCGGATGACAGCAACATTTGTCATTCATATTCATTTGATCGGAGACCGAACCTTTTGGAGATTGGGGCAAGGAGGTCGAAAATGAATAACGCACGCCCAGGTGACCTGCTAACAATCTCTGAGTGGGGCCACGCGCAGGATACACCGACGTAAGAGTGGTGCTGGTGTCCTGTATCTATGGGTAATGTAAATATTGAGGAGGTGGATGCTCTTGATGTACTGGGCATGAGAATTAATTGTGATGCTCGTTGGAACGATCACATTTTTCGAGTGCCGAAGGAATTATTCAAGTGCTTTGATTTTTTAAAAAAGTGCAGGAAATACTTCACTCCATCCTACCTTCTTCTTCTTCTATCCGACCCCGGATGGAATACAACTCTCATGTATGGGCCGGTGCTTCAAAGTCTATTTTGAAGCTTCTCGACCGCGTACAGGAGAGGGCGAAGGTGCTTATTAATAACAGTAGGGTATCGAACTCTATTGATTCGTTGGAGTATCGTCGCAATGTGGCTTGTATTTCATTATTCTATCGGTACTATGTTTATATATAAAAACAAAAAAAATCTGTCAGCTATGGTCATCACCCCTTGCCGACATAGGTCGTTGACCAGATAAGTTTTGAATTCAATTTAAATCCAGTTTAAAGGCAAACAATTTTCTCCTTTTTTACCTTTTCACCCACTGTTCAACGATGCTTCTATTTTCCTCTTAAATGCTAAAATATGTTGCTGTGTTGTTGATTTTTTTAAACAAATTTTGTGTGTGTGTGTGTGTATATGTATGTACGGGTGTGTTAGTTTATGGTCGTAACCCTTATACCTCAAATGATGATGAAAAACCGAGTGAATGTTTTTAAGCTTAAATAAGTGATAACACTTCAGTTAAGTTTAAGTCAGTCACTCATTGTCGTCGTTGTCGTTGTCGTTGTCGTAGTCATTTCTGGACATTTTCATAATTTCGTACTCAAGTATCAGTAGATACCTAGCTAAACCAGGGACAGTTTAGTTGGTTTGGTTGGTTGGTTGGCAGTTTATCATTTTGTTTCATTTTTTTTTTTTTTTGTTTTTTGTTATTAATGTTTGCATTTTAAAAATGAATTTGATGTTGTTGTGTTTAATTTGACATTGTTTTGTTGTTTTATTTTGACGTTCTATCAAATTCTGCATCTATGTGGATGTGTCTTAAATTTTTGTACAGCAAGTGAGTGAGAAAGAGAAGGAAAGAGAGAGCGTGCGGTTAAAGTCAATCCTTTCCTCACCTTCAAAGGAGTGGAATAGGGTATAAAGTGTGCTTCTTTTTTTTTGCCGCATTGGCTCAAGTAGTACTTTTGATTACTTATTATACGAGAGTAGCTTTTAAGTGCTTATTTGCACTTTTATCTACCATTAGTCGTTTTATCAAGCGTTTTTAATTGTAACACTCAACAGTGGTTAAAGGCAGACACATCGACAGTCTGTTGAATTAATTCTTGTTTTTCTTTTTTTTTTTAAGGTTCCAACATTAATTTTGACGAGAATGCAAATGAAACAATTTGGTTTATTAAACGCTTTTGCATGATTTCAGAAAATAAAATATTTTGTGTCACTAAATGGCACAGATTTTAGAATGAGTTAAATTGAAGCAATGCAGCAACAATAAGTAAAAAAATAATAGGCAGTACTGTGGCCTAGTCATGGCACCATTATTTATTATATCAGCTCACATTTATTCCACTAGAGATATCTCTCAATACGAGGAGTTTCATTATTCTTACCATAAGGATACAGTGACATGTGATATTTTGGGTAACTACTGAGTGTTTGAACTGGCCAGAAATGGCACGACCATTGAACCATCCGATGAATTCTCTACAATG
This sequence comes from Sarcophaga peregrina, assembly GCA_014635995.1. Taxonomy (NCBI): domain Eukaryota; kingdom Metazoa; phylum Arthropoda; class Insecta; order Diptera; family Sarcophagidae; genus Sarcophaga; species Sarcophaga peregrina. The sequence goes on from CM025791.1 coordinate 77,753,653, forward strand.
CGTTTCCCTTTGAAAGCCTTACTTACTAACTTAATGGGTCATTATAACCTTTTAATCAGTATTGCGGCCTAACTTCTCACACCCTTTATGGTTCTTTGGATGCTTCTGAGACAGTTTACGAACCATTCTTAGTACAATTCAGTTAATAATTCGGTGTTAACTTGACTAATGATGGTTTTCAAATGCTTCAACGTTAGTTGATCATGGATTAGACAAGATCTTTGGGCTAGTTCTACTAAAAAAAAAGTGAAATTACACTTTCTGAAAAATTTTAACGAAATAAATCACTCGCAGTTGTCTTGTTGAAATCACTTAACGCCCAATTCATAGTGTTGCGATAATGGAAATAGTGTTTTGCGATGTGAAAGTTTAACATTTAAATTATAAACAAAATCTAGAAAAACAATGAACTTGTTTACGTAATAAACAAGTAAACAAAAATGCAACAACAAACACTGCAAGAGTAAATGTAAACAAAAACACACAAACAACAATAATGAATGTAAACAACGATGTTTACATTTATAGAGATCTCGAGAAGGCACTGTGCTGAACAATTGAGTTCAAGAACGTTCATCAGACTGTTCCCGATGCAATATAAAAGATAAAGGCAGCGGCGTAAGTAAAGTTGCATGCGAAGAGAGTAATCGTGGTTTGAAGATCTCCGTTATAAAGATCTATCGTATAATTGCTTAATGATTCTTATTGTTTATGCAAACGGTGTAAACAGCAGAATAACAAACAAAGCAATTGTTGTCGTATACATCAAGTTGTGAACAGTGGCACACAGAATTTATTTTTATTTGCAATCCAAACGTTTAATGGTAAAACGTTTTTAAATGATAATAACGTAACAATAGTCAAATCTGTGCATACATATACTACACACACAACTGATCACTATGACTCTTCAGTCAGGGGTACAGTACCACAAAGCTTCTTACTCCAGATATGTTATATGTTGAGTGTGTTAATTTTATACATGAGTAACGGGACCAACAGTTTAAAATCGATTTCAGAAGGCAGATTTCTGAAAAGGGTTTCATGGCAATCATGAAATCGTTCAACCACGCTGAGCACTCTTGAATGATCACATTACGCTTCGCCTATTTGTTCGCCACAAGCGTCCAACAGGGAAAATTATTTGTAATATGTTGAATAACTACAAGTCTACTGTTTCAGTTGACGATAAACCAATACTCGTATGTGCTTGAAAACATAATCACCAATTGTAAGAGTTTACTGGAGAATTCCACACAATTGATTGCGGTTCTCTCGAAAATGTAGTCTTTTAACTGCATCTGCATCTGAAGAACTGAAGGTAAACGACCGTAGACAACGACATGTGTTTGATTGATGAGCCCTGGAGCTGTTGGAAATGACCCTAACTTTTAATGGAAAATTTATATGCAGCGATTAGGCCCATTTCTGGTTGACTCGATGAATGATTTGGTCTATCAGATACGGCAAGCACTAAAAGTCTATGATTACCAATTATTTTTGGCCTGAGTTCCATGATTTGGACACAAGAGCGTATAAAGCATCCCGAAAATTTCATTTTACAGGGCAGCTTTATCTCTCCATATTTCCTTGAGAACGAAGTTGCCTGTTGCAGAATGAAAATAAAAAAGGCAATTGATGATTCAAAAAATAAAATTCAGACTTACTTCCGCGATATACTATTTTTTCTATATATGCGATCTGTATTTAAAGTGCTCTTTTGAAGAGCTCTTTCGACGGGCTCTTTTGAAGTACTCTTTCGAAAGAAATCGAACGTATTTTGGTAGTCAAATAATAACTTGCAACAAATTTCTAATCCAGCCATATTTCTTTTGGAGACTTACGAGAAGAAGCTTCAGAAAGCCATCACTACATGCCGCACAGCTCATGTCACGTGTAGGACATACATCCACATTTGATCCAAGAGCGTATAAAGCATTCCGAAAATTCCACTTTAGACTGCACAGGGCAACTTTATCTCTCTATATTTCGTTGAGAACGAAGCTGTCTGTTACAGAATGAAAATAGAAAAGAAGCAATTGATGATTCAAAAAGTTAAATGCAGACTTACTTCCGCGATTTTTTCTACATATGCCATCTGTATTTAAAGTGCTTTTTGAAGAGCTCTTTTGACGTGCTCTTTTGAAGTTCTCTTTCGAAAGAAATCGAACGTATTTTGATAGTCATATAAAAACTTCAAAAAATTTCTAATGCTACCATATTACTTTTGGAGACTTACGATAAGAAGCTTCAGAAAGACATCACTACATTCATCCACATTTGATCCAAGAGCGTATAAAGCATTCCGAAAATGCCACTTTAGACTGCACAGGGCAACTTTATCTCTCCATATTTCCTTTCTATGAAAATAGAAAAGAAGCAATTGATGATTCATTAAAAGAAATGCAGACTTACATATGTACTTCCATGATATACTATATAAATATTCTATTATCTATCATATGTCATCTGTATTTAAAGTGCTCTTCTGAGGCGCTCTTTTGAAGTGCTCTTTTGACGCGCTCTTTTAAAGTGCTCTTTCGAAAGAAATCGAACTTATTTTTATATTGAAATAAAAACTTCAACAAATTTCTAATGATGGCATATTTCTTTTTTAAAATATGCAAATTAAGTTTTTGAAATTTATTAGGATATTATAAAGCTTATCAAATGGTGTAAAAGGAGAACTTTTTACAACAATACTTTATTTTTTTTTTTTTTTTTTTCTTAAATCAAAATGTCAATCTTATTAAAAATTCCTTCTTACAAGACTACTTCATTCCCATACGAAATAAATTTGTAGAGAATTTTATTTACAAATCATATCATCCCACGCATGCAAATTGAAAATATTTCCTTTAATTTCAATTTTGAAACGTAATTAAAAAATCACAAGCAAATGCGTGACTTGTTCATGCATAATTTAAATAAAAAAAAAACAAAAATAAATTAAAAAAGAAATTGAAATTTATACGTACTCGTATAATATGACAGAACAAATAGATATTTCCACTGTAGATGCGTATAAAATATATCGCATAATATTGATTTTCATGTTGACAACGCATCACTGTCAGAAGCTGCTTGATGCCTGCCTGCTTGTTGAATGATTGTGTGACGGACTGCCAGGCTGCCTGCCTTTAGGACTGAGTATATGAGTGACTGACTATTACAAATCAAAAGTGAATTTTACAATGACACATTGATAAGTGTCAAAAAATCAATAATGTGACATTTCATATACACACACGCACATATACACACACTTATGCTTTTAACATACAAATCCATTTGCCATTACTGTTACACCAATAACGTCGGCGACAGTTAAAACAAATCTCCTTAGTTTGTTTGCCAAAAGAGCAGAAACCGAAAGAAAAAACTGGGGGAAAAAAGTAAAACTTTTTGCCTGCTTTTCTGTTTTCTGTTTTCTGTTTCCTTTTTATTTTTATTTTAATTTATCAGACTGTAACTGATGTTGATGGATGATTTAATGAAACTACCAACTACTTTGGCCCCCAAATCTATAACATAATGGCACTTTGGCAATAATTTTTGCTTCATGCGGTGATTGAGTAGCTCAGTGAATAAATTTTCGTTAAATTTTTCTCTTTTTTTTTTTTTAAATAATTAAATAAATTTCCTATTTTTATATATCATTTCATATAAAGTTTACTCCAGAAATTTTACACTGTGGTGCAAAATTATACCAATATTGGATTTTTAACTATTTCGAAGATTTGCAAGAAAACTTAAAAATGCTGGTTTATGCCATTAAAAATAAAAAAAGTTTCTTCGAATGGCATTTTATTATTGAATTATTTAATATCGAAAGCTTTCTTAAAATTTCTTATTGTTTTATTGTTGTGTGCCTCAACTAAAACTTTACACAGCATCCCTCTTATAATGTCTCTTCCAAGCATATTACCTTAACATACTTCAGAATCCTGCTTGTTACCAACATCGCTCATTTGCTGCGCAGCACTTGCTATGCATCGATTTGTTTCCTTCTGAGATGCACTGGTGTCTCACAGGTTCCAAGAATGTGTTCGATAATTGAATCTCATTGTTGTGGTTTGGATCTAAATCGCGGGGAGTGCGCTTGTACGGTGTGGCGTTACGCTCTTAACGGATTAAAGATGATCTCCGACCCCTAAACAAGAGAGAGGTCATGTCCAAATAGCGTGACTTCGAATTGGTACCACATGTTGGTAACGTGATACATGATAGATATATATCGTCCACATGTGATGATGTTGTACGTGGCACGGCACGTTGATGCATCATTGTGTGAGGGGCGTTGGTGGATTCACTATGTGTCTTCTGACACACGTGAGATATGCTTGACTGATATGCCATTTTGAATAATAGTATTTAGAGTCAATGGTGCCCTATTAAACGATTATCAAGCAACCTTTGGTTATTCTTGGATAGTCTGATGCAAGATTCTGATCTCCTGATTGCCACAAATCCACTTTGTGTGAGAACAGTTGTTGCCTTTCTTTATCTTCCCTTTGTTTGAATATACTTTTCTAACTATCTGCCTCCACTTCACAGAAAGATTATGGTTCTCTCAGTGACACTGAAGATCCCTTACTCGCTAGTAAATACATTTGGTTGCTCAGTGCTGAGAATTTCTGGAACCCAGCAGACGGTAACATTATTTTGTCTACTTTGCTGATTGAGATTCTCCACACACACACACTATCATACTATTTAACTTCATAGGACTCGAGTGCTATACCTCTTGCTAAGTCCTTACTTTTGTAGCTCCCAATCAAGTTGGCATGGCCTTCCACTTGTAAGATATCCGCAAACTTCCCCATAGGCTCGTAATATTTCATTCTGTAACCAGGCAACTGATACAATATCCATTCTTCACCCCTTAAAATGTACCCTCTTAGAAGGGTTATTTTGATTGTGGCTGTGTGCAACAATGAATTACATAATCTTCCTTATCTTAGAGTTTCCGAGAGCTCTATGAGTTACTTTTTATATTTCCGAATTATACTCTTCAGCTGAAGAATATTGTATCAGTAGCTTTACTTTCTTCCGTACGAACAGGAGTTGTTCGATAGAAACAGAGAAAAATTTATACGAATGCGTCTGAACAAGTTTCGGGCATTTAATTTAGTTTCTTCAGTTTTATTTCAAGCTACAGGCAATATCATAATAGCTAAATGATTGACCTAGCTTCTTACACAACTGATGTTGTGTGTGTGTGTTCATTTTATATATTAGCGGCGGCACTTACGGTTTAAAATCGACTCTAAATGACAGATTTTTAAGAAACTTTTCCAGGATATCTTATTTACTCCCAATTCTTTTGTCAGAAATCTGATGAGTACATGCCATATTTTATTCTATAGCCAATAACTACACCTTCTCTTTACATACATACGTACCAGAGACCAGCAATAAGTATTCAAAACGATGAGTAGGTTCCAGTCATACTTATAATTTCAGATACTTATACGCATTCATACTTATTTTGATATCATACTCATACTACTCATACTCAAAGTTGGAACTACTTGTCTTATTCATACTTAACAATACGCATGATGCTATTGACTTCGACTCGTCTCTACTTAACATTTACACGAAGCATAAAAGAACTATGATTCGCGTACGAATACTACTACACTCACAAGAAGATTGTGTGTATGCTTAGCTTGTTGTCTTTGTCTTTCCTTTCTTCTTTGTTTGTATATGCAACAACAACAAAGGCTGTAAATTTTGATGAATGATTCGAGCCACTCGAATGACTTATAAGTATTATAAGTATTTTTCTAAATTTATGAATCCGAATGAGTAGGCGTATGAATCAAACATATTTCGAATGTTGTGAGTTTGATGTCAACGTTGTACTCATACTCATTGCTACTCATACTTGTAAATCAATGTTGTAGGGAGTACAAATGAATCAGAGTAGTTGAATTTCAATTCTGATGATTCATTCATACTCAAAATTGCATGAGTGCTTATGAGTAGCGGAAAAACGATTAATTGCTGATCTCTGATATGTACATCCATTATTGGTCATGGCAACCCTTCAGTCAGGATTACAACCTAGTTTCTCACACCACTTGTGTTGTGTGCATTAATTCTAATGTCAACTCCGAAGGATAGATTTTTTGTTCTTTTTTTTAGCCAGAGGTTTTGCAAGAAAAATCCTGAGAGTAGTAAGGCGTCAAAAGATATTTTTTTTATATTTTGTTTTGGGCTGGGGTTCCAACCACCACCTCACATCTGAAATTGTAATAAAAAGGTTTATCTTGCACTAAAGCAAATTAATGTAATTAAAGCGTTCATTTTTTTTTTTCTTTATAAATTTTTATCTGCTCATATTTTTTCATTTAGGATATCAACAACACGTGTTGTGTTATTAAAAGGATAACAAAAATGAGAAAAAAAATATTCAAAACATTACAGAAGTTTTACAGTAACTGTGACACATTTGTTATCAAAAGTCTGCCTTAATCCTTAGACGACTGTAATATCCTTATGGTATGGTAAAAAATGCCCCCCCCCCCTCCTTCAATCCAAACAAACACACTTGTTTGTGGCAAGTCTTTACAAGAAAGACGCTCAATTTGTTTGCGGTGGTGATTGTGTTCGTTCGTAGGCCAATTCAACATTCAAAATTTATTGTGGCCAACAATTAAAATGTATGAATTATTATCTTGTTAAGTTTCGGAGCAAATTTTTCATCCGTTGGCATCCACTAGATTATGGTGTTATGATACTATGGCAGCTCTTACGAATGAACATTTCGAAATGAAACGGAAACGGAAACAGAATCAGGCGGCACGCACAAATATACATAGAGATACACTAACACATTAACACCAACTCGTAACGACATAAATTCATGATATACGACTGCAACTACTACTAGAAACACAAACAAAAGCAAATAATAAAAGAACAAGAGAAGAAACGAAGAGAAAAATAAAACATTTTCTGGGAAAATCAGTCTAAAAGGGAGGCTCAACAACAGTATGTTTGAAGAGTCGACTGTGACCAGCGTAGTGTTTTCTTGTTAGATGACAGCCAATTTTTTCCGCTCGTTTTTTATTTTTTACCCAGTTAGATACCAAAAAGTCAGTCATGTTGTTAAGCCACAATATTACACACATGATGATGAGAAAATATGAAGTGTTTAAATGGATGACAAATTTTTTTTCTTCCCTTTTTTAACTGCGAACTGTGGCAAAAAGGATACTTGTTTACATATACAAACCGTAAGGCTTAATACAATTTAAGTGACTTATCTCTAAGCTTTTTATTGTATTACCAAAAAATGTATTCCACTTCAAACAAAAACTGAACGATTTTAGGTGAGTAAAGTCTGTTTAGTTGGTAATGCAAACACTTCCTTATAGACTTCAATAAATTTTCTTTCTTTATTGTTTTCCAGAAGTGGTTGTACAACTGAAGTTGAATCCCTTATAAATTTCATTGAATTGCCACTTTAACCATAACGTGACGAGCGTGAGCGTGACGATTTCTATTTTCACTTCTCTGCAGCAGCGAGGATGAAAGCATTGTATACTATGGAGGACAAGTGTAATACGAGATTCATCCATTCATTCATTAAAGACAACATGACCTGATCAATCGCTTGACTAACTCAGACTGTTGCATGAACAGAACAATTAAACTCTAGGCATTTTAGAAAATGCTTCTCAATAAGACAAATTAACATACATAAATGGAGGCTACATATCCCCCAGTCAATCGTTTAGTATGCTGTGGGATCGAAAACGGATATTATGATATGAGCAGAGATTCATGAGTTTAATAAAGGCTCTCTTCTAAGCGTTATTTTTTGCTTTTGAAATATCTACTCAATTAAACTTCGACAGGACAGGACAGGACAAAGGACGAGATATTTTAATGTTGCATCACAGTCAAACCACTATTCGACCATTTTTTTTTTTTTTGTTTTTGTTTGTTTAAACCAGCACTCAGGCGATGACCCCTACTCATGCAGTGCATTGTGCAGGTTTTACGAAAGGTAGAAAGAGGGAAGATGCGAACGGTAAGGAAACGAGTTGCTGCTGGTGACTGTAAAATGGTCAGTGCTATACCTTCACCATTAGACAGTCTACAGCAAACGTCCCAAAGAAGCCCGCAGTTTCTCACAACCACTTATGTTGTGTGTGTTAATTTTATACAGAAGTGGCGGGACCTACAGTTTAAAGTCGACTCCGAACGACAGATTTTTGAGAAACAAGAAGAGAAAGAGAAGAAATCGCCGAAAAAATTTTTTTTTGTATTTTTTTTTTATTTTTTACCCAGTTAGATACCAAAAAGTCAGTCATGTTGTTAAGCCACAATATTACACACATGATGATGAGAAAATATGAAGTGTTTAAATGGATGACAAATTTTTTCTCTTCCCTTTTTTAAGTGCAAACTGTGGCAAAAAGGATACTTGTTTACATATACAACCTTAAGGCTTAATACAATTTAAGTGACTTATCTCTAAGCTTTTTATTGTATTACCAAAAAATGTATTCCACTTCAAACAAAAACTGAACGATTTTAGGTGAGTAAAGTCTGTTTAGTTGGTAATGCAAACACTTCCTTATAGACTTCAATAAATTTTCTTTCTTTATTGTTTTCCAGAAGTGGTTGTACAACTGAAGTTGAATCCCTTATAAATTTCATTGAATTGCCACTTTAACCATAACGTGACGAGAGTGAGCATGACGATTTCTATTTTTACTTCTCTACAGCAGCAAGGATGAGAGCATTGTATACTATGGAGGACAAGTGTAATACGAGATTCATCCATTCATTCATTAAAGAAAAAACGGCCTGATCAATCGCTTGACTAACTCAGACTGTTGCATGAACAGAACAATTAAACTCTAGGCATTTTAGAAAATGCTTCTCAATAAGACAAATTAACATACATAAATGGAGGCTACATACCCCCAGTCAATCGTTTAGTATGCTGTGGGATCGAAAACGGATATTATGATATGAGCAAAGATTCATGAGTTTAATAAAGGCTCTCTTCTAAGCGTTATTTTTTGCTTTTGAAATATCTACTCAATTAAACTTCGACAGGACAGGACAAAGGACGAGATATTTTAATGTTGCATCACAGTCAAACCACTATTCGACCATTTTCTTTTTTTTGTTTTTGTTTGTTTAAACAGCACTCAGGCGATGACCCCTACTCATGCAGTGCATTGTGCAGGTTTAGGAAAGGTAGAAAGAGGGAAGATGCGAACGGTAAGGAAACGAGTAGCTGCTGGTGACTATAAAATGGTCAGTGCTATACCTTCACCATTAGACAGTCTACAGCAAACGTCCCAAAGAAGCCCGCAGTTTCTCACACCACTTATGTTGTGTGTGTTAATTTTATACAGAAGTGGCGGGACCTACAGTTTAAAGTCGACTCCGAACGACAGATTTTTGAGAAACAAGAAGAGAAAGAGAAGAAATCGCCGAAAAAATTTTTTTTTGTATTTTTTTTTTATTTTTGATGTCTGGCCTGGGATTCGAACCCGGGCCTTTTGTCTAATAAGCCAACACACTACCCACTAGACCACGGCGACTTTCTATAAAGTTATCTGGAGATTAGTATGGAGGTAGAGAAACAGGAAACTAGGGAAACTAAATCAGATATGCAAGTGAATGAATTGGGACACCATTACAGAGGATGAGATATTACAATATTGTCAGACTGCCATTGGACGATATACCTTATGAGCATGTCTGAAGGTTAGTATGAAGCTGGAAAAACATTTAACTAAGGAAACTAAATTAGTTAGTGCCCTCCAGCATTTAAATGTGAATAAATCTGTTGTTTCTCGTACCATTGCTCGTTACCGTGATACTGGCATTGTTGCATCGCGTCCACAAAGCGAACGAAAAAAGAAACGGTAACAACACCAGAAATGATCCGAAAAGTGAAGGCCAGATTCGATCGAAATCCACGACGCAGCGGTAGAAAAAATGCTCGTGAGCTGAACATATCGCGAGAACGGATGCAACACATATTGTAAAATGAGCTTGGACTAAAGCCATTAAAGTTTCAAAAAGTGCAAGAACCGATGGGCTCTTGATGATTACCGCCGATGGTAATGGTGTGGGCTGCCGTAACGGGCGATGGTCTCTCCCCGCTCGTATTTATCGACCGTGAGGTCAAAATAAATGCCGAATATTATCGGGAAAATGTCGTTAAGAAAGTATTGAAGCCATGCGCAGACAAACATTTCGGCCACAGACTATGGGCATTCCAACAGGGCTCAGCACCACCGCACTGAGCACGCGTCAACCAAAATAGCTTAAAATAGAGGTTCCTCGCTTCATTTCTACCGCACAATGGCCACCAAAATCTCCGGATCTCAATCCTTTGGACGTTTGCGCTGGGAGCACCTTGGAGAGTAAGGTTCTCACTAAAAAATACAAAAGAGTCGATCATTTCAAGACGGCGCTTCGCCGGAAATGGGCCAAAATACCACAAAACCACTTTCGTGGAGCCTTTAATTGCTTTGTCGGCAGTCTGAAGGCCATAATTCGTATCAAAGGTGGCCAATTCGAACAAATCTAAACTGATTCTAAAATTTTATGGTATTTCCAACATTTTTTGCAATAAAATTAAAAAAAAAAATTAAAAAAATATAGCGCTTTACTTTGTTGCACTATATATCAGCCACCCTGTATGTTTTCCAGGAAACTGAAGTGATCAAATATTGCCAGAAATAGTTTTCCACAAAGAGTACACCATTTAGCTTAGGACGAGTGGTACATAGAGTATACAGAGGTATACAGAGCCTATACGTACATAATTGGTCATTACTACCCTTCAGTTAGGATTATTGACCTAGTTTCTCACACTACTTATGTTGTGTGTGTTAATTTCATATGTAAGTGGCGGGACCTACAGTTTTAAAGTCGACTACGAACGACAGATTTTTGAGAAACTTTTCATGGCAATTTTATTTACTCTTAGAGTTTTTGCCAGACATCTGCTGAGAGGAAATCGCCGAAGATATACTTTTTGTATTTTATTTTAATGCCTATCCTGGAGATCGAACCCTGGCTTTACGTCTAATAAGCCAACACACTATCTACTAGACCACGGCGACTAGTAGGTGGCTTTAAAAATTTTACTCACTTTACCTTGTTTCGCATGGGAGGGATTTGTTTAGGATAGAACAGGGATACAGGAGAACACTTTATTTAGTTTGATTGAAAGCTATCATAGAGGTTTTAAACGAGCTGAGAGTCAAATTTGTGATCGGTTGAGTGACTGAAACGTTGCCAGCGCGCTGAAAGTGGGTACAGAGATTTAATGAGTGAATTTAAGTTGCATTAAGATATTGGTGTACGGCATCAAATAGTCTACCTTAAGCCCTTTAAATTCTCTTTGTTTATATAATTTTTTTCCTTATTTGTTTTGTAACTCTTGATATCTGTTTTTACATTTAAGTCAAGTGTGGTAAATGATTATGAAAATGTTCCAAACACTTTATGATTTTCGTTTTGTATACGACAATCATTCCTTTACGCATACAAACATTCCATCTTTTTTATTTTATCACAAAAGCTCTGATAAAAAAAATGTGATGTTCAGCGCTATTTACAGAGTAGAAGGGAGAACGTGATGTTATTTTTCTTTTTCGTTTATAGTTTGAGATGAAATGGGCATGGGTTTTGAAAGAATTTGTCTTTTAAGATTATTTTTCTTTTGTCTTTTTTTTGTTTAAATTAATTTTCAAAACACGTATTTATGATATAAAACAAAACGTTGTCACGCAAACACTCATATGCACGCTTAAACACAGACACACACTTTTTAGTACTCTACACGAAAGATATTGGTTATGTTGGGTTTGTCGAAAGATTCGTAACACAAAATTGGATTGGTCGCTATAGACGGCATGCTGATATCTTGTTATAGAAACGATATTACGATGAGAAAGAACAAGATTATACGACGTATTGAAACCTTTATTGAACCCCTCCGTTTTTAGAGTTTAAATAATAAGATTTGAAGATTGTAGAGAATTATTCAGTCATACATTTTTTACATTACCACTCTTGGGAACATTTGGCTTCCACAAAGCATATTCCATATTCTCCAGTTGGCTGTTTTTGTTGCCATACATTGCGATGGATTGTTATTCTGTCTTATTGCCACTTTGTTAGTCTATTGTTGTTCCAACTAATGGCCTACTGTAGCAAGTTCGTGGCTAATGGTGCTGTCATCTATTGTTGCCTGGAAATAACACCCTGCAACTATGTATTGTAATGGCTGTCGCGCAGCATTATCGCGTTCCAAATGTGCAAGTATATTAGGTTAGAGGACGTGCACTTATCGGTCAAGACAAGCACAGTACCCGGAGGTCGAAATTGACCCATTGTACTGTGCAAGTATATACATACATAACTGGCCATTACAACCCTTCAGTCAGGATTACGACCTAGCTTCTCACACCACTTATATTGTGTGCGTTAATTTTATACATGAATGGCGGGACCTACAGTTTAAAGTCGACTCCGAACGACAGATTTTTGAAAAGCTTTTCATGGCAATTTTTACTCTCAGAGTCTTTGTCAGAAATCTGCTGAGAGGAAGTCGCCGAAGAAATATTTTCGTTTTGATGTCTGACCTGGGATACGAACCCGGGCCTTTCGTCTAATAAGCCAACACACTACCTACTAGACCACGGCGACTTCCTGTGCAAGTATATACTCCTCTTTAATTCTAAAGTCAACAGTTTACAAAATATTTGCTTACATTATCTACGAAAATTGTCAAGCTGAACTTAAAAGCGTCTCGGCATCAATCAAGCCGATTTAGAACTTAATCTCTCTTGTATAATCTTTCGTATTGTCATCGAACAAATGGTTCAACATGGTGTTGCACTATCAATGACTTTATAAAGCCTTTGACACCATTAGGCCGTATCATAAGCAACCTAAGGTACATGAATTACAGAAAATATGATTGAAATTCGAAGTCTAGAAGGTAGTGTCCTAGCTTATCTTTGAAATCTCACAACAGACATTTCAAACAAAGTGAAATATGAAAAACTGTAGTGCCCACACACAACACAAGTGGTGTTACAAGTCATGCCGTAATAATAAACCAATGTTCGATACACAAAGGCATTAAGGACATTAAGGTTTTGCACTTTCGCCCTTATTGTTCAAACCATAAGAGCGGTAATCTTTTGAGAATGATGCGATAACTCGTAGGCCTTGACTACGGTGATAACATCTTCCCTATCATACATTCCTTTCCTAATACATACGTACATAAATTACTGGTTATTACAATCAATCAGAATTACTACCAAGCTTCTCTTGCCACTTGTGTTGCGCGTATTAATTTTAAACAAGAATGGTGAGATCTGCAGTTTGAAGCCAAATCCAAACGACTTTTTTCACTTTTTTCCAGAAATCTACTGCGAGCATAACATCGAAGAAAAATTTTCTGCATATTTCGGTTTGTATGGAAATGCCTGACCTAAACTGTGAACTGTGGCTTCATGTTGAAAATACCAACACACTCCATAGTGGACTGCGGCCACTAATTTTTTCGATATTTAAAAAAATTTCCAGAAATTTGAAAACATGCTACTAAAGCAGCAACTCCGCTTTACAAAACATCCAGTGCCTATGTATCAACACTTTCGAGACTTCATTCATTCAATATTATCAAGGTATGACACGTTGCAACACGTTAATCGTACTGTGCAAAGAATTACACAAACAAAAATTAAAGAAATTACTAGAATATATACAAAACAAATAGCAAAATACAAGAACAATACTGTATAGAGGGATCTCGAAGTTACCAGAATGTATAATAAGAGAATATAAATACATCAAAGGGTAATGTTTTTAAGAAGTTATGAGTTAGTTGATGTCAGGAAGTTAAAATTGTGGCGTTAAGCACCGAGTACACTGGGTGCTAAGCACAGTGGACAAAACAAATAGAAAAATTCAAGCGCAATACTACATAGAGTGATCTCGAAGTTACCAAATGTAAAATAAGGGACTATAAATACATTAAATGGGAATGTTGCCAATCAATTATGAGTTAGTCAGTGCGAGGCAGTTGGGGCCTAAATGGGCCTAAAAAATTAATTGAAATATAAAGCAAAAAAAAATTCGCCACTTAGTTTTATTTCTATAACGAAAAGTGTAAGTCCAGTTTTTTTTGTGCGCACTCCTTAAGTGTTCTATTACAAAGTGCGTTGAGTAATACTGGAAGCTGTTCACTTAAAGCTTTTGTATAGCGAAAATACAAAAGCAATACTACATAGAGGGATCTCGGAGTTGCCAGATGTAAAATAAGGCACTATAACTACACCAAAGGGCAATATTATCAATCAGTTATGAGTTTGTTAGTGCGAGGCAGTCGTAGAGTAACTAAGTGTTGTACTAAGTGTGGCGTTACACATTGTACAGCACTCTAAAGTCGTTGACTTTTCTTAGCCGTGAATAGTTCACATAACCCTGGAAGCTCACACTTAAAATTTTCTGCTGCTGTTCACTTACAAGCTTTTGTGTAGCGAAATACAAAAGAATACATATCAGATTCTTGTATTTGCTCACACTATTCTTAAATTTTTGTTGTTAAGAATTTTATCTTTTTTTTATGTTTTTCCACTTTTTATGTATCTTTGAGACTGAATATGACATTCAACATAAAGTGTCCGTCATATTTAAGTTAAACACTTAAACAATGATGACAATTTTCGTCGCATTTGATGCGACAATTTCAACTGTACTGTATCTGTATAGTCGCTGTGGGCGGGTAGGGGTAGGGCTGACTGGTGAAAAGTGTGGGGTAATTTATGTGTAAATTGTAATGTTTTTTTTAAGGTGGCAATTGGATTAAATTTGTTTAAATTATCTAAAAAAAAAGAGAGAAGTTGTTGGCCAAATGTTAGAATTACACACACTAGTACTTCAGTTTTTATCAAATATTATGAAAGACAGGATTTTTATATTTGACATGTAATGTACATACAGTAGCGAGCACAAAAAATCCAACACTTTGCCATATGATCTTTAATAAGAACGGTAACTAATTTATATATTTTCTTTTGCTGTTAATTCTTTTAATTATAAGTTTTCAAAGTAACCACAGTTTATTCCAAATTCTGCTTTAAAAAGTTAAATATTTTTGAATTAGTGAAAAAAGTGCAAATTTTTAGCGAGCAAAAAAAAATGCAACATAATAACAAAAATAGTTAAAGTAAGTTATTATTTAATTATAATTGAAATTTCTTAAATAAGTTATACAACATGTGTTTTGTAATAGAAGCAGCTCTCAGCTGACAGCAAAACTGCAATCAGTAAAGCCTTAGAAGAAGGAAAATCCATGCGTGAAGTTGGACACCTCTTTGGTGTAAATCAATCAACCGTATGTCGGATTAAATCTCGATTTTCCTTGAGAAATAGTGTGGAAAGGAAACCAGGTAGTGGTAATCCTCGAAAAACTACCTCTCGCCAAGACCGCCAGATGATAGCACTGGTTAAAAAAGATCCACGAAAGACCGCAGTGGACGTTGCTAATTTCGCAAATGAGCAAATGGGAGTCTCTATAGGCGTTCACACTGTTCGCCGTAGGTTGAAAGAGGCTAATTTGCATGCGAGACGACCCGCAAAGAAACCTCTCATCAGTGCAATCAATAAAAAGAAGCGCCTGGAATTTGCAAAACGTTACAAGGATTGGTCAAATGAACAATGGGCTAAAGTCTTGTGGAGCGATGAAAGCAAATTTAATTTGTTTGGCTCCGATGGGATAAATTTTGTTCGAAGACCGCCTGGACAGAGATATTCTCGAAAATATCAACTTCCAACCGTAAAACATGGCGGTGGATCAACAATGGTGTGGGGTAAGGAACGATATGTTTAAAAAAATTATTGATTTTACGTCACGTATTTACAGGTGCGTTTTCCCGTGATGGGGTAGGTCCCTTAACTCAAATCGAAGGAAAAATGGAAGCCAAGAAGTACTGTGAAATCCTTGCAGAACACATGCTTTCTCATCTGCGGGAAAAAATGCCTCCTGGTAGCATATTCCAACAGGATAACGATCCAAAGCACTCAAGTCACTTAGCTCGAAACTTTTTAAGCGACAATGATGTCAATGTTTTGGATTGGCCATCACAGTCTCCCGATCTAAACCCCATAGAAAATCTATGGGAGCTATTAGATCGGGAAGTTAAGAGGAAAAATCCGTCAAATAAGAGGCAATTAGAAGAAATTTTGAAAAGTGAATGGAAGAATATATCCATTAACACATTAATAGCTTTAGTCGACTCTATGCCTTCTAGGTTGCAAGAAGTCATAAAAAAGAAGGGCTACGCCACTAAATATTAATTTTAAGATTTTTTTTGTAAGAATTACTATTTAATTTAAATAAACACATTAAAATTTATGCTGTTGCATTTTTATTGCTCCCATGAAATTCGCACTCTTTTTAATAAATGACAAAATAATTTGTCAATTAATTAAAAATATTTACATAATGTTATTGATAATAGGTATCTATAACTGTAGGGATTAATAACCCAAAGAAATATTTTGAACTGGTCACCATTTTTTTAAAATTATCGCACTTAAAGATAATTTTACCCAACTTTTGTGCTCGCTACTGTACATACATCGGGTAATAATTTTTCATAAAATGTAATGTGTAATGAGTAATGCATGTAATTTTTAAGTGGATATTCAGGAAAATTACAGAAAATGGCTGATGGAGTGATATAGAGTTCTAGACAAAGTTAAAAAAAATTGAGCGAATTTACAACATTCTATACAGTTTACTCAATATACCTCAATAATCCTGGCAAAATAGAATAAATTGGTGGGCCTGCCACGCAAGTGGAAAATATATGAATTCGAAAGAAGCTAAACTACTGACCGATTTAATGTTCAGTTTCTATGATTATGAACAGATTAGACTTGAAGTCAGAGGGGATGTTGATATATCGTACGGATGAAAAATGTTGGTATTTTTACTGCGTTTCTTAACCTCACATCGGGCACCTCAAACAAAAACGAAAAGACAAAACATTTCTTCAGCGACTTTCTCTCTGCAAGTTTCTGACAACAAGGCTGTTAAAATTGCCACGAAGAAGTTTCTCAAAATCTCTTGTTCGGTGTCGACAAGGACTCGCTAATCAAGTATAAAATTAATACAGATAATATGAGTGGTGTGATGAGAAGCTAGGTCGTAAGGTCTATTATGTTTGTAAAATATTCTTTAAGTGGTCAACACACCTCGGATGACAAACCATTATTGCTTTCATAAAATTTTCTAGTTTATTTACATAAGCCCCAGAACTCGCAAAAAACGACTAACAAAAACGCACGATCTAAAATCTTGAGATAGTTTGTTCTAGAAATCGTCGTTGAAATCAATCAATCAATCAAACGATAGACAAATTTACCTTACAAAGAAGAGTGAGGCTAATAACCCTGACCACTATCGCCAGAACAAACAGCTCTGCTCTTTCGAAAGTGATGTGGAGAGTATTTGGAGTCCAACGGTTTGCTAAATTATCGTCAGTACGGTTTTCGTAAAGGGCGCTCTACTGACGACCTTTTGGGCGTTACTCTCCGAAAGGTGGAATGGTTCCATTCACCGCTTTGATGAGGCCAAGGTTGTAGCTCTGCTCTGGCATAAGGCTCTGGTATCGAAGTTAATTGCTTTTGGTGTCGGTAGTCACTACTCTCGAGTTATATCGGGTTTTCTCAAAGATCGCACTATTAGAGTGGTTATAGATAGCGTCTTTTGCGACGAGTTCCGGATAAATTTAGGGGTACCGCAGGGCTCTGTTCTTTCTCCTACTCTTTTTCATATTTTTCTTAATGATCTTCTATCTTCGAATCTTATTTACTCTTTTGCGGATGACAGCAACATTTGTCATTCATATTCATTTGATCGGAGGCCGAGCCTTTTGCAGATTGGGGCAAGGAGGTCGAACATGAAGGACACACTCACTGGTGACCTAATAACAATCCCTGAGTCGGGCCGCGCGAACAGTGTCGATTTTAATGCGCCGACGTGAGGCTGGTGCTGGTGCTCTGTCATTTGTATCTATGGGTAATGTAAATATTGAAGAGGCGGATGCTCTTGATGTTCGGGGCATGCGAA
This sequence comes from Sarcophaga peregrina, assembly GCA_014635995.1. Lineage (NCBI taxonomy): Eukaryota > Metazoa > Arthropoda > Insecta > Diptera > Sarcophagidae > Sarcophaga > Sarcophaga peregrina. Next base: position 77,771,804 of record CM025791.1, read on the forward strand.
TTAGTTGTTATGCTGGTTGGAATGATCATATTTTTCGAGTGTCAAAGGAAGCATTCAAGTGCCTTGGTTGTTTAAAGCGGTACAGGAAATACTTCACTCCATCTGACTTTCTTACTATTTACAGGACCTTTATCCGACCTCGGATGGAGTACAACTCTCATGTATGGGCCGGTGCTTCAAAGTCTATTTTGAATCTTCTCGACCGCGTACAGGGGAGAGCGTGAAGGTGCTTATTAATGATAGTAGGGTATCCAAGTCTATTGATTCGTTGGAGCATCATCGCATTGTGGCGTGTGTTTCATTGTTCTATCGGTACTATAATGGGAGGTGTTCTCGAGAGATAAGGGGCTTGGTTCTCGATAATCACATATTATTACGTGGTACGGGTACTTCTCGTAGAGCACATCCTTTTGTGGTTGATTGTCTAGCGAACCGCACAATGCATTATAGGGAAAATTCATTTTTGCCCGCACTGTTCGCTTGTGGAATGATCTTCCTGCGAGGGTTTTTCCCGTCAATTACGATATTGGTAAGTTTAAATCAAATGTCCACAAATACTACTCCCTCTTTCCACCTTCCGATAACCTATTTTCCTAAACCTACACAGTGCAATGCATGAGTAGGGGCCATCCCCTGAGTGCTAGTTTTATAAAAAAAACAATTATCCATCCGATATTTCTCAAAATATAACATTTTAAAACATAGAATATCGCATTCGTCTACACATATGAAGCAATACCATATGAAACTATGAATAAAATTCATTATCAATTAATTTCATGTCTTCTTAATGATAAAATTTCATGTACAACAACAATAATTATCATCACCACTATAAATTATAATTATCCTGTGCATACTTATAAAACCATTACACTTAATAGACACGATGTTTTTGTTTTCTGTTCTCGAACTTTCAATAACCTTGATAATGATGATGATGATGATGATGATGATGATGATGATGTTGATTACACCAATAAGATACACGAAACGAAAAACGAAAGCATATGATGATAATGATGTTGCCGTTCTTTTGCACTCCGCTTTATCTATTGATTATAATTGAAGTATAAACACATGCTTAAAGTGAAAAGAAAATATTGTCTTCGCTTGTCTTGTCTTGTTTTGGTTTTAAGGTTGTTCAGTGAGGTGCACGAACAGTAGCAGCTAATATGTAAGGAATGAAATTTAATTTTGAAACTTGCATTAGGGGAACACCCTAAACATTTTGCACGCATCGATAACGACGAGCACAAATCAATTAATTTTTTTTTGTTGTTTTACTTGTGTTTATACTTTCATTATACACGTACTCATACTCACATTCGAACTCATATTCGAACTCATACTCACACTTGTATGTATGTAAACCTAATACGTAAACTAATGGAATATTTTGTGATTTCTTGTGTAATTTTTTGCGAGTTCTTTACCTTCTCTTGCCCGTGCTTGTTATTTTGAGTCCATTTTATGATATTTTCGTAATTCCTAGCAACTAATAAGCCAATTTAAATTCAGAACACACTTTTAAAAACATTATAAGTTAATTTCACCAGAATATTGGCAAATGAAAGAAAACAAAAAATCGAAAAAAAGCAACAAAAATGGCTAAAAACAGCTTGAAACGAAAGCATTTCATTCTAATTTGAAGATGGAATTTTGCTTTATTTTTTAATTGGTATTCGATATTCGATAATTTCTTTCATTTTTGTTTTTTATTTTGTTTCTTTTGCATTTAAAGTTCAAATTTAAATTGAAAGTTACGTTTATAGGATATTAACTTAGTTTATGCTGAAGCCCATTACAGTCATTTAATGTACGAAATAATTGCAAATTTAATATCAAATCGTTTCATAAATTGTAATTTCGTTTATTTTACTTTTAATAGTTAAAATAATATCCATTCAATAAGATTTAATTAAAGGAATTATCTCTCTTAGAAAAAATCTTAATTGTGCTTTAGATTCGTTTACAAAATGATGCCAAATATCTTGGCATCTGGAACGTGAATACAAAAATTTTTGTTTCTAGACAGCAATATAGGGTGGCTGATATGTATTGCAACCAACTTCAGGTTGTTATATTTTGTAAATCGCTCATCTGACAGCTAACAGATTTATTCCAGTTACAGGTCATTTTGTTATTTACAAGCTTATAAAATCCTTTTGATCTATTGCATTCAGAAAAAAACGTTATTTGTGATGGAATACAAGCGTGATAGTGTGATTGCTTTATATTTGGCTGGAAAACCATAGGTGGCTATCGTTAGAGCCCTCCAGCATTTAAATGTGAATAAATCTTTTGCTTCTCGTACCATTGCTCGTTAGCGTGATACTGGCAGTGTTGCATCGCGTCCAAAAAATGAGCGAAAAAAACGGTAACAACACCAGAAATTATCCGAAAAGTGAAGGCCAGATTTGTTCGAAATCCATGCCGCAGTGGTAGAAAAATTGCTCGTGAGCTGAACATATCGCGAGAACTGATGCAACACATATTGAAAAATGAGATCGGAATAAAGCTATTGAAGTTCCAAAAAGTACAAGAGATTACAGATAGACAAAAAAAAGTTAGACTGAAAAGAGCCAAGGAGTTACTTCGCTTGCACGAAAGTGGCCAGTTACCGAATGTGGTTTCCATTCCAGTTGTAAACAAATAAAATGATCGGCTTTACTTGCCAAAGAGGTCAGCTGAAAATTTACACCTGCGATTGGCCACCTGAACTCAAGCGCCACAGATGGGTAATGGTATGGGTCGCCGTAACGACCGATGGTTGCTCTTATTACTCGACCGTTGGGTCAAAATAAATGCCGAATATTATCGAAAAAATGTCTTAAAGACATTATTGAAGCCCTAGGCAGACAAACATTTCGGCCGCAGGCCATGGACATTCCAACAGGACTCAGCACCACTGCACTCAGCACGCGTCAACTAAGAATGCCTTAAAAAGGATGTTCCTCATTTCATTTCAACTGCACAATGGCTACCAAAATCTCCGGATCTCAATCCGTTGGACTTTTGCGCCTGGGGCATTTTGGAGAGTACGGTTCTCACTCAAAAATACCAAAGTGTCGATCATCTCAAGACGGCGCATTGCCGGGAATGGGCTAAAATACCGTAGAGCCTGTGACGGCTTTGTCGGCCGTTTGAAGGCCATAATTCTTACCAAAGATGGCCAATTCGAATAAATCGAAACCAATGTTAGTAATATTATTAGGTCACAGGGACGTTCGGCGCCAGACAAGTTTTAAACGCAGCAATTTCACACGAGCATAAAAGTATAAAACTAAAAGTCATACCAAAATATTTAGTATCTTTGTCCTGAACATACTTATTGGTTACACGATAACTGAACTAGTTTGCGATCCTTGTGTAGAAAACATTATCCACGTATATTCGTCAAGGGATACAGATCAAGTAACGAAGCCTTTGTCTGAAATGGTAAACCCTTGATTATCCTATTCAAGCTGTAATAATAGCTACAAAGCGCATTCGCTATCACAGTTGATACTCATATTTGATTACAGTTTAATGTGAGATCTTTAGAAAATGTGTACAGCATATCTAAAACTGTTGAAGAATACCATGTGCTTCTGTGGGAGGAAAATATATACCAGAGATCAGCACTGAATCGTTTTTCCACCACTCATATGCACTCATTCAATTTTGAATATGACTGAATCAACAGAATCGAAATTCAACTACTCTGATTCATTCGTACTCGCTACAACATTGGTTTATAAGTATAGGTTACAATGAGTAAGAGTACAACGTTGACATCAAACTCACAACATTCGAAATATGTTTGATTCATACGCCTACTCTGATTCTGATTCATAAATTTAGAAAAATGCTTATAATATTCATAAGTCATTGGAGTGGCTTGAATGATTCATCAAAATTTACAGCCTCTGTTGTTGTTGCATATACAAACAAAGAAGAAAAGAAAGACAAAGACAACAAACAAAGCATACACACAATCTTCTTATGAGTATAGTAGTGTTCGTAAGCGAATCATACTTATTTTGTGCTTCGTATAAATGTTAAGTAGAAACGAGTCGAAATCAATAACATCATGCGTATTGGTAAGTATGAATACGACAAGTAGTTCCAACTTTGAGTATGAGTAGTATGAGTATGATATTAAAATAAATATGAATGCGTATAAGTATCTGAAATTATAAGTATGATTTGAATCTACTCATCGTTTAGAATACTCGATATTGATCTCTGCTATGTACGTATGGAAATATAGGGGGTATTAAATGTGTCGCCGTGGTCTAGTAGGTAGTGTGCTGGCTTATTAGACATAAAGCCAGGGTTCGAGTCACCAAGGCCAGACATCAAAAGAAAATACAAAAAGTATGTCTTCGGCGATTTCTTCTCAGCAGATTTCTGACAAAAACTATGAGAGTAAATAAAATTGCTATGAAAAGTTTCTCAAAAATCTGTCGTTCGGAGTCGACTTTAAACTGTAGGTCCTGCCACTCAAGTATAAAATAAACGCACACAACATAAGTGATGCGAGAAAATAGGTCAGTAATCCTGACTGAAGGGTTGTAATGACCAATTATGTATGCATGTATTAAATGTGTCAGCTAATGGAACAGCCTTCCTAAGCGAAAAATCAAGAATTATTTATTGGCTCTAAATAGTGCACAATTTAAGGATTGACTGAAAGTTGGCTGTGACATTTGAACATTACATTTCAATATACAGTGACGAGCAGAATTGAGTGCATGTTCACAATACTGAGTTTCGTCATCCACAAAAACAAAACCATACAAGCAAATACAAAAAACACGTTCCCTGGATCTGGGCTAGCAGTACTGCTTTCCATCTTACTGAAAGTGGTTACATTTGGACTCATCAGACTAGATAACACGTTTCCAATCAGATGGAAAGCAGTACTGCTAGCGCAGATCCAGGGAACGTGCTCAAAGATACCATGTGAAGCAAACTCTTAAACATAGCGGTGAAAATGTATTGGTTTAGGGATGCTTAATATGGTGGCATGTTGGCCCTCTATATTTGGTAGATAGTATCATGCGAAAAAAGACTATCTAAAGATTCTGCAAGCCCATCTGCCGAATTTTATGGACAAATGTGCTTATCCCGAATAAGAAATTATTTTCCAACAGGATGGTGATCCGAAGCAGACAACAAAATTAAAGATATGGAGTGGCAAACAAAATTTTCAATTGATGAAATGGTCAGCGTAAAGTCCCGATCTCAATTCGATTAAAAATGTTTGGCCATTCGTGAAAATCCGACTCGGACAATACGAATCAGCCCCAACAAACATGGTCAAACTTTGGGATCGTATAAATGCGAAATGGAATCGAATTCCGTAAGATGTTATTGATAATTTGGTAGAAAGCATCTCAAACTGCTTAAATCAAGCTATTTCTAATAAGAGTCTAATTGGATCAAATATTGAAATTGGGTTAGTTTATTGAATTTTCTTGAAACGTGAAAAATTGAGTTTATGTGGGTTATTTTAGTTTTTTCATTCAAACTCATTGAATTCATTGCATTAATTACTATTTTTAATGCTATTTGTTAAGAATAAAACAAAAAAATTAAAATTAATTTATCTTTTTGTATTTGCTTGTATGGTTTTATTTTTGTGGATGACAAAACTCAGTATTGTGAACATGAACTCACTTCTGCTCGTCACTGTAAGTTTTGACGACAACAACGAAATTGTTGTATAAGATTTTGGACATAGTCCATGCATTGCGATAAATAAAATGTTAATAAAAATTAATTTTTTTGTATGAAAGTTTTCCGCTTGTTGGTTATATCTTAGGATTGATTTGACAACTGCAGTTTTTGCAGTTTATTGCCTTGAGGCAATACTATTTGTATGTTTTCTTTTTGTATTCACCTGGCGATTGCAATCTCCCTCTTTCTTAAGTTATACAAAAACTTTCCGAATGAATTATTTTCCATAGGAAAAGAAGTTCCCCTTCAAAATTGCCAAAGTTTTCTGCTGGTTTTTTTATTTCTTAAGTACCCGTTAAACGCTTAAAATTTGGGGAGCATAAATTTTCGTTTATAATTTATTTCTTTGGTATTGAAAATAAAATAAAAAAAATCATAACGAAAGAACACATTTATTTGAAATTGGGAAATATCTTTAATTTTGTGTTCAAACAATACCAGAATAGCAATAGCAACAACAACAATAATAATAACAGAAATAATAAAAATAATTTTTTATTGCTTATTTGTTTCCCGACTTTATCAATAAATAAACTTAAACTATTGAAAAAATTCTAGGGAAAAACTTTATTAATATTTTTACTTGTTTACAAATAACATTTTGTTTTATTTTTTTTATTCCTTTTGTTTCTTCTTTTTTGGCCAATTCAGTTTTTTAGTTTCTTACTATTCCAGCACTGCCAATATAGCTGCCAATACAAAATTTCAAACAATCATAGCCAACCATACACAGCCAGCCAAATCAACCCAACGGATAGAAAAGGGCAAAATGTTAAAAAATATTCTCCATTTTTTCCTTCTTTTTTTGTACATGATTTCTGTTATTTGGTAGCAACAGTACGGAAAAACACAAAAATATATTGAAAACACAAAAAAGAAAGAAAGGAAGTGAAAAAAACCAAAAATATAGTAAAAAACTTTATCATATAATTGGCAATAAGCTGATGTAGAATGAGAAGTAGAAGACAAATGCAAGCAATATCGCCGTAGAGGAACGGCACTCAAGGCACAAGAAATGCAAAGACTTGAACTACAAGAGCTCTTTAGAGCTTCTAGGAAAACTAAAGAAATATTGAAAATAATATGAACAAATTTTAAATTAATTTTCGTTGGCAACAATTTGTATTCTTACAAACATTTTATGAAAATTTTTGTTTTTTTTTTTTGGTGGTGACATTTCATTCATTTATTATTCGCAAAATATTCAATCGAAGAAAATGTTAAAAATTATACGTATTTTCTGATAGAAAATATACGTATACATACATACATACATACATAATACATAATTGGCCATTACAACCCTTCAGTCAAGATTACGACCTAGCTTCTCACACCACTTATGCTGTGTGCGTTAATTTTATACATGAGTGGCGGGACCTACAGTTTAAAGTCGATTCCGAACGACAGATTTTTGAGAAGCTTTTCATGGCAATTTTTTACTTTCAGAGTCTTTGCCAGAAATCTGGTGAGAGGAAGTCGCCGAAGAAATATTTTTTCGTTTTGATGTCTGACCTGGGATTCGAACCCGAGCCTTTTGTCTAATAAGCCAACACACTACCCACTAGACCACGGCGACATGCATACATAACCGATTATTACAACCCTTCAGTGAGGATTTCGACTTAGCTTCTCACACCACTTGTGTATGTGGTGGCACCTGAAATTTTTAAATTCGACTCCGAACGACAGATTTTTTAAGGAGCTTACCATTGCAATTTTTTATTTACACTCATAGGTTTTGTCAGACATTTGTTGAGAGGCATTCGCCAAAGAAATATTTTTCATACATATTTCGTTTTGTTGTCAGAAGTCAGTTCAATACTACTTAGTAAACTATGCCGATTTTTTATCATAGATTTTTGTCATTCAAAGTACCATCAATGGAAAGCTATGGCTTTTGCCCATACTTTTGCAGTTTTTTTTCATAACGCCAACCAATTCTCGTTATCAGAAATCATCTTTAGATCGAGAACGCGTTCCTGTCTAAAAAGAAAGTACCGGAACGACATTCCGGAGTGTGTCGGCTCGACAACACCACTGCCCTAGAGGAAACCAACCTGAGTCTACTATAAATTTTGCTATTGCAGCACTATTTATATTGGAGAGATCGGTCAAGTACATCAAGTATAGAGAGAGAACTAAAACTTTTTTTTATAAGAATTTCTAGGCACTGAAACATGCTTTAGAAGGCAACCTGTGTTTCCTTGTCAGTCCTACAGCTCCAGCAGTAGTCTTTTAACGGATTGTCAATTCTTTCGATATGCCTACCAAAAGGACAGTGGCCTGTGAGAATCCCTCTTGCAATCAATGAGACTGGGCCTTTCTGTAAAACTATTGAAATATCCAATCTTACTGAGTTAATCGATATATCTATATCCTATAGCATGCTAGATACTACGAGTTTTATATCGGTCGTGGGCAGGTTATCAGCAATGAAATTCCTCTATGTCCTTACTTACTTAATTGGCCATTAACAACCTGATAAACGGATATCGGCTTTTCTGCTCCTTGCGCGCCTACGCCAATTGGTCACACCAATCGATGACAGGGCTTCGTCGACTTGGTCCTTCCAACAGATACAAGGACGTCCTCTTCGCCGTCTTCCACAGATCCCCGCATCAAATAGCCGTTCCGCCGGAGCATCCTCCTCCATTGAAACGACATGGCCGAGCCAGCGCAGCCGCTGGATATTAATACGCTGCACAACGTCTATGTCGTTAAGGAGATCATTCAGCTCACTGTTAAATCGGATGCGAAATTATCATCAACTCGCACTAGATGGAAGATCTTATGTAGAACTTTTCTCTCGAATACACTCAAGGCTGCTGCATCAGTTAGGGTCCTTGCCTCTGCGCCATAAAGAAGCACGGGTAGGATAAGCGTCTTGTAGAGTATTAGTTTTGTCTTACGAGAGAGGTTTCTGCTTCTCAATTGCCTGTTGAGACCATAGCAGCACCTGTTGGCAAAAGTAAACCTGCGTTTGATCTCCAGACTGACATAATTTTTGGTGGTAACGGCAGAGCCAAGATAAATAAATTCCTTGACTGTATCTAAAGTAAAGTTATCGGCCGTAATCTGAGAATCAATAAGCCACACGTCTCTTGTCTCTCTTGGCGATAACATAAACTTTGTTTTGCCCCCATTTTCTGCCAGACCCATCTACTTAGACTCCCGTTCAATAGCACTAAAGGCAGCAGTAACATCTCGCTTGGTACACCCTATGATGTCGATGTCGTCAGCGTACGCAGGCAATTGGACACTTTTTTGAGCAGTGCCATTGAAATGCACTCCTGCCTTTCGCAAAACACTCTCCAATGACGGAGTTGATGAGATCGCATTGGCTGAAACCTCGCACGGTATCAAAATGTTCGGAGAGGTCCATTCCTACCTTGACTCAACGTCATTCTGCATAGGCTTATTAGCTTCACAGGTATATCGAGCTTAGACATTGCGGCAAAAACACGATTCCTTATAGGGCTATCAAAGGCTGCCGCCTTATAGTCGACAAAAAGATGATGTCTGTCGATTTGCTTGTCGTGGGCCTTTTCCAGGACTTGGCACAGTGATGATGCCTTTCCCAGGGGGAAAGTTGTTTCGATTGAAACAAATACTAGTCAAAAGGAGTTCTAGAGTGCATGAGGTAAAACTTCCTAGCCACTGTTTTCCAATAAATTTGAAATTATCGGCTACTTAATTACGAACTATTTGTTGCAGAGACCTCCCAGGATAGTTTGATCCATTCATAGCTACAAATCCGTCTCCAAATCCAACGTTTTCCAAATTTTAATTGATGTACCGTAGTCTAGTAGGCCTAGTAGTCTGTTGGCTTATTAGACTGAAGGACAAAATTGAAACCCTAGGTCAGGCATCAAAGTGAAGATACTTCTTCGGCGATTTCATCTCAGCAGATAGCTGGCAAAAACTCTGAGAGTAAATAAAATTGTCATGAAAAGCTTCTCAAAAACCTGTCGTTCGGAGTGGACTCCACTCAAGTATGAAATTAACGCATACAACATAAGTGGTGTGAGAAGCTAGGTCGCAAACTTGATTGATGGGGTGTAATGACCAATTAGGCAAATTATTGCAATCTTTAAAGTCTTGACTTTGAGATAGCTTGGCAGTGATATTTTTTTATCACACGTCTTGAGCCTGAAGACATTCAAGTGTGGTTTTAATGTCAGCTCATGGAGCATCAGCTTGCCTTTCATTTCATTAAAACTGACTGCATGATATGGTATTTTGTCTTCTTCTCTGCTTTTCTAAGTTTTATAAACAAAAAACGCTTGAAATAAGTACCTCAACGTACCACTTAATTTATCACAATTTTATTTCGTTCTGATTATTATATTGTAAGTCCTTAGAATGATTTTTTAGTTGCTTCAGTAATAATAACTTAAATATTGTTGTGCTTATTTATTTATTTTGTATTGTATTGCTAGAACTGTTTAAGAGCCATTCAAGCATGAAACAAAACTTCTGTAAATATTTTGGTAACAACGACGATGTCAAATGCCTCTTAGAAAAGTATTGAACCTAATATCATTAGAACATTAGAATGCCATTTGGTATTACCTTTTTTACTTAAAATAATAAATACTTCAGTTAAATGGAGAATATTTATACACAAACAGTTACTTTCATTGCATTAGAGACTAATTCCACTCAATGTGAAAAGCTTATTAAACTACAGTCAACCCTCCTATAACGCGGTGAGTAGAAACCGCGCTATAAGAAACTCAGATTTCAGGTACAAACCAGGCTTATTCGTAGCGCGTTCTATGAAAACCGTCTACCACGTTGTATGGAGACCGCTCTATAAGAAACACAAAATTAGTACAAATCACATCATTCGTACCGCATTATATGGAGACCAAGAAATACAAAAGGCAGGTTGAATTATAAATTATTTTTATTGAATTCAAGGGTTCATATAAGAATTGATATAAAAAATAAAATAAAAACTAAACTAAAACATTGGTTTCCAACAAAATTAAGAAAGGCTTGTAAAATAATGAAATCTTTTCAATATTTATCCTCGCTTGGTTCATCTTCATTCATTGTTTTTTTAAATTGAGAAACCAACTGCTATTGTTTTGCACGGTACTGAATCGCAGCTAAGCTTTTGCATCGAAAATAAAACTAATATGAAACCCTCTTACAATATCTACTTACTATTCATTCATAGGCTAGGCGGAAGGAACTTATGGGATGAAGTTGAACACAAACCGCGCTAGAAGAGTACCACACTATAGGAGGGCTGTCGCAATTTCAGCCCCGCGTTATATGGAAACCGCATTCTGAGAGTACCGCGTTATAGGAGGGTTGACTGTACATGAGTTGTTTACTAATGAGAATAGGAGAGCAGACTTGTAATATTGTAAGGATACATGGACGAAGTTATTACACCCTGTGCCAGAGATATGGGTGTATGCTATGTACAGATATTTATAGCGCCTTAAAAAATTTACCCTTTAAACTATTATTATTATCACTTTGCAAAAGTATGGTGATCATGCTATGAAAAGTTTTTCTAAACATCTGTCCTTCGAAGTGGACTTTAAGGTTTAGTTCCCACCAATCTCGTACAAAATGATCATACACAACATAAGTGGTGTGATAAGCAAGTTCGTAATCCTGACTGAAGAGTTGTGATGGCCAATTTGCTAAGTATTAGGGTCATACGACCTATTGCACAGTCCTCAGTCTCTGGGGTCTTGTTTAAAACCTTGTAAGTAAATTGTTCGTATCCCAGGTCAGGCATCAAAAGAAAATATGAAAATATTTCTTCGGCGACTTCCCCTCAGCAGATTTCTGGCAAAAACTCTGAGAGCAAATAAAATTGCCATAAAAAAAATCTGTCGTTCGGAGTCGACTTCAAACTGTAGGTCCCGCCACTCATGTATAAAAATAAACTCACATAACACGAGTGGTGTGAGAAGCTAGGACGTTGTACAATGGATCAATTCGACCACCGGGTACTGTACTTGCTACAGTTGACAAGTACACATCCTTTAACCTAACCTAAGTAAAATTAAATTTAAATATCCATGTATCATGGTGTCCAGCGTTTAAATGTCTGCTATGATTTCTCTGAGTGAAAAGCATCAGAGATGTTTAATCTTCCATGAGTCTGACACATACTTCAAACCGCTGTGGTTTCTGGTTTAATTGGAACTTAAAGAAACCAAACAAGAAATAGTCTAACTGGGTTAAATTCCACGTTCTCAGTGCCATTTAAAGTGACCACGTCTTCCAATGTGACATGAGTTGTGTGGCTTGTAGCTCCGTCATTTGGAAACATCATGTCGTTTGTAAACTTCAATCTACAGTGATCGCCTACCTAATAATTGTAACAATCTGACCAAAGTCAGTCTCTAAGAAATATGGTACCGCTAGTGTAAAATCCTCCCCATAAAGTGACTTTTTCGGATGCATTGGATATCATGTATTGTTCAAAATTAGAAATTTTGTATGCCACACTCTATATCATTCGGAAATGTGCTTTATGGGCGAAGATGATTTTTCGATGATGATCTGGCTCTGGAGATGGCACACATCATTGTCTATTGTCGTCTATGGTCGGTTGGCAAAATATTCTGAACATATGACATCTACTTTGGCAGATGAAGTTTTAACAAGATGCCCGTTAGGAACTGTTAAAGTAAGACTTCCAATAATATCTTCCTAAAACCCGTTACCTTGACAAACATCGGAATATTGTTCGGGGTTAGTAAGTATAATTTCTTGTCAAGTACTTAATAAGCATTCAAGTACTCGTATTTCATTCTACTATTAATTCATGAAAGCTTAAATGCTTGGATATCGGTCTGATTATTAAATAGTTTTCTATGGCTCGTTCTTCGTTGTACATTCTGTACAAGTTGAAGGAAACCAAAATGGATTCATAAAATTTTATTGTGCGTTCAAATACCTCGACTTCTGACCATTGCTCCTATACCATGCAATAGTTCGTTTTTAAAAATGCACGGAGTATCCACATTACTCCATTCACTCTCACTACATAGACTCTTTGCGGTGCTTTACTAAAATTATAGAATTTAGTGGTTCTGTTACGGAAGTAGTTAATGAAAAGGCTGTAAGCCACTTAACTTTTCAATAGCATCGCTATTGGACAAGCTAGTGGAGACACTTAGATGTCTCCTCAACTCTTGATACGCAATTTGGACGTGGATATGAGTATGCAGGGGCCAAAGAGCCAAAAGGGCTCCATTCCGAAGTAATACCACCGTAGTGAGTGCAACAGTCCATGAGACAAGGAGGGGATTTAGTGAGTGAGGGCTCCACACACGGAGAAAGTGGCGACTTCTTCTATGGTGCGGTTAGATACATTTACCCCTTTGTCGGCGTAAAAAAAAAATATTGGACAAGCTCTCATTGCCTCGTGCGATAAACAAAATATACGCAACGCAGCAAACGGTGATGCTTGTTCAGATATAACCAAGTATTCTATTGTTGAAGGCAATATGTTACCCTTTTCGACTTCACTTCAGCTAGTTTTAAACTCGTCCTATCGTCCCAAATCAATGGCTACAATCCTAAGCTCCACAGTAAAAAAAAACTGTGTTCTACTGACCATTAATATTTCATCCTCTGTGTCTGTTCCTACAGAACATTTGTATCTCTGGCGTAGGGTATTATTTTGGCAATTTTACTCCACTCTAATTTGATCTTCCTTGTTATTATTTATTAAAACAATCCATTTATTGGAAATTAAAAAAAATTCCAATTGAAATGTTGTAAAGTACACTTAAAAGGATTTCAATTATTATAAAATACATTGAAATTGTATTGAAATTGTGCTATTGAAGATTATTATGTTGGTATTAAGTGTTGTTGAATTACGCGGTACCCACACAAACAATTTCTTATCTTTCTGTCGTGCTGTCAATGTACAGGGTGGCTGATATATAATGCAACAAAGTAAAACGCTATATTTTTTTAATATTTTTTTTTAAATTTTATTGTTCAAAAGCTAAAAATGTTGGATATAACATCAAACTTTAGAATCAGTTTAGATTTGTTCGAATTGGCCACCTTTGGTACGAATTATGGCCTTCAAATGGCCGCCAAAGCCATCACATGCTGCACGAAAGTGGATCTGCAGTATTTTAACCCATTCCCTGCGAAGCGCCGTCTTGAGATTATCGACATTTTGGTAGTTTTTAGTGTTAACCTTACTCTCCAAAATGCCCTAGGCGCAAAAGTCCAACGGATTGAGATCCGCAGATTTTCGTGGCCATTGTGCGGTAGGAATGAAGCGAGGAACCTCCTATTTAAGCCATTCTTAGTAGACGCGTGCTGAGTGCTGTGGAGCTGAGTCCTGTTGGAATGGTCTGCGGTCGAAATATTTGTCTACCCAGGGCTTCAATATTCTCTTTAAGATATTTTCCCAATAATATTCGGCATTTATTTTATGAATACGAGCGGGGAGCGACCATCGGCCGTTACGGCGGCCCACACCATTACCATCAGCGGCGCTTGAGTTCTGGTGGCCAATCGCAGGTGTAAATTTTCTGCTGACCTCTTTGTCAAGTAAAACCGATCATTTAGTTTGTTCACAAACTGCTCAAAACCAAATTCGGTAACTGGCCACTTTCGTGCAAGCGAAGTAACTTCTTGGCTCTTTCCAGTCTAACTTTTTTGTTCATCGGTGAGCGCTTGCAATTTTTGGAACTTCATTGGCTTTAGTCCAAGCTAATTTTTCAATATGTGGCCTTCACTTTGCAGATAATTTCTGGTATTGTTAGCGTTTTTTTTTTTTCCACTTTTTTGACGCGAAGCAACACCGCCAGTCACGGTAACGGGCAATAGTACGAGAAACAAAAGATTTGTTCACATTTAAATGCTGGAGGGCTCGAACCGTAGCCACCTGTTGTTTTCCGGCCAAATATAAAGCAATCACATTATCACGCTTGAATTCCATCACGAATAATTTTTGTTCTGAATCCAATAGATCAAAATGCTTCTGTAAGCTCGTAAATAATAATATGAACTGTCACTGGAATAAATCTGTCAGTTGTCAGACAGGCGGTTTACAAATAATAACAACCTGAAGTTGGTTGCAATACATATTAGCTACTCTGTAACAGTTCAAAATCGCCGATATTTCAGGCAACTTTTAAATAAATTATTTCTGAAGTCTATTACAATCAGTGAACAACCCAGGAAAACTTATAATAAAATTTTACATTCAAACGTGGCCATATCTCGACTATGTATTGTGAACGTCATAATTATCAAACTGAAGAAATTGCTAAGATTATTAAGAAATTTGCAGTCGCCATAGTCACATATTGTGTGTTGACTTCTTAGGCGCTATGCCACATGAAACAATATTTCTTCGGCGATATTATGTCAGCAGTTTTCTGGCATAAATTCTGATAGTAGATAATATTGCCATTAAAAGTTTCTCAAAATTTTATCGTTCCGTTTCGACTTTAGATTGTAGATGCCGCCATTCATGGATAAAAACTAAGACAAACAAGGTGGTTGGTGTAAGATGCTAGATCGTAATTCTAATCTGTAATGACCAATTAAGTAAGTAGGTTAAGTCAAGCAGAATTGATCACGGCCACAAATTCAAAAAAAATACAAAAAAAATTCCATTGAATAAGTTGTTCAGCTCGGGAGCTGCACATAAAAGCAAACTGGAAGTAATGAAAGCAATTTAAAGACACAGGAAGCGTGATGCTCAAAAGAGAAGAGAAGGTTAGGTTAGGTTAGGTTAGAGGACGTGTACTTGTCAATTCTGACAAGTACAGTACACGGTGGTCGAATTGACCCATTGTACTACGTCCTAGCTTCTCACACCACTTATGTTGTGTGCGTTAATTTTATACATGAGTGGCGGGACCTACAGTTTAAAGTCAACTCCGAACGACACATTTTTTGAGAAGCATTCAATGGCAATTTTTTACTCTCAGAGTTTTTTCCAGAAATCTGCTGAGAGGAAGTCACCGAAAAATTATTTTACAAATTTTCGGTTTGATGTCTGACCTGAGATTCGAACTCGGGTCTTTCGTCTAATAAGCCAAGACACTACCTACTAGACCACGGCGGCCTCAAAGAGAAGAGAAAGTGTGGTAGATAACTCTAATTTCTCCATCTCACAGCAATTAAACTTCTCTTACAACTCATCAATGTATATTTTTCGTTCGGCTTTTGCACCTTAATCTTTATAAGTTCAACTCAAGGCACAACTAAAGATGCCTGACAACCTAATTGAGATTTAGCTCAACAAGCTGTCAATGCTGACCATACAAAAGAGATTTTCTTCAGCGATGGGACTTATTTGTCAATTTATGGTATCTTGACATTTTGAAGGTAGCTTTATGATGTCATTCCTGGAGGAAGCCCATTGTTTATTGGCAAAAAAGTGATTTCCAATTATTGTGGGACTAGATGACCCGTGCGAATATTTCACACCATTAGTTATCATTTTTGTAACATAAAATGAAAATAATGAATAGAAATTTTATTAAAAGTATAAAAATATTAGAAATCATAATATCATCATACATATTTACATACATGCATACATATGTTTAAATGCTTTTATAATACTTTTTTGAATACAATGTCAGAGGTAATGACATGATCATCGTAAACTTTTTGCCCGTACGAATCCTTAATACAAACAAAAATATCCTTGAACGTACGCACTCGAGAAAAAGCCACGTATATCGTCATTGCAAAAGCAACTTTCACAGGGAATTGTTTTTGTGTCATTCGGAAAGGCACAGTTGGATCAGAAGGTGTAAGGTTGATTCGGGGTATGAGTACAGTTATATCGGTATGAATAATTTTTGCTGATATGATGTGCTCTCCCATGTTTGGTACGATTATTGCCAAAAACAGCTTTTTGCAACTTAATATGCATATTATATAGAACTGATTTAGTAATAAACGGCTTTATAGTAAATAGCGGTATTGCCAGAATGGATTTTAATACATGCTATATTATGTAGAACTGCATTACTGTTAAGCAACCCTGTATTACCACACTTGAACAAAAATATATAATCATAATGACAACAGTATTATCATGCAGTTCTATATAAAATATAATTTTAAGCAATGGAAATATTAAATTTTCAATTTCTAATTATTTTTCGCAATTAGTGTTAGATATAAGCTTTAAAATGAGATATTATTCATTAAATTTGATGCGATCGTACGGAAGATATTTGCAACCGACAAAAAAAATTGCTTTAGAAATAATATATATGATTATAGACAAATGGCTGTAGCAATAGTTTAATTATTATAGAATTTCAACGATTTTAAAAACATATTATAACAAAATAACTAAATAGTCGTTTGCTCATTTAAAGTTTGTGAACTTTTCCACAATTGCCCTAAAAAATTGTATGTTTTTTGAAAATTTTCCGCTCAATAACAAGAAAAAAAGGCTAACAAATCCTCTTAGACTTGCTTTTTTTTTTTTGATATGCTGGTATAATTATTGTCAACATGTATTGGTTGGAAAATAGTTGAATTTTTTTCCATTCATAACCATTTATGTATGTATGTATACATACTGTATACATATATACATAATAGTATATACATTGTGCATTATATTGTAGAAAAAAGTTCGTGCTCAAGAGTTATATTCGTATTAACAATAAACAGTGGGCTAACAACTATAAAACTTTAATTGGAATGAAGTATCCTTAGTATTCAAACCTTAGGATAGGCATTTCCAATACCACGAAATATAAAAAAAATATTTCTTTGGCAGATTTCTGGCAAAAACTCGGAGAGTAAATAAATTCCATGAAAAGTTTTTTAAATCTTAAGTTCAAGTTTCCCTTGTTCATAGAAATTATTAATTCATCAGTCATTCGGAGCCGACTCTAGTCTGCTTCATATTTCGCCTCTATCGTCTCTTCCTAAGACATCTCTGATCCCTTTCGTGCTAATTCGTCTGTATTTTCATTTCTTTCTACGCCACAGTCGCCCAAAGCGTAGTAGAGGTGGGTGTTGTGTCAATGTTTATGGCATAAAGAGTTTAAGCAACTCCTGGCGCCCTTAGATACGGAAAGGTGGATGTCAGATCTTTGATTGCTGGTTGACTCTCCATACAGATGACCAAGTTCGAAGGACGTATATTCCTAGTTAGAATCATACATGCAACTTGTTTAATAGCAAAAATCTCCAGCCGAAATATTCTGGTCTGTATGTATATGATCTGAATTCGCCGTTGTCTAGTAGGTAGTGAATAACTTTTTATCAATGGAAGTAGGGTTTTCCTCATCTGAGAAGCTAATATCGAAGTCAAGTGATATAGAATTTTTTTTCAGGACCTTTTGTAGGTACTAACACATACATACATAATTGGGCTTTACAACCCTTCAGTCAGGATTACGACCTAGCTTCTCACACCACTTATGTTGTATGCGTTAATTTTATGCATAAGTGGCGGGACCTACAGTTTAAAGTCGTCTCCGAACGACAGATTTTTGAGAAACTTTTCATGGCAATTTTTACTCTCAGAGTCTTTGCCAGAAATCTGCTGAGAGGAAGCCGCCGAAGAAATATTTTTCGTTTTGATGTCTGACCTGGGATTCGAACCCGGGCCTTTCGTCTAATAAGCCAACACACTACCTACTAGACCACGGCGACTACTAAAACAATCCGAAAAATCCCGGGACAAGCTTTTAAAAATTCCGGGATTCGGGATCCCGGGATTTCCCGATTGCCATCCCTAGTGTGGATTATTGATCCAGTTACTCACACCACTTATGTTATCTGTGTTAATTTAATATACGAGTGGCGGGACGTACAATTTAAGGTCGACTCCGAACGCCAGATTTTTTTGTTTGAGAAACTTTTCATTGCAGGTTTTTTTTAACTCTCATATTTTTTGATTTTTCTAATAATCCAGCACCCTATCTCTTAGACCACGGCGACTATTAAGCGATCCATTTTCGTCAATGTTAAACTTTCATTTGAAAAGAAAAAAATTGGTTTCACAACTTAGTTTGACAGATGTCGAATTCCAATCCCATACTTTTGAAATCACGAAATGGATAGCCCTTTATTTCTTTACATACTTCGATTTGTTGGAGATATCTGGCCTGAGGTTTAAACCGTGACACGCCTTATAAATCAACATATTATCTACTAGACTGCGGCGACTACAATTCCCATTTTCAAGCAGCATAGAGAATATACGTCGCAAGTGCAACAAGTTGTTGGAGATGTCTGATCTTGTGTTTGAACAGTAGCCGCACGTCTAATAAGCCAGCACACTATCTATGAGACTCGAGTGACTTCAATTGTCACAATTACTAATGCGTACTATTTTTTCCTGCTTTGTCCCACAGTTCCTCGTTATATTAACAATATAAGTACTTGAAGTGTACACTTGTACTTGTTGTAATTTGTTTAACAATTTTTGTTATTATTCGCTTATTTTTTGTTGTTGTTGAAAAATATTATTGAAGTACGCTTTTAAAAATATGGGATTGTATTATAAAATATTTTCTCTTTTTTTATCCCTTTTTTCCCCCTTTTTTTTCCTTCTCTCATGACAAATTAAACATTTAAATAGAAATGAGGAGAGAGAGTGCAAACTATTTTCATAAAAGTTGTTTTAATTCATCGTATGATACTTGTAGGTAAAGAAATATTGACTGGCTATTTGAATTACTGTGTTCATTATAAGTTTAATAGGAAGGCAAAAAACTAAAAAAAAAAACAAAATGTTGTTCATTATTTTAATGAACTCCTTCAATATAAGTACGAGTATTATGTTGCTGCATTGGTAGTTAATTGTTACAGAATAAAGTTTATAATTTTATTTTGTGTTTTTAATTTTTTAAATCATTTTTAAATGTTTCCTTCGTTATAAGTTGTTCCAGAAATTCTACAATGCAAACATTAGAAGAAAACTAAACGAACAACACTTGAAATATACAGTAGCGAGCACAAAAAATGCAACGTTGGGTAAAATTATCTTTAAGTGCGATAATTTTAAAAAAAATGGTGACCAGTTCAAAATATTTCTTTGGTTATTAATCCCTACAGTTATAGATACCGATTATCAATAACATTATGTAAATATTTTTAATTAATGACAAATTATTTTGTCATTTATTAAAAAGAGTGCGAATTTCATGGGAGCAATAGAAATGCAACAGCATAAATTTTAATGTATTTATTTAAATTAAATAGTAATTCTTAAAAAAAAAGAATCTTAAAATTAATATTTAGTGGCGTAGCCCTTATTTTTTATGACTTCTTGCAACCTAGAAGGCATAGTGTCGACTAAAGCAATTAATGTGTTAATGGATATTTTCTCCCATTCACTTTTCAAAATTTCTTCTAATTGCCTCTTATTTGACGGATGTTTCCTCTTAACTTCCCGATCTAATAGCTCGCATAGATTTTCTATGGGGTTTAGATCGGGAGACTGTGATGGCCAATCCAAAACATTGACATCATTGTCGCTTAAAAACTTTCGAGCTAAGCGACTTATCCTGTTGGAATATGCTACCAGGAGGCATTTTTTTCCCGCAGATGAGGAAGCATGTGTTCTCCAAGGATTTCACAGTACTTCTTGGCGTCCATTTTTCCTTCGATATGAGTTAAGGGACCTACCCCATCACGGGAAAACGCACCTGTAAATACGTGACGTAAAATCAATAATTTTTTTTAAACATATCGTTCCTTACCCCACACCATTATTGATCCACCGCCGGTTGGAAGTTGATATCTTGGAGAATATCTCTGTCCAGGCGGTCTTCGAACAAAATTTATCCCATCGGAGCCAAACAAATTAAATTTGCTTTCATCGCTCCACAAGACTTTAGCCCATTGTTCATTTGACCAATCCTTGTAACGTTTTGCAAATTCCAGGCGCTTCTTTTTATTGATTGCACTGATGAGAGGTTTCATTGCGGGTCGTCTCGCATGCAAATTAGCCTCTTTCAACCTACGGCGAACAGTGTGAACGCCTATAGAGACTCCCATTTGCTCATTAGCGAAATTAGCAACGTCCACTGCGGTCTTTCGTGGATCTTTTTTAAACCAGTGTAATCATCTGACGGTCTTGGCGAGAGGTAGTTTTTCGAGGATTACCACTACCTGGTTTCCTTTCACACTATTTCTCAAGGAAAATCGAGATTTAATCCGACATACGGTTGATTGATTTACACCAAAGAGGTGTCCAACTTCACGCATGGATTTTCCTTCTTCTAAGGCTTTAATGATTGACAATTTTGCTGTCAGCTGAGAGCTGCTTC